>JAWWES010000018.1:16634932-16932798 GCA_035583135.1 Lophotriccus pileatus
CCCCCCCCCCCCCCCCCCCCCCCCCCCCCCCCCCCCCCCCCCCCCCCCCCCCCCCCCCCCCCCCCCCCAAGAAAGAATATCTGTTTAATAAAGAATCCAACCAGATTCAATTAACACCAGCTTAGGACATTTGCTTGTTCCAAGAGTAAATCTGCAGTCGGAAGCCCTGCTGCGAGGGGAGCTGTGAGCTCTGGGATCCCGAGTTCCAGAGGATGACAGGAGATCTGGGCCCTTTCATTTAGCACGTAGTTCATGACCAGACTGCATTACCTTCTACTTACCTACTTTTAGTAAGGATACCAGAATACATTTTCTTTAAGCCTGATTTACGTTTTCAGTCTGCTCTCATGCATTTTGGAGAAGTTTTGAAAGACAGAAGATCAATGGAGGACTTTAAACGGAAGATCACCACCTCTGAAGGTGAAGCAGAAACTGGGACAGTTTCCAAATGTTTAACAGAATCATCTAATACTTCTGGCAGCTCCAGAGATCATTACGGTCTTAAATGAGAAAGTAAATCAGGGAAACATACCCAGGACATTCAAGAAAAAGACCAGCTATTTAGAAAATTAAACACAAAAAAATGTATTAAAATAATAACATGCACTGAAGAAATAATTGTGCTGCTGTAATCCCTGGCACCTAAAATTAATAGAACCAAATCAGAGAACCGGAAAGACCCTCCCTCTGTGCCAGAGCATCACTCACCATGGAAATGGGAAAATGGAGTGGTGTCAAAACCTGGTTACAGCTCCTTGTTTCTGAGATAGCTTGCCCTCATTTATCCTTGTTTCTGAGATAGCTTGCCCTCATTTATCCTGGCTCCTCCAGGGTCTCTAACTTGTGCCATCCATGAATGACAAAAAGTATCACAGGCCCGAGGAAGATCAGCAAACAGATTGATTTCTGTCCACTTAGAGTCTTTCTTTGTTTGAGACATTTGCAGATGACAATCCCCTCATTGGTGCTGCTTCACCGGCTCAGAGGGGCTGATAACATGGCAACCAACCCAACCTCACATTCAGAAGCCTTGGTGCTTTGCCATAGGAGAGATTTCGCTATTTTAAATACAACACTTGGAGAGGTTTACATTTCCAGATCTTTCAGTGTAACACGTTCTTTGCTCAGAAGCCTGTCAGAGTAATTTAAGGTATTAGTGTAGGTGATGCTTGAAAAGAGAAGAGATACCTTGCAGAAGGTCAAAGTAAGATAGAGAGATTGCCTGAAGATTGACACTGTGCTGAGTTTCACAGAGCATGATAAGAAATAGAGAATGTAAGAGGATGGGATGTAACTGCAGAAGAAGAAATGTAAATAGTGGAAGGAAACAAGGACAAATTTAGCTGAAAATACATGATAAAGAAATAGCATTCTAGTACCAATAAGCTACCAATCTCCAAGAGAAACATGTTTGATCATGGTATATTCTGTTTTCTTTCCAACTTCCTCCAATCTTATGTAGATTTTCAGAATTAAGCCTTCCAGCTCCTCCATTGTAGGTCAGTGCCACACAGATGCTAAATCTCTTGAAAATCCCACCAAGAACATGCCAAACTTTGTCAAAATAAATTCCTGATGCATGTTGCAACGGAGCCAGAGCAGAAAGACACCATTTCTGCGGAAATACATTTCTAACATTTGGATAAATGTTTAGATTAAATACCTTACAAGTGAAAAGTGACACTGGCTTTGACCTCTGTCAAAAGGCACTTTGGGGCACAGAAACTCATCTCCTGTACAGCAAATGGCCCTTCTTGTGCACACTGGAGACGTTCACAGCCTGTTCGCGGGTATCCGAAAAAGAAAAGGAACATGTGCACAGGCAGAGGGGACAGTGGCTCACAATCCAAACAGGTGCCTGTGAATACTGCCTGTGCAGTCATCAACCAGCTTAAGGGTTTCCAGAACAATGCATTTGCAGAGTGGTTTTTCTTATTTTAACATGCCTAGCAGTAAACAAAGCCACTTCCATTGAGGGAGGAATCAGATCTATTTGTAGGACGAAGTCCACAGGACTCCTGTCAATCACCAGCAGTACAGAAACATTCATAGGCTAATCATGGCTAAGCTAATTTTGGCTCTTTCAGAACCGAATTATGGTGGTTTGTGCCAAACCTTATTATAAATTAATTGCAGTCCTAGTGCATAGTCAGGAATTCGAAAAGCAATATAGAAAGGTGTTGCTGCACCTGGACACCATTCAGAGTTCTGCTATTCAGTTTCTCATCTTAAACAGAGAAAACAAAGCCCAGCAGGCATAATGCCATTAAAATTGATACCCGAGCCATTCAAGAGTTTATTGCAGAATGTTTTGACAAATTAAGCATTACAAGTCTCCTTTTGCAACTCGGATGCTTTCAAAATAAAGACTGAGGGGTAGTTTGTGGTTGAATTCCCAACTGGCCTCCCAAGACCTAAAAGCAGCTTGGCATTGTTATATAATTTCCAGCTAATTACTCTACCTCTGTGTTCTGTGTGTGAGTAACAGTAATGGCAGCCCTATTTAGACTAAGCTCTTTTTTTTGACATATGTTTATTGGAAGCTACTAGCATGCAAAGCTGGGCTGTGCCTTCAGCAAATTTGGGTTTCATCCTTTCCCCTGTTTCTCCACGTTCACACACAGCTTCACACCAACAAGCTTCACTGCCACCTTCTTCCTTTCCTGCTCTCCAGGAAAAAGCCATGAAGCAAATGTGGCCAGTAGTTTTTGAGGAGCCTCTGAGGACCTACCAGCCCTTTGTGGAGGAGAGATGTCAGGTGCCCTTTGAAAATCACGTTTCATGAACCCAGATGGATTTCTTTCCACTCTTTATGCTTTTCCTCTGTTACCTGTCCAACAGAAGCCCAAGCAAAACCCGGTTCACTTTTCCTCACAGCTCAAAACCAGCTGGGTGGCTACGGATTCATCATCACTTTGACAGCACTGGGATGTACTCAAACTACCTTAAAACCCTGAACACACCTGACAGAGCCACTTACTGTCAACAACCCATAGGGACTGGTCAAATGCATGGGAAAGGAGGAAGGAATCTGCTACAGATCTTCACTGCATAAGCCCACACCCACTCTGGCGAGGAGCTGAGGGCCAGCTTGGGATGGGATGTTAAATTCAAAGGGTGGTGGAAAAATCCTTGCTAACTTGCTGGAACTACCTAGAAAATGGTCACCAAAGCAGACATGCAAGCTCGCTTCCATCCTAGTATACAAACTTTAAAGTGGTAGGCATGTGGCCTTTTGCTTAAAGCTGCCCCCCATCCTGATTTGTTTTTAACAGTACAATAAAGAAGCCATTAACCACAGATATTCCAGGCTGAAAAAAAAAAATGCTGGGAAAAAAATTAACTGAGGCAAGATTGCAAGGATTCCAATAATTTGCCTCCTTTTTTGCCCCAAACTATATACCCACCTGCTCCCCAAAAACTATATTGAGTGCAAACCCACAACCACAGAATGAATACACACTGAGCCTCGCTCTGGATGCAGAGTGGATGGATCTGCCTGTCCACAAGTGTGACTCACACTGCAGTAACTGCTCGGTGCTTCTTTTGACAGGAGAAAGCCAAGTTGAGCTATTTTTGACAGTTTTTAATGAGATGAAGCTAAAAACATCATGAGGAAGTTTTGCTAGAAAGGATTCCTCCATGAAGACATCAAGGTTCTGGCAATTGTTCCTCAAGTGGTCAAGGGGGTTTGAGCACTGCAGGTTAAAACCTGCTTGAAAGATCAGGCAGAAGTGTAGAGGTCAAACTCATCTGAGTTCAACTCTTTACCCAGCAGTACAGTCCTAGTTATTGCTACAAATAGGAACAGGGAGCAAATCAGAATTATCCCCACAGAAGTCCAGAGCATTTTAACTAGGTAGAACATGGTGTTCTGGTCTCAACACAAGCTCCTCCTAGTTGATTTTGGCCCAACTGCAGAACTCAGCCTTTCCAGCTGTCTGAAGAGAAGTACCCAGCTTACCCTGAACACCCTCCCCACCCAATCAGTCAGAAAAGCTCCATCGAAAAAATCAGCTTCTGAACTAAGAGTAAAAGCAAAAATAAAGCATACAGAAAGAAACCAGCCCTATGTCCTGTAATTGATCCCATCACCTGGCAGCTGCCCACTCTGCTGTGCACACTGGGCAGTGGTGCTATCTGTCAGCAGAACCCCTCCTGCCTCGCGAGCTGATGTCATTTGGAATGATGTACTTCCATAATTATGTGCTAAATTAACAGAAAGAATTTCTCTTTACACAAGTTTTTGGCCTCTTGGTCTAAAGCAGCTGTGGTCTAACTACTCCTTACATACTTAAATCTGAGTCAAATACTGCTAAGTTTGCCTTAACAACATCTAAACATGAATCTAAGCAAGCTCTTCATCGTGCTGATTCCTCTCCAGAAATACTGTTTGCCCTTTAAATTTAATGACTAACTCTATCGTTAACTCAACGGCCTAAGAAGTGTATTATTGACCTCCTGAAACGTCAAACTTGCTATTAAAGCTAAAATTGAGGTCACTTGTTTTTTTGACTGCCTGACTTTTGACAAACTGATCCTAATAATTTTCTTGACTTTACTAGAATAACACAGAAAAAAAATAGCACTTTTATTTTCCCACAAATACATTAATCTCCAAATCAACTCTTCTGATAGAAACAGCATTGCAAGAGTCATAAAAAATTACAAACAAAAAGAAAAGCGAGTCTAAGGATATTAATGATAAGTAAAAATAAATTAAAAAGTAATTTCTTCGCTGCCTCCAAAGCCTCATTGTTTTTTTTCTGATTTAAAGGATAAAAAAAGAATAATCAGGAAAAAAACAGGACCAAAAACGGAAGTATTTGGCAGGTTTATTTAGGAAAAGAGACTATTAAGCCACTTAAAAGTGAACTGATCTGCATGAGTTCTCATGTACTCCTTGTCTTCAAGGTTATAGTCTGTTTAGCAGAACTCTGCCAAACGCCAGTTATCTGAAGGGAGCTAGAAATCATCTCTGTTGATGACAGACCTCTGAGCAGATGGTAAGTAAATCAAGGTCCTGATGTGAAATGTTAAAGCTTTTATGCTGGAAGACACTGTTAAAGCATTATCCAGGTTAAATCAGATTCCGTAAAATACCGGTTTAGCAGTAGGCAGGCGTGAAGTCTTCCACCAGGAATTCTGCAAGTTTGGAGGCTGGGTTTGTTTGGGGGGGTTTTGTTTGTTTTTTGAGGACACTCTAACAGATAATTTAGATTTTATTGGTTTTCCTTCTGAGTAGTCACTGCAGCAGTTCCAGGAAAAGGGCAGGGTGAGCAAGGGAAGGGAGGACCATATTTTTATTTGTCATTAAAGTAACTTCTCACCTTGTTTCATTAGGCCAGTAGCATATAATGCAGTTTCCATAAACATCACTGAGAATATAGCTGGGCAATATAATAATAGATTTTCTTCTAAAATGTCTTCTTAGATATGCCCAGGTAAATCTGTGAGTTTGAAAACCTTTTCAAGCAATATCTTGGCACCCAAGCGTTTGGAGAGAATCTAATAACACAGAAATAAACACCTCACTCTGTTTTAAAGACTCCAGTTATCAAAGGGCATCTGCCAGACCCGCCTGGGAAGAGTAGGCAAAGCTCTGTGAGTAATTCCGTGGAGCTACAGATGGGGTGAACCGATTTCATTGAGGCAGAGGAGCAATAATGCTCCTTTAATTTGCAATGCACAAATCAGCTTGGCTACCAAAGGTTAAAGCACAAAAATTCAGTGTCTTCACAGGAAGGAACAACATTTGTGTATTTGATAATTTGTACTGCTAAAATTCACGAGTGGCTAAGCCACATCAAATAGAGATTATGACCTTGTTAATTGCTCTGTTGTGTCCCACGGCTGATCCAAGCTACTCTCCTGGCAGAAAACTGCCTTGAAAACTGTGTTGAACACCTGAATCAAGTTCATGGCTTCACACCCACCTAAATGCAACCAAAACTCTTTCAATCATGGCCACCACATGCAGGTTCTCCAAAGCCCAAAGTCCTCGTGGGAGTATTGGAGAGAAATGCTCATTAAAAAAACCCAAACAAACAGAACCAGTCCCAAATCATTTATAGAACCTCTCACTCCTACAACCTCTCCAGAGTATCAATTACAGAAAGACACAAGCTACTAGAAGACTCTTCTTCTATTGCAAAACACATCAATTCATATTCTTTTTCTTTAAAGTTTTCTTCAGACCCTTAAACTTGCAACTCAGTTATTCACCAGCCTCAGAAATGGTTGCTGCACCCTCTTTTCAGGGGCCTGAAAAGCTTCACATGGTTAGAGATTGCACTGTTGCTTTTCCTGATGTCGTGGTACACTCTGGTCTGGCCACAAATTTTAAATTTCTATCCTGCCAATAGCAGGCCTCTTCCTTCTCCCCCCAACCCCCATCCTGCACAAGAAGATCCATAATCCCTGTGCTAATGCTTCCATTGTCCTTTAACTTCTGGAGTCAATTCCAGCTTATGCTCCAAGGAATGGGGGGAGGGAGAAAGAAAAGTACATTTTTGACAAAGACCCTAAGTGATGAATACAGCTACAGGGGGGAGAGATTCCCCCCCCTCCCCCCCCAAACCTTTAGTCTTTTCACTCACTCTCCAAATGCACTGAGATTAATAATGCCTCTGGGCCACTGTATGCAAACCTCCACTGTGCACACAGAAAAAAAGATTATAATTGAATACCCTATTATGATGGGCAAGGAAAAAGAAAAGCAGACAGACAGACAGGGCTCAAAGGCTGAATTGGCCTGGTTTGGCTTTCAGCCCACAGCACCTACAATTATCCTGCAATGATTTTTATTTATCTATTTAGTGTTCCCACTAGGCAGGGAGAGAATCTACTATTAATTTAGTGCTCCTGGTTAGACAGAGAGCTTGAAATTGAAAAATGTTATTCAAATAGATAATGAAATGTGGCTGGAGCCCTAATGTCCAGCTTTGAATGAAAACAGGACAAACCACAGCTCTCTGTATTCCAGTCTGAGAGTTTATGCAAGAATTCTGCTAAATTACATTTTTACAGAACAGCCTCACCAGACCTTTACACACACAAGCAGTTACTGTTGCCAAGCATCTCTGAGCTTGCAGCAAAACAAGAAGTGAAGGACAGGAGCAGAAGAGAAAAAGCAGCTCTGACATAAATGAAGGAACCTGCAAACCAGGATGGCACCTCCGTAGCTGTTTGCTTATGGCACCAGATGAATTCATCCAGTTTGCTCCTCAGCATCTCATCCATCCCTGGCAAAACACTCTCCTCCAATTAGTGCAGGGGATTGCTGGAGTTCATGTTTGGTGAAGACCTTGCACCTGCCCACGACCCTCAGCAGCACAGGTAACAGGAGGGAGGGAACCAAACACCCAACAAAATTCTCCCCTGAGATGACTGTAAACTTGGATGAGCTACATAAAAGCACCTGCTTGAATGACACCAGTGCTCCCTTCAAAGCTTTGGAACTGCTCCTCACCATAGGAAATCACAGCACAAAGAAAACAGTTCCTGTAATAGCTGGAATTAATTTCATAAATGTGTTCCAGAAAATATGAATGTAAGAGTTCTAATGAAGAAAAGACCATGAACAGGTTCAGGGAGGTAGCAGAGTGCTGAGTGTGCAACCAAGAACGTGCAAGTGTTGATCAGGACAATTCAGAACGATTGCTTGAACAAACACAGGGATGTTTCTCCACTCATCTACAATCTCAAGTTTAAAATATATTCCATAATTCGAAGGATCAAGCTTAACTTCCATGGAACACTAATGCTGCATTCCAGAAAATAATCTAAATTGATTATTTTAACTGTATTGTCACTGCTTTTTTGAAAAGACACTAACCACCACAATTGCTCCATTACTTACCACAGTGCATAAAATGTCTAAGGCTTTGGAAAGCAAATAACAGAAAAATATGGATTAAACTGATAAAAATGATAATTCCAGACATGATTAGATTCACTGTGTTGTGTAGCCTGCACAGCAGGTGGGGGATCCTTCAGAAGAATTAGAGAAAGGTTTAGGGAAAGCAGATTAATGGGGAAAAGATTAAATGTGCTCTAAAAGCAGGACAAAACATATTTTTAAAATGACAATTCTAACAGCAGTGCTTAGGGATGCTCTGGAATGCAAAGTACACATACTCCATTTAAATACCAGATGCACAAATGTCTCCTACTTACAATTATGCAGTGCATTGTATGACTTTAAATCATAAGCTGAATAAGCATTTGACATTAAGTGGTGCTGGTGACAAATATTAATCAAAATATAGCCAATAGTTTCTAGCACACAGTAGTCAAGCTCTATTTTCCCCTTGTCTGCACGCAACTTCTTGCAAAACTGATCCTATGGGTGAAGGTCTAACCAATGTGTTTCGTTTTCAACTGCATTTATTTCTGGATATAAAATGAAACACAGTAATAGCAATTTCTAGAACCCTGACTAATGCACAGTGATGCCACTGCCTTCTCTCCAGCTTTCTATCTTTTAATAGGAGATGCTGTGCATTTCAACAAGGGAAGAACAAAAATCCCAGTGGAAAGGGACCTTGCTAACATGACCTCACAGAAAGAGCTTTCCATTTCCCTCAGAATCACCTACTGCACATCTATCACCCAAGTCAGAGAACGTGTAAAAGGAAGCTCAAGGTAGAAGAACTGGATCTGGTGGCTTCTGCTCCCCAGTGCCCTGCTGGCATGACCTTTGGGGGCTGGCCCCGTGAGCTGTGCTAGCACAGGCTCTGCCTTTCCCCACACCTACACCCAAGCACTCAGCCAAGTCCCACTCACGCCAGCCTTTCTGTTTTGTCAGCTGTGGTAGATGAAGCACTTCTCAGCTGCTCCCTTCCTCCCAGTTTGAGCCGTATTGCTGCTTTAGCATCACTTCACCTGTGGCCATGGCACTTCTCAAACCTCTGCCAGGTTTTTAATTCTGCAGGTGTGACATCCCTGAGAAATCTCACATCTCACATCGTGAAACCACAGCAGGAAGATTTGCATATCACCCCCAGAGTGACCACATGGTCCTGCAGCCTCCTTTCACTCGCCCCAATCTCTTTTGTTCTCTCCCATCCATTTGTTGTGTCGTGTCTGCTTTTATGCTCTAATCTCCTCCAGGCAAGTGTGTCTTCCGTATGTTCTGCAAAGTGCTTTTTCAGGCAATAAAGCAGAAATGATGTCTCTCAGTTTCCCCATTTGCAGAAGCAGCACACTAACACAGAGCTCACCCACCCAGACAGCTGGCAACTTAAATTTGTTAATGATTGTGGGGCATGTGGAGATCCTCTTAGGGAAGGCTCTCCACAAGTGGGAAGCTTTGTCACAGGTCAAAAGTGAGGCTTCCACAGCTTGACTTAGTTCCCCATTCTAGGTACCAGTGTCTTTCCAGAATTAATAAATAAATTTTCCATAATAATTTAACAACAGAGTAAAAGCATGGCCATGACAGGTTGGAAGTACATAAGGGAGCTGCTTAATGAGTACCCTGGTATCATACGGGGAAGAAGGAAAATAAACTGTTTTCTCTTTTCCTTTGTTTAACATTAGGGCACTGGGAAAAGTGCCTTATAAGATGTCATTAAACTCAAATTAGGTTTCTTATCTGACAGTGCTTTCGTAGAAGAAATCTAGACTTTTCTAGCTTCTGTCTAAAATCAAACCCATGTAAGTGCATACTACATTAGACATGCAGAAAGGTATGTTATTGTTACAGTCCAGGAGACTTCAGCCAGGCAGTCTGATTTCATAATTTATTTTTTCATAATTAAAGTTGAAAGTGCTCAACATGCTATTTCCTTAAATTTTTCATAAGAGTGTAAAAAGTGTTTGGAATTGGTCCAGCCTCACTCTAAGCTCCTTATATTCAGCCCTCCCTTATGGTGACTATTATATGACCAAACATCAATTTATAGGGGTCCTCCCCCTCAACTTGTATTTTTATTTTATTGCTGATGAATATTCTAAAATTTGAAATAAGGAGTTCGCTTCAGTCTTTGATATCAGATATTCTCTGTATCCATAATAGCAGAGGACATTAGAAGCAGTACAGCCAGAACACTCAATTAAATTGGGCCCCTCAAGCCTCTGCTAATCCCACAAAGCTGTAGCACACTCTCAACTCTGATCCATTCCCCCCAAAACAAAGCAGACCTAACAAGCACTCGCCACTGCTACCCTGAGATGCAGGAGGGGGAATCCATCCTCCTCCTTCCCTTCACTCCCCCATTCCAGCAGGCAGCCAGGCAAAGCTATTGTACAAGGCACTATGGCATGACATACACATTAAACAAATAAGGGTAACTCCGGGGCACAGAGAATGAGGAGGAAAACGGGCATGTGACAGTGAATTTGCTGGGCTTTGTACCATTAAACTCCACTGAGAACAAGTTCTCCCCCACCCAGTGGGTCACGGAGTAAATTTTAGCATTTGCAATACCTGTAAGTACACATTGCTGGAAAGCAAAACCAGAAAATATACACAACATAAACAACAGTTATAAAAAGACTTACCTCTCTTGATTTCCAGGCTGTGGCTTTATTTTCCTGCCTTGCTATTTCATATCTTGTTCACAACAACTGTACTCACCATATACAAGTCCTCAGCGTTCCAGGAGAAAGCTGCTCATAAAAGTGGGGCGTGTGGGTCCACGGTGAGAAATTCCAACTTGAGCGAGACTCTTGCCATAGAGAAAATCCCCTCTTGCACTTGCACAGATGAATTCAGACAGGATTTACCCTGCAGCAGGGAAATAAACAGCAGTGTATTTACAGTAGAATATAGTTTACAGGAACACAAGTGGCTTAAGAGAGCTGTAAGCAAGACAACTCATTTGAAGGCTGTCACTGATGTTGACAGCCCAGGTGACAGGCAGTGTCACCCCCACGTGTGCATAGATCTGTCCCTTTGTCACACTTTGCCATTTTCCTGGGACAACTGCCACCTTGTCACGAGGCTCTTAAACGGGCCCTTTCTGGAACCACGGAAGAGCCGTGAAAAGCCAGGTAACCGAGTCAAAGAAACAAGTTACCTCAATTAAAATAATCAGATATGCTTTGCAAGGCTGTGATGGACTCAGACACCCCTGAAATAACCCAGTTGCCACTTAAAAGCCAAAATAACTGAAGAAAGGCTGGCCTGGGCTGCCAGGCTGCCAATGACCCTCCTGTGGGGTCATTGCAGACACAAAGTCATTGGCACTTGCCCCTGGCAACGCCCAGTGTGGGTCAGCGACCAAACTGTAGCAGTTTCAGGGGTGGCCTGATAATCTTCTATTAGAGCCTGGAAAATACACTGTGGAGTCAACACCTCATTTTTGTGTTTGTTTTGTAAAGTACTTGCTAATTAATTGCCAATTACTTCTTGGGAAAATTAGGCCGATTCAGGGCTTTGCAGAGCTCCACCTGAGCGGGTCTGACCGGGCAGGGACAGTGACCTGCAGGACAGCCCTGCTTTGTGCACCAGCACGGGTGCACTGCCTGTCAAGGCCATGTCTGTCTGTCTGTCTGCTGTGCCCACCCTGAAGGCAGCAGAGGGGCTAAAAAGCCACCTCTCAAATTCACTGAGGGAATAGAATAGTCACAGCCTTTACTGCAGCTTGATAAAAGGCAGCAGAATGAGGTTGAAAGGCATTTGCTGCGTCCTGGATGGAGGGAAGGAGAGCAAAGCTCTCTTCATACAGCTTTATTTAATAAATCCCACACACCTCAGTTTCTAATGACTAAAGCAACAGTAAAGAATCACCTTGAACAGTAACGAACACAATCACAGAGTGGTCCCCTCCCCAATGGTCCAAACTCTCAAGCAGGGTCATTCCAGAGCACATGGCACAGGATTGTGTCCAGACAGTTCTGGAATGCCTCCAGTGAGGGAGACTCCACACCCTCCCTGTGCCAGTGCTCAGTCACCCCCACAGCAACACTTCTCATTGGGGGGGCCGTTTATGACACTGAAACACAGGTCAGCAAAAGCAAACATTTAAATATAATTATTATTTTTTTCAAAGGATTTATCTACCTGAAGATTCCTCACAATTTCCAAAGAAATAGCAATGGTTAATACCCACCCCCTCAGTAATACATAACACATTTCCAAGTGTTTCTATGTGTATCATTCAGCACCTGACAGTTCCCACTGAGACCCAATTCTTAGAGGAAAAAGAATATAACTGTTTCTGAACTTTCTGGCAAAATAGGCGTGTAATCAAGGTTATTTTTCACTTCCCTTCGTTTCAGAAGGATACAGAAACCTTAGTGCTCAAGAACAGCCTGAACCCTCGGATTTCCCCGTGCCACCGCAGAGAGGCCAAGGCAGCTGTCAGAACACAGGCACGCAGAGCAAAGCTGCAGAAGAAGGCACCTCTCTCCCTTCTTCAGTTTCGGGAGTTTGCTTTGACTTTGTCCTCTAACTGACACTTCAGACTTGGGGAGGACTCTGTTCCCCGCTGTATTTCCCCAGATGCCTGTGCATTGTCAGGACTTCGGACATGGTTCTTTGCTTCATTGTATCATTGAGCTGCTTCATATTCCAAGAAGCTTTTGTGCTGTTTCGGAGCTGTCTTGAAGACGACCATGCAACTAGTCTCAACTGCAACAGTCTGAAACATCTGGGAGCAGGATTATTTCTGTCATGTGCTGCCAAAATAATATTTTGCTTATGGAATTAAAATTTTAGGGATTTTCCCAAATCCACATAATGTTCTTGAGTGCTTAAATTTGCATTATGACATTTACATTAGCATATACACGTGTAAAAGACCATCTTGCCAGCCAACTCCTATTGGTTATTCAAAAGCTTAACTCCACCTAAAGCTAGGATTAATGCATGCTCCTGAAACATTTCAGTTACAGCAATAGATTTTCTTCAGCTAAGTGCCTTTTCCCATCTGCTCTTACAATCACATCTGCAAGTGTCTTCAGTGATCACCTTGCCATAATTATGGATGCCAAGACAAGGAACTGATTCCCCGTTTTCTCAATGTGCTATTTCTGTACACACTGAAGTTCCATTTCAGTAGAAATGGCCACAGCAAAATGCTGGTTGTGATGCAGTCAAGGATCCTGCTACTGGTCCTTAACTCTTTTCAAGTACAAGTGCTTGCTGAAAGATGAGCCAGCGCCTAAACACTTTGCCCCTATACCCAAGCTAGTGCAGGGTCCAGGTGAAGTGACTATGAGATTGCAATGCTTGTTTTCTCCTTCTCTAAAAATGAGCTCCTGTGCTGAAGGCTGGATTGTTTCTAGGTGTTATAACAGGCAGACCAACAAGCCAGTACTCCCACTTAGCTACAACCCGAGATGAGAGAAGAGAAAAAACTTTCCCTTAACTCTTGTAGTTAGAGATAAGCAAGAAAATACTATTTGTATGAGAACCCATTCAACAGAGCTTTATTGGATTTGTTGAAAGTCTAAACAACAGTCATACAGTGTGAACTTATCCATGCATTTCAGTTGAATTGCAAGATGAAACTATATTGTTTGCTCCTTCAGTGTAAAAGGCAGAAACAACATGCTCATACCCAGCTTCCGAATCATTTCCCACACCACTCCCAACACTGATAGTTCCCAAACACCCTTTACTCAGCTGCCAGAACTTCTCACTTCCCTGTGACAACCTCTATGGTGCAACTATATACATTAACACAAATCTGTCACATCAGAAACAAGGCAGGGAAGGCAGTGTAAAACAAACCCAGTTTACTATCCAAATATCTGACAGAGGATGTATCATAACCACAGCACCTCACTCCCCAAGCCCAAGCTGTGCCCATCATCACAGACTCCCTGTGCTCACTGTTTCTCACGATGGGTTCATGTGCTTTTGGCTTTTGTCACCCAGGCAGATGCTCTGCAATAATTGTGTTGGAAAGTGACTGTCCTGCAATGATCTCAAAGAAATGAGACTCAAAGGCCTGTTACTCACCACGCTGCAGAGCTGGAAGGGCTGTGCTCCACAGCCCAAGTGCACTTGTTTATCCTTTCTCACCTCTAACCTAAGATACCTCTGACTTTCTACCTTCCTGTAAGAACAAAATCAACAGCTTTACGGGCCAGGAGAAAACTGGCAGACTGATATCTGCATAGACAGAACAATAACCAAGAACTCTCTCATTTCCCACACTTATGTGTTGCAGTACTTATTTGATTTGTTCTGTTTGAGCAAATTAAAGGAGACTGTCCTGAAACATCCCTCAGATCCGTGTAAATGTCAGATATTCTCCTCCATAGCCCTGGAGGGGAGCACAGGCCTGGCTGAGCACTAACAAGGCTGATGGTCAAATTAATTGACTTTGGAAGACTAGCAGATTTCAAGGTTCATTATTAAATCCTGCTGGCAAACCTAAAAATTCAATCATATTTTTCTTTCAAGTCAAATGGTCTCTCCACAGAAACATGCTTTCCCCAGAAATTACCCCTGTTCACATCTGTAGCAGAATACTTATTCAGCACAAGACATCTTTACCACTCAATCCCCCATAGCCCCATCTCCTTGTTTTAAGATCTGCTTAAAGAGCATGGCCAGAATTTTCTGGAGGACCATTAAACGAAATAAAACATCACACAAGTAGAATTCATCATCTCACACTCACCTCCTACAGTAACCCAAACAATCTATCCATGTTGTTCCTTATATATTACCTACTGCTCCTGCATGTTTTATGCTCCATACTTGGTTTTAATACCCTATGTTCATATTGTTCACAAGATGGGATAGTTTGGGGGTTTTTAAATGCCAAAGCCACGCAGCCAACAAGTTTTCAGATTATCAAAGCTGTTGCAAAAGGTCATATTTGCTTTTGTTCCCTTAAAAATTACACACGTCTTTCGACACTTTTTGTTCCTGTTGGTTCACATTTGACATGGTAGGTATGTGACCTTTTAACTCTTATTAATAGTTTATGCTACATCACATGTGTATTCCCCAGTCTCCTCTCTTACTCACCTGAACTGAGTGAACTTTGTCATCTAATTCACAGGCCTCTAAAAGGCTCCAGACCTCACATGCAATATCCTGTGTTCTTCCATGAATTATTCAAGCACCAGTGTTCTTCCATCATCCATCTCTGGCTGGCTCTGTTTCTTCCCTTCTATTGAGGTCTTGACTTATGAGCAGACTTATGTTATTCTTTCCTGATTGTCACACTTTATTACAATTAATATTAATTATGTGGATTCTTGTCCAACATGTAGCTTTCTGGGCATAAAAGACTGTCATGTTGTAAGGGTTTTTTCTTTGCAAACTTTATGTAATAAAGCATTCTCCTGTCAGGAGCTGTCAGCACCACATACATCTACTTGATAATAACTGTACAGTAATAGAGTTAGCTAAAGAAGTTGTGTGCAAGCCGACATGAATTCCCATAGAGAAGCCAATCTTGGAGCTTATCCGTGATTTCCTATGGCTGACATGCAGTTAAACACAAAGTGTTGCAAACAGCCTGCTTGACGAAATGAATAACCTGTTACAGCCCTGAAAGAAATGCTGGCCTTGGATGTTAAACTTCTATTGGAGGCTTAGGTATAATAAGTAGATTCTGACAAATACTGTTCACACAAATGTTTGCAGAATGAGAGCGTTCCATGAATATTAATGAAAACACATTCTCCTGAGTATTTGCAATCCACGCAGTAAACTGGGAGTCTGTGACCCTTCAAGTGCCTTGTCCCCATTAGAGGGACAAATCTGATGTGATTTTAAGCTATTTTATCCCATGGTTGAAAAAGTAGGAACACTATTTAGTTAGACAAAGCAAAGCCCACAGCAGGCTTAACAATAGTTACAGGAAGGAGTGGATGAAAAAAACACCCTGCAGTCGTTAAAAGACAAACAACAATTAAATATGCTGCATACTCTCCTGTAGCATCACCCGCTTCAATGGTGGCCATCAGTTATGGATTACAGGCAGATTAACAATAAAACAGCAGACTCTCTATTAAGCCTGATTAAAGGGTCACACTTGGACTGAAAAGAATAAAGACAAAAACGAGTCTAGAACCAGCTGGTCAATGCCCAGTAATGGCAGATGCAAAAAACCGATCACAGTCTACACTGCAAGAAGGTCACCAGGACAGGGAGTTAAGGTGACACAGAATGATGCAGTGTGATGATGTGAAATAGCATTTAAACTCAAAAATAGATCGCCCTGTATGGGAGACATCAGGAAAAGTGAGGGTACCAGCAAAAAGGGACTGAAAGAGGAAGATTCAACTCACCATGCAGCTGTGAATTAGAAACAAAGTATGATTAAAATCATTCAAACTGGACACATGGTGAGTACAACAAGGGAAGAACAAGCACTGCTGCCCTATCTGGTAAGTACAGAGTAATCCTTTTCCCTCATGTAGAACCCAAAATTAAATCAGAGAGCATCACAGCCCAATGATGTCTATTGGCATGGTACTGGCGAGCAGCCAAGTAGGAAAAAAAAAAGAAATAAAATCTGAATTCCCTAAAGGTATTTTTAACTACTAGAATGAAACATTCATTCCTTGCTGCTGCAGTATTTGTAGAGAAAGGAGTGATACAGCTGGAGAGCACTAGTCCAAAAGCAGAGTCCTGAGCACAGGGAGCTATGGGGACAAACAGAGATGGAGTGGAGATGTGCTGGGCTTCACCAGCTGAGCTGAACATGCAGTGCCCCAGGGGGAAGAGTAAAGCCGAGCACATGATATCGACAGTCTGTTGCGGTTGTCACCCTGCCAGCCAAAGCAGCCACAGCACACACAGCAACGACGCCCCTTTCCAGCAGAACTAACATGGCAGGCCTCAGGAAACCAGTGCTCTGTGTCAAATGCTCCCCAATCCCACGGGGGGTCGGCACCAATGGCACCTTCCCTGCTCAGAGGTCAGCACGTGTCGGTTTGGCTGCTCTGGGACTGTCCATGCTACTGATGAGCCTTCTCCTCTTACTAATAATACCTTTAAATTGTTGGTTATGCTGCCTATTTTTTTCAGAGGCACAAACATTTTGAGAACTGGGGGGAGGGGAGATCTCTAATATAGAAAGGAAAGTGTTAGAGGGAACAGGAAAAGAAAATAAGCCAAGTCCTGGACCATAATACCAGTTACAACTTGACTGCCCATGGCTACATCATAAGAGCAAGGCAAAGCGTTTCTCCCTACTGGTATCACAAAAATTCTGTCTTTGTGTTTGAGTGCTGTGCATAAAACCCTATTAGGCCAACAACATCCATCTTTGTTACACCTATCCTTAACTTAAAAACTGCTCAAAGAAACTAATTTGTTGAGTGGCTGGCAGTTTCCTCAACTGAAAGAAATATTCTAACCACTTTGGTTCACATCACATCATTGAAAGATTACCAGTAGCGAAGAGAAAGCAGGAACAAACTCATTAATGGGTTATTAGTGGGGTTTTCTATGTCAAATAACCCTTTTATAGACAAGATACAAGAAGTACTGCAGGTTCTAAGGTACTTCATAATAGAAAAGAGCAAAGCAAAATGTGTTACATTCTTGCTGACTGGGCAGCTTCTTTCCATCACAAAACTAAAGCAGAAGAATGGCCTTGAAAGAAGTTTAGAAACAATTTAATAGGCAAACAGGTTTTTACTAAGCCTGTTGTACAGTTGCACCAGAACCTTGACAATATATTGCTTTAATAGTCGGGTTTCTCAGCTGAAGTTACTGAGTGACCACAGCTGAGAGCTTGTTCCCTGCTGGAGACACTTCCCTTCCAGTAACTTCCCAGGGCACCAGCAAAAGGGCCAACATAGAGAGATTCTTTCACAAGATGGAAACATTTTCCTCTCTTCAAGAATAAATTTTGTGGTCAGCAAGCACACCAAAGCTGCTACCCAAGGGGAAGGGAGGAAAGGCTCTAACAGCAGCAAGAAAACTGAGAGTAGATTCAAAATGAAGACATTAAAATATATTAGCATACACATGCCAATGGGTTACGGACACTTGTCAGCACATTTGTCAGTCTGGTCAGTCCCCAAAGTTATATAGTGCTTATCTACTTGTAAAGAATTTTTGGAGGCATTGTCCCAGTGTAACTGGACAGCTACAAAATTTATTTCCTCTCAAAGTCACAAAGTATTTCTGTTACAAATACCAGAAGCCAAGACTCAGCATGCAAATGAGCAATTGCAAAGCCAGCTGGGGTGTGAACTTGGAGCATGTGTGGCTCTGGGGTGTAACTGGAGAATGGAACTGGTGCTGTCCCCCAAGCAGGAAACCTGCTCCATCAGGGGTTTGCAGGGTAAGGATACACACTCAGGCAAGTGCTGCAGAGTAACCAACAAACTGTAACACACACCCTGCTTTCTCCCTCAATGTTTTATGTGCCCATGTCCCTTAGAGCGCCCTGTCAGCAGAGCAAGGAGATACCCTAACCACGGGGCTGAGCTTCCTTTCCAGGTAAAAATTCACCACCAAAACCTTGCCTTACAACAACCTACAAAGAAAGACAGCTTTTGACATTTCTGTCCTTTTGATCAGTCAAAGCAGTTATCTTCCTTAAATTAATTCTCAGCAGTTACATGCATTTTCCAGGTAAGAGACATTATGCAAATATTTAATGTTATTTAGTCACACTTGAAAAATATTATCGTCAAGCAGACGTGAACACAGGTGTAGACTGTGTCCTGGTCCAATCCTCCCTGAAGACAGTTAAAAGCAGAAGTGGTTTCCATGAGCACTGGATGGATACTGTGATTATGTTGATATCAGCACAGTAATTAAATACTGCATATCTTTGAAATCCAGTCTGTGGTGTCTTGTCTCTTGAGCCAACTGTGATACTCCTCTTTTCCAATGTGCTGTTTAGAAGTTTTCCACGAACATGTTAACTTATCCATTAAAGGATAAGTTACCTTACCCTACCTATTTTTAAATGCAGGAGACTACTCATATAAAGCACTTCCCAAATGTTGTCTGGATTGAGCCTTACCCAGAGCATTTCCTCCCACACCACTTTATCGACAGCTGCTGGGAGAGGTATTAATTTGCACCTTGCCAAAAATCTGGCTGTACCAGTCAGAAAGCCCCATCTGGTGCTGTGTTTGCCCTCCTCAGGTCAAACCAGAGGGAGCAGAGCAGAGCAAAGTGCCACCCTGGCACGGAGCCCCCGTGGTTGTCTCTGGAGCACCACAGCCATGGCATAAGGACCGTGCTAAGGACGGGAATGCATCTGTGCTGATTAAATCCAGCGCTGGCACACGGCCCCCCAGGAAGCCTGGAGCAGTGGCAGGGCCCAGCAGCAGCTCAGAGGCTCCCTCAGCTGCAGCCCAGCATCAGTGCCCACAGCTGTGCCCTAGAGGAGGGGCTACATCTGCCTCACGCTGCATTCCTTCAAACCCAGCCACTGCCACTCGGAACATCTCCCAGTCCCCTCAAGACCAGAGTTTTCCCTGTCAGTTAACCCAACTGGACAAAGCTATGCCTTTAGAGCCTGCCAACGTTTCTCTGACTACAAGCTACTTCCTTCATGCTAATGCACTTCAGGTTGTGCATCCATAGAGACTCCTCATAATAAAACTCCATACATTTATTTCTCAAGACACACAGAAGGCAGCTGAGGGACAGAAACTGTTTCGGTGCATCTAATTGTAAAGCAAACATGCACACATCAAAGCAAAGTGTTTACAGGTGAAATATGCACAAAACACGATCTGATACTTATCACCTTCTCGTCTTGGAGAGTGAGCATCCATTGACCTTCCCTTGACAGCATTTGCCAGGCAATAAGGAACGAAGCAAATAGCAGATGGAGTGTTTTTTGAAAATCACGTTTTCCCAGGCTGTTACAATAGTGAAAACGGTCACATCTTCTCCCCAGTCCAGGCTAATGGCGTGATATTCAGCACTTATTACACTGATACACAGTTTCTCATTGTGTGGTGGCTGCAGCCTGGGTTGCAACACCCAGCTAGAGAGAATGAGTCCCACCTGCTGAACAAGACCTGCCTCTCCTTGTACTGACTCTGAAAGAAAGGCATTTAAAGCAGGAACCCTTGTTACACATTTGTCCAAGTGGTTTTAGATGCACCTAAGCAGTACAAAGCATAATGCAGTTGTGTTTTTAGCATATCCAAGAATTAGATTTTTCTTTTTTCTTTTTTTTTCTTTTTATTCTAAATTTGGCACGACTTGATACTTTCTGTTGATAAAATACATCATCTTTTTTATATTGATGTCTGCTTAATCTGCAAATTCAGTAGATGCACGTGACACTCAAAGAGTAATGAATCATGCATTTTTATAACGAATCCAACAGTGAAGGTGAAAAACAGTCTTTGATCTTTCTTCTAACAGCCCAGTTATTCCTGGGTTTATACATAGTAAGTGTTTATGGATTACTTTCAATTAAACAACCTGTTTTACTTTCTATTCTGCTATGGAAGTAAACCCTTTCAAGTCTACAATGAGGTAACACATGGCTCAGTAGTCCTACTTGAGGAGGTGGAAGTTTAAGCTCCCAATCAATCCTCAATTTGCCTTACTGTTGCTGAAAGACCATCCCAAACCCAGCAAACCATCCTCAGTAGGGCTGGACAAAGAGGGTCAGGGCACAAACACACATCTACAAGAGAATTTCCCCGTTTCTGTGCTCATTCTGCCCCACCAGCAGTATCAAGCCAAAAGCAACAGACAACCATTCCACCTATTTCAGCATTAAAGAATATTTTTTCCATGCTGCTGTTCCTCATCATAGACCTGAGATGAAACATCACAGGATATGCACAGGCATGGAGGGCATGGAGGAGAATAAGCTACTGCAATGGTTTGTGCCAAGTTACACCTGTAACACACCCCAATAGCCTCTTTGTTTCCTTATTACTGTACTGGTGTCCTTTCCAGCCTGCTCTGCAGCCTGGAGGGCTTCACAGTTCCCTGGAGGTCTCACACTGGCCCTGTTTGGGGTTGAACGCCTCACAGCTGAATTTTCCTCATCACTCTGGTGTTGCGCTGTGAGTTGAGGTAGTGACCAAAGGAGCAAGAAAAGCTGGAAGAAGTTGGGACAGTGAATCAAAGCAGCGTTGCCCCAGCTGCTCCATAATATTATGGGGCAGGTTCTTTTGAAGCAGTTTTTCTTCTTGAAAAACATGCTGTAGTACCCTTTTTCTTTGACAGTTTCCTCAGAAATTCATGTGAGCCATTCCGCAGAGGGCAATTTATATTTGCAAGCACAGATGAAAGATATTACTGAATTTCTAATGTGGATTGCAAATTTAAGTTCTGATGAACTGTCAGTGCCATTTGTAACACAAATAAACACCCACTGATCGCAGAAAGCAATAGAGCTCTTTCATACCTGTTATTATGTTGCTACAATTGCTTGCACAGGAATGCAAACACAACTCCCATTTCGCTGAAGTTACTTAATTGAAAAATAATGGATCTTGTAGACATTGGCATGGAATTAATTCAGCAGACCATTTCCTAGCAGAAAGATATGGGACCCATATTGTCAGCAGTGCAACCCTGTGAGATCCACTTGGTTCTGGACACTCAGAAGGACAAGATGCCCAGGCTGGGAGTTAACTAAGTTTCCATTTTATTAACTCCCTACATCTGGGGATTGTCAGCAATAACTGGCATGATGCTGATCCCAGGTCCCACAGCTGTGGACAACTGCTGTCTCTCACATTGCCTACAGTTTGTTCCCTACAGATTACATGGGTGCTTACAGAGATGTGTTGGGAGGTATTCATCTGTAGTGACAGGGGTGCTCTCTCCAGAGGGGAGATTTTTGACAGGGTGTCTCACCCTCAATCAGCCCTGGGTTACCCCTCTGTCAGCAAGAGATCACCCATGAAACAAGTGCCTGCACTGCCAACGCAGCCAAGCTCCAAACTGCTACAGCAGGGAAGATGCTCCACTCAGTCTGGAAGCTGGAAAAGGTGTCTTTGCAGATCCAAAATTGGGAACTCCTCAATGAAGGGATGACAGAAAGCCAGAGCAGCAGTGGGATTTGCCTTCCCTCCACCCTATAGCACACAGTACCTAGGCTGTCCCACACACCAGACAGCACCAAGCCACGGGTCAGAGGAGAACCTGAAAGGGATATTCATTTCCACAAGTTCAGCAGAGTCCTCTGCCTGAGCACAGCAGCAGTCACACTGAGAATGAAGCTCAAGTCTTCATCCCAAAGAGGTTATAATTGCTTTACTGCAATTATATATATAAAATAAATTATTATATGTATTACATATATAATTTACTGCAATGCCCTTCCTGCCCAGTAACTGCCCAACCTAACTCAAAGATCACACAGATGGAAAGACACTTGCAAAACATGTATGTGCATACACATAAATCAGAGAGAGCTTAAGCTGTGCCTGAAATCAATAGAAGTAAATAATGCATGTAGGTGTTCAAATAAGTGAATAACAACTACAGTTATTCACTTATTCAATTCCAGTGATACAATTACCCAGTTCAGTTACACAGTTATCCAGTTCCAGCTACTAACAGTTTATACTCCAGGCTTCTATAATGAAATTTTTATCAAAATAAAAAAAACCCTAACCATTTCTAGGAAAAAAAATAAAGCTTAGGAGTAGTTAACTCCTAATTGGAGTAATGACTATAAATGATTAAAAAATTTCTGCATAACTGCTAAAGGTAAGGCATGCAGTAAATCTCAGTCCAAATGGCATCTTGTTATGTGGAACTTCAAATCAAGTGGAACAAACAATGGTTAGAGGCATGTTGTGTTCCGCATAATGCTCTTTTGTATCTATTGTTTAGCTTATATACAGATCCATCTTGAATCTGGTTAACTAGTAATTAAAGCTCTGCAAAACTCAGCTCTGTTTGAGATACTGCTGCAATACACACCAAGTCATTTCACAGGCTTTTGCAGTGGGCCCGGTTTGCTCATTTGCCATTACTTGAAAATAGACATCTCATAGTGCAATTTGAATTTAGAAAATAGATGAGCTTTACTTCTTGTGGTTGCTTCTGAGAGACTTGCACTTGAAAAATAGAACCATTTCCATATCCAGAACTGTATTTCACAAGATATTAAATTCCTTCTTTTCCTAGAAAATTCATGTACTAGTGTCCATTAGCACAGGTTCATTTGTGATTTAATTTGGAAAGCTTTTTGAATTCTGAGTAGAATTTCACTATGAATACTTTACATAGCATGTGGCCATTTTGTGGTTAGGACTAAATACCTTTGTTTCTTTTAACTAGTTTCAAAGACAATAAATATCTACTGACAGCGTATATTGGTTTTTGTAGGAGTTACCTAGCCAAAATCCTAGTTTAGGACGCTAATCTCATTTTTGGGATCCCCAATACATTAGTTAACACTAAAATCCAATTAAAGTATTTCTTGAATCTGACAAACCCTCCTGAAAAAAAATTCAAAAGGTAAAAAGTACTTTTGATACAAACAACCCAATAGACCTAAATTCAGGTGGACATTTGTCTCTCTTGTAAGAGCTCAGTAAAGGAAGGA
This sequence comes from Lophotriccus pileatus, assembly GCA_035583135.1. Taxonomy (NCBI): domain Eukaryota; kingdom Metazoa; phylum Chordata; class Aves; order Passeriformes; family Tyrannidae; genus Lophotriccus; species Lophotriccus pileatus. The sequence continues at coordinate 16,658,359 of JAWWES010000018.1, forward strand.
ATTTAGAGAATATTCTTTATCACTGGTCACTGCAGTTCAAGCAGCCAGGGTGAAAATAAGGAGTTCTGGAAAGCCCCTTTCTCACTCTAGTTTAGCAAATAACTATGGATTGAAGTCTGAAAACCTTCAGGATCTTGGATTTTAAAAAGCTTTTGGATGTGTCTGACCTATTAATGTGCCAGGTTATGCCAATATAACTGAGAACATACAAACAGCACCAGAAGCTTCTGTTATCGGTCTGACTGCAAGGCTGACACAGGAGAAACAGTCCCAGTCTTCCCACTGTGAGCACCAAGAGCATATCAAAAGATCACCAGATAAAGATCTTTATTTACAAAATTAATACATTTAATGCACCCCACACAATCCCATTAGTTTCTTGCAGTATCTTGCATGACTAATAAAATCATCCCTCCGCTTTTCGGCTTGTTCTGTACATTGATTCAGACTTCCTCAGCCCTTGCTAATTATTGCACCATCTCCCCAACCCTTTAATATAGTATTAAATATTTAAAATCACTCTTTCAGGATATTTTTTCAGCCATTACACTCCAACATGCAAGTGAAACACAAGCCAGAAGCTACTAAACCCAGTCAGACCTTAAAGTTATGAAAACAGCATCTCTGCCTGTGCTTTCAGACAAACCTGAGCCAGCAAAAGAAGACAGGAGCACACTAGGAGCTCTAAAACCAGCACCAGCCTCCTTCCTCTCCTCTCCACAAGTTCCCTACCGCTGGCTGGTACACTGAGAACATACCACACGGTTGGAGATAACAGAGATAAAAGGCAAGATTGGCCCAAACCTACAGGCCGGGGCAAGGTGTTGTGCCAGTGTCTTGACAGCCGCCTCATCCTTTATGCAGAGGGAGGCTGTTCCCCGCCCGAAGGGGAGGGCAGGGGCTGTGCCAGCCCCACAACAGGACTGCACGTCCTGCAGCTGCACCGAGGCACTGCCTGAACAGGCTGCTGGGAACGGTATGTGCGTGCCCGGGGCAGCTGAGTCACTGCAGGCACCCCGGGCAGCAGGGCCAGGCACTGCCTCGGTGCTGCCTCAGTGCTGGGGAGGGGCAGGAGGGGCATGGGGTCTGGAGGAGGGGTGCAACTGGATAGTCTGCTGGCAACCCTTCCAGGACCCCCAGGAGAGTTCCAGTGGGAATGTGTGCAGTTTGGGGCACCGCAAACTAAGGAAGATATTAAGCTCTTGGGGAGCTCCAAAGGAGGGCAGCCAAGATGGTGAAGGGCCTTGGTTTGAAGCCGTGTGAGGACAGAGGGCACTTAGTGTGTTCAGCTGGAGAAGAGGAGACTGAGGGGAGACCTCACTGCAGTTCCAGCTTCCTGGGCAGGGGCAGAGGAGGGGCAGGACTGAGCTCTGCTCTGAGGGACAGGGACAGCACCCAGGGAATGGCTGGAGCTGTGCCAGGGCAGGGTCAGGTTGGATCTCAGGACAAGGTTCTTCCCCCAGAGGGTGGTTGGCACTGATCAGGCTCCCCAGGGCAGTGGGCACAGCCCCAAGGCTGCCAGAGCTCCAGGAGGGGTTGGATGATCCTCTGGGGCACAGGGTCGGACTCTGGGGATGGGCCTGCAGAGGGCTGAGGGTTGGACTGGATGATCCTGGTGGGGCCCTTCCAGCTCAGCATCTTCTGGGATTCTGGCATTTTCCTCAGGCTGCAACCACTTGAAGACATATGTTTTGAAGACCAAGTTGGGGGTCTTGAGTCATCCCACGCTCTATAGGCAAAGGTAACCCATGATTCTTTAGTTTAGCAAAGTTGGAAATACTGGAGCTATTGTGCAGGGACCTCTAACGGGCCATCAGATGGCCCCTGAACTCCTAAGGTAGAGCTGAGAAGAGTATCAGCCTGTAAGCTCATGTCAAACCTGTCTTAGCAATCAAAGTCTGAAATAACAAAACACAAAATGATGTTAACATTTGAGAAGAAAAGGTCACATGCCTCCAGCCAAGCTTTGTAAGATTTCCCTTCTCGAGTAACAGCTGGTCTGTCACAGCCAGCCTGGCTTAAAGACAATCACAGGGCAAAAATTAGGGAAATCATCTGCCTGCAGCAGGTCGGTGCTGGCAACCCACAACTACTACGCCAAATACCGCCCTCCATTTTCCTCCATTTGCACCGCATTTTTGTCTGCTTTAGCTGAGAGCTGAATGTGTTCAATCTCATCCAAACTAGAATTTAAAAGACATTGGCATCTCATTTCTGTACAGCTGAGTGTCAGCCATCAGTAGCACAGAATCTCAAAGTGACCTCACGTAACTGCACAGACGGGCTCCTCGGGGATAAAGGTAAAAAGATTCCTGCTGTACTCAACCTGACACTGTAAGAAAGTTCACCCAAACCCACTGTTTCCACCCAGTCACCCCAAGTTCCATGTGCTTAACAGAATTAAGAACAGCTGACGGATCTAATGAAGTCATCATGGATATCTTATCCTCATCTTTTACGAGGTCAAAGCAAGCTACCACTTCCTTGGTGTTTTGGTAGTATGGCCAGAAATACTATAGAGCCAGTAAACACATTAGTGTCTGCATGGAGAAACAGTCCCTTCCCCTAGAGGAACTAATTGTCTAAATAAAAGATCCTGTTCTTTTTAGGCTATGCAATCACAGTGCAAGAAACAGGGCTATTCAAACTCAAATACAAGCTTCGTGTGTTTATGTATTGAAGTGCAGGTTATTTATATTATGCATCTCAAAATCTAGCCAAGGTTATTTAAGCTTGTGCTCCTTTGAGGTTAGCTGTAAGGGAATTAAAGTTGGTTTGTAATTTAAATTCTTCTCTGTAATAACTATTATATATGCACCTGTCACAGAACAACTGGGCTCCTCGAGGAAAGCTTAGTCCAGACAGGACAGCAGGCATGCAGCAGCCTCCATCTCCCGCCTTTATCCCAAGGAAAGGACCTGAGCCACCACTGGAACCTGGACTGGCTATGCCAGAGGAAGGCTGCAAAGTGCTCCTGAGGAGCACTGGGACAGAGGGGCTGAAAGGCTCACACAGGGATTCCAGAGGGAGAACAACAAAAGCTGGATGAGCTGCGAAGAATTCAGGAATGAGAAGACAGCGGCTTCCTCCTCATCCCTTCTCAAACAACAAAGGTCATAAGGCAGTGAAGTGACCAAGGACCTGTACATTCATCCTTGAGCAAAATGAAACCCTGCAGTGCAGACACTCCAGTACCTCACATGGCTTCTACAAAGTCTGCTCATTATTTCACTGAAAAACAATATTGGCTAGTGAATATCAGATCAAATGTGACCTGAGGCTTGTTATCAGTCATTCTGGTAAGTAGAGAGCACAGTGCAGGACTGTGCTTGACCAGAAAGGAGCAACAAGAGCAAGTCTGGCAGCATTTTAGCCTACCTTAAAGTTGTAAGCCACCCTGCACAAATATTATGTCTTTCTATTTTACCAGATGGCTGCTATCATAAAAGGAGTCTTTGGTCCCTGTCACAACTTTTCATCACTGTGTACAAAATACAGCAAATATTTGCATCTTTTAGCATCAGTTACAGAGAATTTGCCGTCGTCTCTGGTGTGTGCAGTAACATTGTATGGTAACATGACTGGACTGAGGAATATTGCTTTATGCCTCAGCAGATCTACCAGCAATTTTTCTCCATCATGTCACATTCAGATCACAAGGTAAGTTCTTGCACTGGGACAGCACTTGCTCTGCCCTTCATGTCATTCTGAAAAACACATGTATTTTATTTGGTTCACCTTGCCTTGAACTGGAAAGGGGGACACACATTAGGGTCACAGCAATTAAGCTGGCTGTGACACAAACAGATTCTACACGACCTTGACCAGGCACAGAGGTTTTGGCACACCATGAGACCTGCCGACCAAACCCTGGCACTCTGCTGCAGCCACACGTCCCCTGGGGAGAAAAAGCTGCACTTCTCCAGGTGAGAGCAATTCCCCATTGTAGGACACCATTCCCGAGGTAGCAGCAGGGATTCCGATCCCAAAGTTAAATTAAAATGTATCTCCACATTATCACAAGTCGGATGTTTATTTCCTCGCTGCCTGCAGGACTGCAGGCCAATAATGCGAACCAGAGAGCATCACGCCCACTGCCACAGCTCTGCAGAAGTAGGTGGTGTTGGTGATAATGGATGGCAGAATCACACTAAACATTGTAATCGTGCTGCCAGAACTGCAGTACCTGAGAAGTGCAGTTAACACCAAGAATATCTTGTCAAGAGGATGCCAGCAGATTTAACAAGTACACAACTTCAGAACTTTCTCAGAAGCAGAGTACTGAATCACCATGGAACCACTGGCAGGAACATCTTATAGCTGCCAGGATGTTTCATTAAAAAGATAAACATTGAAGTGAAGAACTAACAGCTGCTATAACACCGATACGCCCAATACAAGGTTAGCTTGCTGGTATTAAGGAAACATCACTCATCTTGTACAGTACTAGTAGTAAGCACTGACTGAAATCCACCTGTTGATACAGATTATTATCACATAAAATGAAATCATCAGCTTGCATTTAAGCAATTAAAAGCTTGTGTTTAGACTTTCTAGTTGCCAGAGATCTGAAACAGCCCTCACTAAGATGAAATTAAAACAGTCGACACCACTCAGAGTCTTCCAAGTGTTCCTCACAAGTCTAATTTCTAAATCTTTCAGTTGCTGCTCACATTCAAAGGGACTGAAAACAGCAAGTTTAGAAATAAAGACATGGAAGTTATTACTTCTGTATCATTAAATTCTCCTAGGAGGAAGTTCCTCAGGCTGCTGCAGAGCTAACTAACCTGGCTGATGAAACATCACCTGTTTATGAATGAGCCTGCAGACTCACACATGTGCACAGGTTAAAGTCTGGAAGAGATCCCTGCAAGATTGGTCATCCAGCCTGAATTTCACCTGTCATCACAAACAGACACACAGAGCTCCTTACTGTGACTTGTTAGAGACAAGGTCACCGCCACACACCCAGCTGTGATCGGAGTCACTCCTCACTTCAACTTGGTGCACTGGAACAGCCCCAAACACCGCACACTTCCAGCATGTGCTAATCCCAGACACGGGCAGGTGTCCTGAAGACAAAGTTTGGCTGAATTGAGGGATTTTCTACAATATGTCCTTCCATGAAAGCTCAGCAGTGCTGGATGTTCTCTCAAGCACTGCCCAAAGAAGTCACAATTAGACCATGCTGGCACACAGCATAGCACTGCTTGTTGAGGAAATGTCACAAAGACAAACAAAACAAGTTAAATGTCTGCTTCTAGGCCTCCTATAAAGCAAGGTCCTTCTCTTCTAAGAAAGGGAAGAAAGCCTCTCTCTGACTAATTACCAACCTTGTCACCTGTTCTCAGTTCTTCACGTGGAAAAAAAGTCATTCAGGCAAGTCTGAAACATGTAAGTGTGTTCCATGCTTGTCAGCTCCTTGCTTTACTCTTTAATGCTCAAACCTGGACAGACACTTGCTCTGTATTCTCTTCTAAATTTTTATCACCTTCAGAATTCAAACACCAAAACCAAGTTTAAGGCCTAAACAACTTCCTTCCCAGTGCTCACTGAATTCTTGCTGAAGTGTTATTTTATGCTTCTGCCTTGTGTCTGCTCATGTTCCTACTTAGGTGAGTATATTGTGCTCCTTTCCTAAGGATAAATCCTAAAGATACGTATTTGTTGGCTTATCATTTAAAGTTGCTTTGTCTGAAAATCAGCAGAAATAGATATTACAGTAACAAAGGGAAGTGTTGTTACAGCAGGAAATAAAATATAACCAGAAATTCAAAGCATCTGTTCACCTAACAATTCAGAGGCCTAAGCAGTGCATCATCTGTAACAGAGAGGAGCTGTTCTACAGTCAGGTGTTTTGTAAAGAGACATTATTTCTCACAGAGCATATTAAATACAGCAAACTGGAAGCCAGAGGCCGCACCCAGAGGTACCACAGTTCCCTTTGGTGTCAGGTGTGGTGCCCAGAGCCCAGCCCTCGGTCAGGGGAGCTGGAGGAGCCACGGGCAGCCCACCCAGAGGAACATTCCCTGCCCAGTCCCAGCACCCATTCCCGGGCAGCACACTGGGAATGCACCTCTGCTCTGCAGCATTTGCGTTACATTGCAATGCTCCATTACAGTAGGGCAGGAGTAGAATATTCTCAGTGTGCAACGCGGCCTAAATCCCATGACAACAGCCACGCAGATGTTTTGTGACCCATGCAGCGGTACACCCACCTCATGGCTACAGCAATGCCTCTCTTAGGAAGAGGAATGGAAGAGAGCAGGGACTGTTCCTGGGCAGTTAGCAAAGCATTAGAGCACCTACCTCAGTTTGCACACCCAGGAGAAACAGGCCCTGGGCTGCGAGCGGAGCCTCAGCGGGGGCGACTCTGGCCCTCATGAGGGGCCGAGCTCCGGGCGCTGAGGGAGCGAGGGCTGGACCTGGCGGCCGACCTCTGGAGCTCAGAGCCTTCTGTGTGCCAGCACTCCCAGAAGCTCAGCCGAGCTCTGGGGAAGGTGAGATCCAGATCACAGCTCCAGGCCTCGTTCCTGCCCGTGCCAGAGCAGGGTGAGGGGCCAGCCCAGCAGTGCCCAGGGCAGGCAGAGGAACACCCCGGGCTGGGCTGCACTGGCTGCCCCAGGGCCACGGGCAGCTCCCAGGTGAGGCTCACCAGGGCGATCAAGGGCTGCTGTGTGTCCGGGGAGAACCACCTCCTGTCTCGCCAAGCAGCAGCTGTGCTGGTGCCCTCCCACGCCACGAGGAAGGGATGTGATGTTCCCAAAATCCCTAGTTCTCATTGCTGCCGAGCCAGCTCAGAGTTTCATGGTAGACAAACACGTCTCTAACACATCACGCACTTCCCTACCGTACTTTCAGCTTCCTTAAGGGTTCACTACCCTTTGAATTTTGGCATCCTAAACTGAACAAACTCCAAATTGAATAGCAATTCAGGATTGGGACTCAAGTCTTTTGTGATTTTCTCACTTTGTTTGTAGTGATTCTCTTTTCTCTTAAGCCTCTCTGAGGGTTACAAGCTATCTGCCTTTGAGACATCTGAATTCGTGGCTATACAAGTAACTTCGTGCTTCCCCCATCACAGTCCCTCACTCACCCACAGCACACCCAGCTACAGGTGCACGGGCAGCCACTCCAGGCACTTGCCTGGCTCAGAAGGTGGTTCTGAGCCCAGCCAGCCCCAGCACCCACTAATTGCCTGAGAAGAAAGTAGGTTGCAAATGAAAGTGTGACAGGCACCGTCACACAGGGTGATGAGAAGGAACTGTGGCAGTAGAGAAAGCACAAGGATATAAATGTGGATAATTGGAATGATTTAATTTGCTAATGTTGCATAAGAGGCATAATTAGTTCAGTAACAGTGAGAGCAGCAGAGGAATCAGACTAGTAATCACAAATAATTACGTGCCAATTACACATAGTAAGGGGGTTTTGTTGTTATTGAATGGTCAGAATTTGGGAACTAGACCAAATAACAGACCTCACAATCTCTGTTTCAGTCACTTTTTCTTTCCTACAGCAGCAAAGCCTCCCTACCTTTTCTCTGGTAAAAAAAAGAAAAACCAAAACCCAAGTAAACCCAAGATGTGATGCGCATCCAAATTGCACAGTGTTCCTATCAGGAAAGATAGACTTGTAGCGTCTTTCCAAAGCTCCCTTTCTGTAGCCAAAATCTCTGTCTTGTCCACACTGTCAATACCATCTGCCAGCAGCCTCCTCAGCTCATAAGCCATCTGCCAGCCATTGACCTAGAGCTCTGTGTGCTCTCACTGCCATGCTTGCCTAAGCTTCTGCATTTCCACATCTCTCACCATCCTCCTACCCCGCTCTCACACATCCTCCCAGAAGAACTGATCCAGACAACTATTACTAAGCCAACAAGAATGGAAGCAGTTGAATACTGATTGTCTTTCCTGTGTAAAACCCCTCTTTTTTTTTTTTTTACCTGGTTATTTCCAAGGAAAAATAAAATACGGGCTTTGAGTTGTTCTGTGCTAACAAACTGATACAGTACTGGAGTAATTCACTATTCAACATGAAGCATAAATTAGTTTATTTAAATAAGCTATTTCTTCTTAATTACAAAATTAAAATAAAAATCAAGAAAATGGAGACCTATATTTTATTAACACCCTGCATGACACCAATCACAGATTTACCCTCCTATCTGACAGTCTTTAGCTGAGTGAAACTGTAATTTCTAAGTCGGACACTTTGACTTTAGTTTAGAGCCATTATACAAAGTTATTATAACAAACTAAGAAAATACTGTATATAAAGAAGAATAATGCCATCACCACTGCCGGAGTTTGAAATACGTATTTACAGGGGTAAGTTTTTGTCCAAATCTGAAATGATATATTTAGGAATATGAAAATAGTAGTTTCTTTCAAGTTTGCCCAGAAGAGAAGGATGATCCTGACACGCTCCTCTCTGATTCCCATAACAGCACATAATGAGATTCATTCTATTGTGCTCCAATGGAAAAAGGGCAGGATTTCAACTGGAAACAATGCACTGCTACTATCAAAGTCAGTATCTGCAAATCCAGACCATGATTGCTTTTCCTAAAGTGAGAAAGCACCAAGTACTGCTTTCCTCAGAAACCTCTCAGATTGCAGCAGGAAACATCACCATCACCCCAGAAACCAGTTCATTGGGTTAGCTTGGGAGCAACCCTTCCAATACAAGTTTTCCTTGTCAGAGTTTTCTTGAAACCAACTTTTAAACAAGGTTTTAATATTTAAGAGCGTCTATTTCTCTTACTCTTCACTGAGAGACAGTTTTAGGCAGCATTTAGGTTCTCTCCAGAACTGTTTGGAGCACATCAGCTCTTGAAGGCTTTGAAAAAGGATGTGATTTTTTTTCTTAGAAATAGGAACAAAACATAAGAACAACATGGCACAACTGAAGCAAACCCATTTTCTAGCAGGAATATTAAAAAGCAATTTAGTCCCAAGTCACCAGCCTGCACAAATATATTCTCTACTCAAAATGCATGCTGCTGATGTAACCTCATAGGGGTACCCGTCCCTGAATCCTCAGTAAAATTAACTGGGCCAGTATAAAATATGATCTAGTTCTTTTGCTCATTTACCTAATTTGTGCAACTTTCTGAGAATGTGTTTGTTACACTTTCCCCTGTAGAACTGCACAGACGAAGCTGTTTGATTAACATGGAATGGGGGCAGAGGAATATTGTTTCTTCTCGAGCTGGGGGTCGAAGCAGGGACACAGCCTGTGCTGCTGTGCTGCAGCTGACCATGTCCTGCACAGTGCTGCAGCTTCTCTCCTGTCCTGGAAGCTCAGGACATGGTTCCCTGGTTTCTGGGCTGTGCACTCAGGAGCTGCAGAGGTGCTGCAGTGCTGAGCACGGGCAGCTTTTAGGGAACAGAAGCTTTTCTGCCCCTTCTAAATCTGCCTACACACCTGCACATTGCAGGGACACCATGAGGTCTTTCCTGCACTGGTGGAGCCTGAACACAGCCTGCTTTCTCCTGCAGAAAGTGCCTGATTTGGGACATTTCAACAGGTATGAACACATAATCAATTTAGGGAACGTGATGCAAGGTTTTGGGGGCAACACACAGCTCTGAGTGCCCTGTGCTCCTCTGCCATCCTCCCAGTGCCACGGTGCACTGAGGGCACCAGGAGGCAATTCCCCTGTGTGAACTCGTCCCAAGAAGCCGCCTTCTGTCTCTCTTTCTCCTCTCTACAAAGGCACATCCATGCTGCACATCCACAAAAAGTCTCTAACCATTTCCTCCCCAACCCTCCCCTTCCATCAGAGATGCTGCCTGATCCACACCTATGCCATGTCACCCAACTGCTGCCAAAGGGTCACTTCCCTCATTTTATTGACGACAGGGAATCAGTTTCACTGGGGCTTTATTGCAGCTCTATTAGAACTTTTATTTGTAAGTATCACTTGCTTTAAAAAGAGGTTCTGATTTCTACCCCACATTCCTCTTTCAGATGTAAAAATGCTCCATGTTGAATTTTTTCACATTATTTCCCCTGGGGAGGTGCTGACATGACAGCTTGGTAGGCTTTATCCCTACCAAAAGGCAAAGCTGTTGTGATGCTTGCAATTTTATTTCTTATGTATTTCCATTTAATGATTGCTTTCTTTTCCTCCCTCTTTCTGATACAAGGAAGTACCTACCTATGAGAATTCCCTGAGAGAACCAAGAAAGCAGAGTTAGAGGGGCAGAAACCTCATTTACAACATGGAAGAGAAACAGAAAGTCACTTGGCCCTTCCCTGCTTTGCAGCAGGAGCTCTGGTGCCCTCGGTTTGTGGGCTGTTTCAGCTGCTGGGATGGGTAAAAATGAATCACGACCCTGAGTTCATCACATTTTTATCCCATTCCTCTCCCCTCCGTCCTGTGGCAAGTCGCAAACATCTCCTCGGTCTGCAGAGAAACTTGTGATCCTTCTGCAGAGAGTATCTTACTTATATTTCCCTAAGGACCACAACTGTGGCCTTTATGTTGCTTTCGGGTGCATGAAGTGCTTTGGGCATTCGACCCCAAGTCAGCTTAGATAATGGAACTCAGATATTGAAAAGGAATGAAAACTCCAAATTACACAAATCCAAGTAATTCACAATTCCCATTCTTGTAGCCCCATTGGCAGTTGCAGCTTTCCTGGCAGTAGGGCGGGAGGAAGAGATTTAATTAGAGGGGTTTCATGCTAAAAGTGTCTAAGTTTGGGGAAGAGCAGTGGGATCAGCGAGCGAGGAACTGCAGGGCACCAGCAAGATCTCCTGTGCCTCAGTTTCCTGCCTGTTCAATAATGATAATGTTTGACCAAAGAGGTCAATGTCAACCTGATTTATCTGCTGTTCAGTGAGTTAGACAACAAATAGGTACTTATATATTCGATTGTTCCACGGATAGAACCAAGTGCCACTCCATGCTACTTAATAACCATGTTTGGGTGCCTCAGAAATTTGTTTTCATCATGAAAACTACTTGAAAGGCTATTTTTCTCCTGTTACAAAATATCAGTGTGTACACGTTTTCTCCATGCCTTCATTTAACACAGACAATTGCTTTATTATTTCATTGTAAAGATTAAGGTAAATAATCTATAAAGCGAGTCAGAGCTTTTCCTTCCATCTGGCCAATAGATACTTCTCCTTCTGCAGACAAATTCCAGTAGTGGCCCTACAGCAGGTCAGTGCTCAGCAGGTTGCAGTGGGACAATCTGCCTGGGAACTTTGCTTTGCCCACCATTCCTGTGCACATTCAACATACTTCCAGGATCCAGTGTAGCTGTTTTGGGACTTTTTAATGGGCTATAAAGCTTTCAGTCTGACACACGAAAGCCTGCAGGTTATTAAACTCTGCCTTGGTTTTGCCAAAAGTGCCAGCCATGCAAGCAAAAGACTTTTTCAAAGTGTGTTACAAAAGCCATCTCTACCCACAGCCACCAGTGGGTCAACGTGCCAGCTCCTCACTCCCATTTTCCAAAACTGCTTTGGAAGCCTTGTTTCACTGGTTGTCTGAACATGATAAAATTGTCTTTTACAATTTGCCTTTGTGCCAAACTCTCCACGATTCCCAAAAACCTTCAAAAATTCTCCTCAAAACACCTCAGAGTAATAAAATAAGACACAGACCTGGTGTAATGTGAAGGGGTTGCCAGTTAATGTCAGAGAATCAGTGTGTCACTCCACTTTCCTCTGCTTAGTTTCGTCTTTGCACTAAGGACTGCAGCCCCAAGGAAGCAAGTCTTCACTCCCAGCTCCGGCTTTGGCCGTGTAAGGGGCGCACACACTGAACTCCAGCAGATCCTTTGCTCCACTGCCAGCGTTTCTGCTTTAAGGAGCAGCAGCATTCTCCCTCCAACATTCACGTAAATAACGTCTACTTACACCTTTACAAGGAAAAGATCTGCCGGCCTTAGAGTGACAAACGTCATCGTGCAACAAAGGAAGTGTTTATCGAGCACTTGAGCTCACAGGAAAAGAAAAGCTGCAATCGGAACACCCCGTGTTAAATCCTGGAGTTCAGCAAAGAGCTCTCCAGGAAATCTGATGCAGCCTCGCGACACAGAAGTGAGAGCAAGGGAAGGGAACGTGGCTCTTTTTGCCAAAACGCGATCAAAATTGTAAAAAGGAGGAATAGTAAACCCGTTTCTGATTCTGTCTGCTCAGGACTGGAGGCAGCAGGGAGCTCAGTGACAGACCCCAGCAGCCCCAGAGCCCACGCGGTGCCCCAGAGCAGGGAGGGACAGGCACACCCTCGGATCACATGTTGGCACAGGCTTTATCCAGCACACACAGGCTTGCAAAGGAAAGGCACCGAGAGAAAAGAACACCAACGTGAGACCAGATTTGAAGATTTGATTCAAGGGAGAACAGTTTCCCTCTTCAGGGAAAAAAAAAAGAGACAAAAGAAATGCCCTTCTGGAATTGTACTCCTTTTGCTTGATAAGCCTCTTTTTTTCCTGAGAAACAAGCCTATGTGGTAGCTGTCTGAACAAAGAGGTTGGAACTAAGAAAATAAGGTGATGGAATTGGACCCCTGTGACAAAATAACCAGTTTCATCATTAAAAAAAAAACAAACAAAACCCAAACAATTTTTACCGGGGGGGGAGGGGAGTTAGAAAATTAATTATGAAGTATAAATAACTGAAATTCCCTGAAATATATTTACGTTGATTTACAGCTCTCAGGTAAATCATAGGTTTTACTTTCATGACACAGTAGCTGGTTAGTGCTTTTGGTGCAACTCTTCACGGCAGTACAACAGTTGGGTCCCACATGGGCTTCTACATGAATCTAAAATTCTCTTTCTCCAAATAGTCTTCCTGGTAAAACTTGCTAACCAGCACGCTCACATGGAGATAATATGAGCTGTGGGAGTACTGTAATTTCAATATCTGAATTGGGATCTAAAATAGATAAAGAGGGCAAACAAGATTTATTATATCCACCGTGAACAAAGTCATTCGAGGCAATAACAGCTTTATGTTTATTCAAACATAACTGAACCCATTACTCTTCAAATGTCAACAGAATCTTAGGAAGAGTTCTCTGCTCTGTGGGGTTCCATGCTCAGAAGGTTTCATTTCAATCCTGACTAAAAGCAAGGGTGGTGTATGATATAAATCACCTGGCAGGGCCACAGTCACTGTGGCAAAGTTGAACTGGGCACGGAGACATTTTATCAACGTATTTTCACACTTAAAAAATATTCTATCAAGAGCTCGACATGCCCCAAACTGGCCTGTTAAAAGCAGATGTTAACAGATACCATTCCTTCTATCTTTTACCCTACTCCACTTTTTCCTTCAGTTGTTTTAGCTCTTCCAGCTCTTTGCCTGGGCTTTTTGTGCTCCTTCCACCTTCCTACTTACGGCTTGCTTTTAGGGTGTGAACATAAGTATCCTCTTCTCTGGGCCTCAAACTGGGAGTCTTTCCTGGACCTTTGAATCTTTTCTATCTTGCTCTTTTCCTGGCACTGTCAGACAGCTTCCATAGAGATATAATTTTTCCCTGGTAAGTAATATGGAACAATTCCCACCATGATCCTCCCTTTTCATCCTTCTCCTTCAGCTGCACTATGACCTTTTGTCCTACAACTCCCACCCACTTCCAGCCTCTAACTTTGATTCCTCCCCAGTCCCCAGGGCCACCTGGAAAAAATACCTGCCAGCAAATTTGGCAGGTCAAAGCTGATAAAAACTGAATGTCCTCTCAAGTGTGTAAAACCTCATTGCATTCAGCATGGGGAGAGTAATTCAGACTCAAAGCAACATTATTTCTCAAAAGATGGCAACTGTAAGATGTGTGTCTACAAGGCCAAAAGAAGTACTGGGAGTGACTAGGGTCTTAATCTGCATCCAGCTAAATACTCCTCAACCTTCTCTTCAAAGAAGCTGTATGGCAAGAGAAACAGAGCAGCATCTGGAGTAGCCTTCAGAAACAGAGAAAAAAGTATTTTCCCTGAGGATTAGCAAGGGAAGAAGCCCCTGGAAGTCACTGCAGCCACAAAGGGCAATAAGGGAGGAGCAGCAAACAGCTAAAAATCAAAGAGCATTTGAAAAGGAAAGACTTCTGATATGTTTGTTGCCCATGTCTCCACCCATCTCATAACCTTTAGTCATTAATATAATGAAAATCTCCGCTGTTTCAAGGAGCTGACTACCCCAGTTGGCCAAGAGGGAGAAGTGGATATGAGCAGACGGTACAAACTGTAGGTGCCCTAGGAAAGACAGATTACCAAGAATTTATTATATGGTAATTCTGTTTTCTGAGTCACAGCAATGAATCTACATTTTCAGATTGAGCACTCATGTATGTCTTGTGCTCAAAATATGTCAGGTTAGAACACCCAAAATATATAAATTAAAAGCCATAAAGTGACATTGCTGATTTAAGAACCTGAGGGCCAAAACTGTGCTGTCATAAAAAAAACCCCACCACTACTTACTATCTTCAAATGTGAAATTGAGACAGACAGATATATGTATTGTCATTTAATGTAAACTTTCCTTGAATCAGCTGTAATAAACGACTGGATACGAGGGATTTAAAAATGCCTGTGAAATAGAAGGCTGCAAGAAAGAAAAAGAGAACATTACAAAGGCTGAGTGGAAGAAAAATTCCAAAAGAGATGGCTGGGGTCATTGGGTCTAAATAGCAGAGGGCACCAGTGATCTTCTGGGGAGGGCACAGCCATGAGGCTCAGGAGAGCAGGGGGTGTATTTTGGGCTTTGTTTCCCTAACTTCAGTGAGGTCATGTCATGTCTCAATGCCTCAGCTTCCCCACAGAGAAAACAAGGAATAAAGACACTGAAACTCTTACTGAAGTATTTAGAAATCTGCTGATGGGAGAGCTTGGCCTTATGACTTATGCAATGTCTCCTAGTGATCCAGGAATGGAGCTTCCAAACTGGTCAAAGAGGCGAGGAAAAGGTTAAAAAAAAATGGAGTTTGAGCTGGATTATCCTTAAAGGTCCCTTCCAATCCCAAACATTCTATGAGGTGCACTGTGTATCTCACACCAGAGTAAGGCAGTGGAAGTCGAGGGCAGGAATTTCCCCCAGGAGCTGTATCCCTGGTCGATTTTCCAGACCCCAGCACACAATGCCTGGAGCCTGGGCAAGCACTCCTGCAGTCACTGGGCTGAGCTCTGCACAGTTCTGTCTCCTGGTTTTTTCCTGAGGCTCCAAAGCAGGAGATCTCCTTTTGCAGTATTAAATAGTCACAAAGCAATTGCTTTAAAGGGTTCCTGGATCACCAAGTCCCACAACTGGGAAGCATATCCCTACAGTAACTCCAGAGAGGATAATGACAGTGCTTGTTTCCCTCAGCCTCTCCTGGGGGGATTTGTTATCATCAGTGTTGTGTTGTTCTGGTGTGTCATAAGAAGTTACATGCACCACAGACTCATTTGGTTGATTTTGCTTTCTTGGCTTCCAGTGGAACCATTAGCCAGCACTCTACCCAGACCACTAAGATCATGCAGGGATTGGTAGGGGATTGTTGTTTTTATTTATCAGTGGCCAAACTACCAGCAACTTCAATGGGAGGATTTGTCTCTTGGCAGTAGAAGTTTCATTTCTCTCGCTAGCCTGCTAGTGCAAAAAGACTCCAATCGGATGTGAATGTACAGATACATACATTCAAAACAGATGCTCTCAAGGCTCTCTATTAATCAAAAAAAAATCACTGCTACTTTTAAAAGATTCATCATTGTTTTCAGAGCTGAACAAATAATTCATGAGTAACTTACTCACTAAATTCATCCTGCTTTGGTTCAAAGATTATCAATGTGAGGATCATGGTTTCCTCAAATGTATTCATGTTTGAATGCCATGAATATGTTAGCACATAGTTTGCTCGGTGGATCCTGATAATCCAACTGTAAACTGTATTCTTTGCTGTGATATGTCAAAGTAATCAGATGGCACTCAGTGCTTGATCAGTGAGTATGAAGGTACTGCCAAACAACCAAGATTGCTCCCATGTTTGTGTCCATAACGCTGTAACACTCAATCTGAGAACTCAGAAGCTGGAACATGAAAAGTAAAAATGGCATCAGAACGAAAACCAAATTGATTTTAAAACAGATACACTTTACAGAGAAGGAAAGTGTATGGCTCAGAAGGAGAAGTTGCATGCAAATTTCAGACACCTCTTCTGCTCTCCGAATTTAGTCTGGGTAGGTATTGAGGCCAGTATGGGCTTTTTACTCTACTCCAACTGCACCACCACTTATCTCCGAATTAGAACGCTCAGAAGTCCAAAAGGAGTCTCCAGTTGTGTCTGTGGCCATGCAAATCTTCAGTTTAATTAACAAACGTTAATACCTTTTCCAGATCTAGTCTTTTATCAGCTTAATCAAGCCCATTTTAATTCAGGTGCTGTAGCTGCTGTGAAGAAGCTGTGATCAGAGACCAAAGAGCAAAGGAGTATTTTTATAGCTCCTAAAGAAAGGCTGCAGTGATATCAGTGTAAAATCCCTAACAAAAGCTATGGTCACAGAACTACCCCTTTTATTATACACTTCCAAGTCTTTAAATAGAAAAAAGAACAGATGCCAAAGCAGAGCCATATGTTTTAATTGTAGCTGTATACAAGCATGATTTTATTTTTTCTGACAGAAAATCTATAACTTGAGTGGGAAGTTACTGAGTGGAATCCTCAATGCCATATTTCTGGCTAAAGAAATAAACTCCCTAGAGAACATGTCAAAGTCTGAACTGAGAGATTGAGGCATTTTGATAACAATTCAATACTTGTCTCAAAACATCCAATTGCCTCGAAGTAATTGGTGGGAGGAGACAAACTATTAATATTGGATTTATTTGGCAGAGCTTGTGTCTTACACTAGAAACAACCACTAGCTCCCCTTGAAGCTGTTGGCAGGTAGCATGCATTTAAATCCACGGTTGGAACACAAACTCCCCTGCTACTGCAATAGCCCAATATGCCTCTCACTTATTCTTTTAAAAGCCCCCACCTTTTCTGAATGTAGATGATGGGAAGAAAATGGTTAATCGGTTCTCAAATGTCCCTGCAAGTTCCAGTCCTGGCTGCAAAAAATACATTTCTTCTGTGAATTCTTACTTCCCTAGACCAACTTCAAAGATGTTCTGGACACACTGACATCTGCAGCCAACAAACTGGAGTGAAGGGCTGCTGCATTCTGCATCTCTAAACTGAGTATCTTTAAGTGTGAACACTCCACATGCAATTTGTAGCTGAGACCAGATTCTGGGAGTGCAAGTCCACAGTCAGCCAAAAGGAAAAGTCCAGTACAAGTTGATGGATGAAAAGGTTGTACGTGTGTGAGGGGAGGGGTGGGGAACAGGGGACCTTATTTGGAACTTATCTGAACTCAGTTTAAATATCCTAAACCAAAGGCATAATTTAAACCTGAGAAAGGGGGAGGGATTTCTGAGTATCTGCCTGGCAGTGTTGCCCAAACACAGCCTTCTGCCTTCAGTTGTCTAGTTCAAAATCCACGTTGCACCACAAAGAGCTATTTCCATGCCAGAGCTATTCAGCAGCTTCTGAGCTGCAGGGATGGATCCAGTTTCCTCTGGGCAGATGTTGAGGATGAAAGCCACTCAAAAGAATCATCCTCCACTCTGGCAGCTCCACCAGAGCTGAATGGGGAGGAAGCATCAGCTGGGCTTTGGCCAAGGTCTTCTTCAGGGCAGGCTACTGTGGGTTTGTGCTGCAGTTATGGCCACAGCCAGCAGGATGGATTTGCCTCTGCTCAGACACTGCAAAGCTGGACAGATCCCTCTGCTCTCAGCTCCCTGCATGTGCTGACAGGCTGGTGGCTGCTTGGAAGCAAGAGGCTTTGGTACCACCTTCCCTTTCTTTTGAGCCGACCCTGTGCTCATCTCTCCTGCATTTTATAGCCCCTCTTAGCCTGATCGAGAGCCAGGAGTCTTCCAGAAGCTGGAACACTGAAGGAAAGTGCTGGTTGCACGTGAAAAATAACCACAAATTAAACGCAGAAAAATTATTTCAGAAGATATTCTCGGCAGATTAAGGGTATGGATGCACAAACGAGAAGGTAAAGCCTGATGCATAAACCAGGAGCAAATGCTGCTGCACCAGCTGTGTTTATTTGAAACTGCAAGAAATGAGCAGGCTGTGTATTGAAAAGTCCATCTGACAGATTAACAAATTCAGCATGGATTTGTCCGGAGTTAAATCTGTCACTGGTCCGATGGTGCTAAATTGCTTTTAGGAGTTCATAGCTTTTTGAAACTGGGACAGCTTGACATGGAAAAGTGAATGTGTTAACCTGAGCAAGGGTTTAGGCCAAATTGTTTTTGTGAAGTGTCATTTATACAAAGATTTGATTTTAAAAAAAAAAGGGAGAAAAAAAAGCAGACTGAGAAGAACAGAACAGAAGAAAACTTCCCGTATGATTCAGTAGCGCTTCCAATGTAGTGCTGGGTTAAAAACAATCTGCATAAATCAAAACCTTTCTGAAACCTATCAACACCTGTATTATTAAAGACTTGGAGAATAATCCATTTTTTAAAAAGAGAGTTTTCCCTACTGATGTACTAAAAGGCATCTACTGGAGTGGAGTTGTTAGATCTCTCTCAGCTCCATCAACTTCTCAACACACTGCATGTGATCTGATACTTGGACAACATAACTAATGACAGGCTGCAAGTCGGAATTGTTGCCAAGGATGCAATCCGACAAATTATGAAACATCCAGGAGGTCAGAGCTCACAGACAGCATAAATTGATGGTATAATGGGGCAGAGATAAGCAGAGGGCATTGCAGTTGCAGGAAGGTGAGCTGTTTGTTTAAAGAAAGCAAATAGTGGTTTCTGCTTTTGCTGTTGATCATTCTTAAACTGCTCAAATTAATGTAATGACTAGAGGGTCTCTGACCTGGAAGAGCAAGGGAAATTCTCTGTCAACATGAGCGATTACCTAAGCACACAGACAATAACAAGAGAGGTGCACATGCAGCTGAAGGTAGAAATCGGGTTTTGTAAGCCTTGTACAGCTGACAGCAACACTCAAAGGTTACTAAACAGGGGAAGAGAGTACCAGGGAAGCACACAGCAGCTGCTAGCTGCTGTTGCACAGTGCTCAGCAGGACACCTCGTCTTCAGGTGATTTCAAAACACCGGGGGTAATTCTTTCTTTCTGGGCTAACAGACTCTATCAACAAGATATGAAAAAGGCAGATACAGACATGGCACTGGGCACAGTAGCCTCAGTGTTTCACATTCTGAACCAGAAATAAGCCCCTGAAATTAAGTCATTCAGCTTTGAGACTCGTACTGACATGGCTGGCAAATAAATGAGTGTTCCCTGCCTGGCGGGGCAGCCCTGGCTGAGGTCACTGTCACATCAGCTCCCTGGAACAAGCACCTGAGAGCTTCTCCCTAGAACAAGAAGCACATTTTAGAAAGGGAATTATTGAAATTGCTGCTATTTAGATCCAGAACACAGGTAAAATCAACCAGATATCCAGCAGGCTATTGCACTGAGAATTTTTCTGTTTCAGCTTTTGTGCTTTCTCTGCTTCAACACAGGTTTTAACTGTTAGTGACAAAGGTACAATACCCATGGCAGGGTGTCCTTTTCTTGAAACTGCACATTGGCTACCAAGATGAAAGTCATCCAGACCTTCACATGCTCCAAGTCTGCAGTCTCACAGCAGCCCATCTCGCTGTGGAGTCAGGCTGTGCCCTCTTAAGCGGAATGTGATAAGGAGTGCTTTGGGAGGCAAAAGTTAGAGGAAGAGAGAGAATCAACCATTTGTGTCACTGTTTTGTCCCTCTTACAAGGCCAGAACAGAGGGCTCTGGGTGGCAGGAGGAAGTGCAGGGTCCTGTTGCAAACCAGAGGCGGTCTGAGGCCGCCCTCCCACTCAGAGAGCGCAGAGGTTTGGTCAGTCCTGTCGTACTGCAGGGCCCTTTCTTCCCTCCCCTGCTGCAGCACAGAGCAGGCACAGTCCCCTCCCTGTCCTCAGGGAGCTGTGCTTTGCCACACAATTGTACTGGTGCATGGCAAGTGTGACCCTACTGCCTTCCACTTGGTGATAGAACCACAGAGTCACTTAGATTAGAAAGACCTTTGAGATCATCAAACCCAACCATTAACCCAGCTCTGCCAAGCCCACCACTAAACCATGGCCCCAGGTGAGACACCTACACATCTTTTAAACACCTGCAGGGATGGGGACTCCACCACCTCCCTGGGCAGTGACAGCAAGACCAAAAACACAGCATGAGGAGGCTGTTGCCCTCTGGGACAGTGAGAACTCATCAGTAGCACCAGGTCGGTGCAACAGGGGGCACCACACGGAGGTGGACAAGCAGCAAGGGACAGAGACACCCCCAGGCCAGAGTCCTGCTCAGTTTTTGTTGCTGCTTCCCTTGCTGTGGGCACATCCAGCCACAGCTGGGCTACAGCCTCTCCTCCATCAGCAGCCCCTCACCGGGCTGCCAGCGCCGGAGAGGCTGAGCAAGCAGGATGCCAGCAAGCCTCACAATGATGGGCCCTCTGTGAGAGACACCTGCTGCCATGCCTTTGTCAGAGCGTGGCTGTGATGTGGAAAGGAAATTGGGTTTTATTAAAAAATTGAACTTTATGAAAACACACCCTCCCCCTGCTATCAAATGCATTTCTACAAACAGAAAATCTAACTCTGCAGTAGGTTTTTTTTTTTTCTTTTTCTGGATCTGAATAGTACAGAGGAGACTGTGATATAAATGGAAACATTACAATCATATAACAGACAAAGCAGTGCTAGGCTGTATCACTAGATCACTGTGGTCTCCTCCATGAAAAGGAAAAGCCTGATTGACTATAAAAGAAAATATTAAATAGCTGTAGTTTACCTAGAAAGCCTTTAAAGCACAGATGGCCATTATCGAGGGGATATTGATGTACAGAGATAACACGGGTCATGCAGTATTAAAAAAAGAATAAGACAAGGACCACATCTGACACTGTAGAGCAAGAAATATCTGCTCTTTCAGGGGGTGACCGGGCCAAGTCTGTAGTTCTGTTCTCAGGGCTGATATCATTATTTAAAAGCACCCATACCGTCGGTGTAATGCACCCTTTGCTGCTTTATGCTGGACAAAGTAGCTGGGCATTCTTCTTTTCATCTTAAGAGACGGGCTTTAATTTTTGTTCAGAAATTATTTTGAAGTAGTTTTAGGAAACTGCTTGTTGTGCTTCTGCAAAGGAACCTGTGAAGGCCTCAGGGTGTGGGTGGCCCTGCAGTGATGCTCCTTCCCGACACACAAAGCTTGGGGGGATCAGACCGAGCTCACACGGGCACCCAAGAGGGCAGATGCTTATTGTAACTGGAAAACCTGAAATTAAAACACTGAGCTGCCAAGCTCACAAGAGGAGATGTCTTTCAATCAATATGACTTTTTTCTACTTTTCCTTCTCTTTCCTTCTTCTTTTCTTTTTAACAATTTTGCCACTGATTCAGTATTAGAAAGAGGTTCCAAGCCAGACCAGTGCCAAGAGGGAAGCAAGCCCATGGAAAAGCAGACTATGTGGCTGGCACCACTTCCTGATCTGAACTCAACTTCGAGAGATTTTTGATAAGTCTCTTGAAACAGTCTTTAGGAAGAAATTTAATTTTCATCAAAGGTATCCTCTCTCTTTGCCAAAGAAAGATGCTTTAAAGCAGGACCAGCTTCAAGTGTACAGCTGTCAGTTTTCACATGATTCATAGAAAAATGCATTACTTGAATCCCTGTTTCAGAGATTTCTGCCATTTCTTGTGGAGCTGTGGGTGGTGTGGGTATTGAATGTCCCCATTCATCTTGGGAAGGGAAAACAGAGGGTTTCCCTTCTCCCTTCCTGGATCTATGTGAAAACAAGCCAATTTTCCCTTTTCACCAATACTTTCAGGAAGGCATAAACCTGATGTGTTCATGACTTACAGTACAAGGATCATTTTTCAATATTTGTGGGGGATTAAATTCTGTTCCCCCTTCCCTTTTCCCCAAGCTTTGTCTTAAAGTGAAGAGTTGGTAATATTATGCCTTCCCCTGTCAGCTTAAAATCCTCAGGAGAACCCTAAATGCTGCAGCATGCTATTAAAGTCAAAAGAGGGTATCCAGTTCTTCTGATTTTATCAGAAGGCACACAATATTTGAAGTCTTTGATTCACAGGGAACTTAGTTTTCTTTCCTGTATAAATTCTAGTCATTCTGCCCACACAGAAAAGAATGGAAGTACAATCCCAGGACACCCTACAGATACAAATGTCAGGAAGCAAATGAAAATAATCTGCAACATATAAAAATGGTGATGTTTCAAAGAATAATAACTTAGTTAATGCTGCTTCAGAAACAAGAATCTTGTAATTGCATGGTCTACACCTAGGAATGCCCATCTAGGACTTCAACACCTGTGTTAGTACCAAGAAGCATTTCAGAAAAAGCAAGGCCATTCCTGTGCCACGTAACCAGCTCCACTCAGTATGTTTTCTGCAGTGTAATGTCTATGAGGTGCATCCCCGAGTGGCAGCACAACATGCAACATGGACCTGGCAGTTAGGGAAAAAAAGCCACAGTATCGGCTCAGCACCTGTGTCTCACTCAGACTTCCCTCTCTTCGCTGACTGCAGCCTCTCACAAAAGTGATTTGTGCTTGGAATTGTGCTCCAAAGGCTCTGGGGCACGCAAGTGTCATCACACATGTTACGGTGCCCCTCCCACGGCCAGGCCAGGGGCCGTGAAGGTACCCAACTAAACAGCTGGCTTTGCTCCTTACAGGCCCCATTTGCATGGTAAAGGCCCCGTATTAATCACCAGCAATATAACTGCATAACCCAAATTAACCCTAAAAATAACTCCCAATACGGGGATGTGAAATGCTCGGTTCATGCGTGTTTTCATTTCACGAGAGCCTTGTTACACCAATTACTCTTGTTGGCTTGGCAAAAGTTAGATCTGCTGAGTGCCAAATGCTGCACACAGATGTATGTGCCTGGCTACTGCTGAAATAAAAATCAGAGGCTTTGACTTCCACTTTTCTTTTTATCCCTCTGGTCTGGAAGGCAGTCTATCAATCACAGCAAATTGAATATGATGCACCCCCCCCTACACGCCCAAATGGCTTCGTGCTCACAAAAGGGAGCCGGGCCATTTGCATGGGGAAGTGCTTTTCTGAGGTATGCATTTAGGAACTGTGTTTACAGCTGGGGTCTGGGAGATGATTTCGGGAATGGCATCCAGAGAATTGAATACAGCACTGGCAGTTGAATAAATGCTTGCAGCAGCCTGAGCCTCATCCTGAAAGTGGGTGGTATCCCTTTTTTTGGCCCACATCTCAGGGACTGGAGCGTGCTGTTTCCCCCTTCCACCCCTTCTCCATGCTCTTTCCCCTCTTCCCATTTGGCCTCCTTTAACACAGTCAAGGCTCTGGGCAAAATGTCAGCGAAAGGGAACAAGAGACAAACAGGAGCCCACCCAAGTGAGCCTCCTTTTTGTTTGGTTTTGGTTTGGGTTTTTTTTCCCCCACGTTGAAGGTATTTGAAGAGAGAAACTGCTCAGCAATCAGCTGTGGGCTTTATCCAAACCTCCACCTTTGGGTGTCTTTTCAACCTTGCTTTCTGCCCTGATGTCACAGTTTGGCCAGTATGAAAGCAGCTTACAGCCCATGCAGGTGCTCCTTCTTTGAGGGTCAGAGATAAGAAGCACCAGTGTTGATTCAGGGGCCTGCAAACCCATCTTCCTGAGAACTGCTCTCCCTGGAACAAGTTGTGGTGGTTCTCAGCTCCCACACAGGCGTGGAGAGCACTCAGAGCAGGGTGGTGGTTAAAATGGGAGCCCATCACACCTGAAACAGCAACAGCAGCTGCTGCTTAGTTGTAGAAAAATTTAGGCTGCAGCCCAAAAATCGCCCCACAGTTCCACTGGATCTCAGTGGCTGAACAGGGGTGTCACCTTGGAGTCTGACCCCACATTCCATGGTTTTTATGCCACCCCTATTGACTTGACCAGACGTTCTGGAGAGCAAGAACATCACAGGTCTGCACACAGCTGCCACTCCAAATACGGCCTCTTCCTCAGAGAGACGAGCCGTGGCTCTGTCTGTACCAGGCCCTGTGGCTCAGGGGGAGCACCTGCTGTGATATCAGCTGCAGTACAAACCTGAGACAACCCTGCTCAGAGCCGTAAGTGGGATGCTCCCAGTCCACTCCTTCCCCATCTTGATTAGGCAGGAAGAGGGGAAGCAGCACCCACAGAAAATAGGTGTGCTGCTCACCTTGTTTAATTTTACCATCTCAGATGAATAAAAAAAAAAGATGAATATTTTATAACCTTCGCTTTCATCATAAATAATTTTGTGACAGTTCAGCATTCCTGTAGATTATTTACAGCTTTTTGGTTGATGTGTGCTCTAAAAACAGTTAAAAAAAAAATTTTTTTTTTTTTTTTGGATATTGCCACAGTAGCATGAGTACACCTCTCAGATTTCCTGTATTCATTTCAAGGACACTCCAGGCTCAGGGTCCACAAACTCTCCCGTTGCATGGAGCTGTTCTTTAATAAAGCACCAACACTCCTGCTCCAAAAATGCCAGATATAGTTGAGAGAACTTCTTGATAACATGTTTTTGCTAAAAACTATTTATATTCATAGATTCCTGACAGTTCACTTCATTTTGATACAGTTTCTGCATTTAGTCTCCCAATTCTAATTTTTTGAAACCTTGCTTTTGGTTTAAGATTCGGAGAAGAAACAAAAGCTCTAATCAGGGGAAAAGATATATAACTACGTAAATGACTTATTCTGTGTGCACAATTACATGTAAATAGCCATGAATCTTTTTTTAAAGCAAGACAAAACACAAAATAGTCTGCTTAACTGTAAATTTAAACCTATTTCACTTTCAGGATTCCAGTGTGAATCAGCCTATTATCTTTAAGTATGAAATTAGAAAAAAAGATTTGCTGTTTGTGTACACCCAAAGATTAACATTTCCCTGAGATTAACAGTGTGTTTCTTGAAGATGGAAGGCACATAACACTAAGAAACACAGTTTAATTCTGCTTCTCAGGAGCATTTCTGTTCTTACAGCAAATGCAGCTTGAGATTAAGAATATGCTTTAAAACCAACGAGTGAAAAAGTGATACAAACCGAACCCATGAAGCTTTGTGGTGAAAGCAAAACAAATTACTACATGGCCCAAAAGTTAAAGACATAAAATCTGCAGTTTACAGTACATTTGCTTGCATCTTTTTGTGGTATGCAAAATAACGCATAAAAATTCAGGATTAAGTATATTTAAATGTCGCTTGGATCAGAATTAGAATAATTGTTAGAATGTTATAAATAAGGCATCTGTTTGGAGCAGTCTCTGCTCTGTAATTGCCTGGTCAATATGTTTAAGTTTGCTGAGGAATATCTAGCCAGAGGGAAAGCAGAATACGTCACTGTTCCTCCCTTCACGTTGCTGAGCCTTCAGTCTTTCCAGGAACACGAAAAATATGAAAATACTAACAACATGTGATTCCTCTGCTAAGTTTGCTTTGGGCTAATTCTCATCACTGGAAGATGCAAGGACAGAGCAGGCTACTGCCTTTGCTTGCCAGGGATTTACATACAAGACAAAAGTAAAACGCACTCTTTACTCATTTCCTCCAATCTGCTGGAGTTTTCTGTCTTGTTGAGCTCTCTCCTTTCTTTCCAGCCCCCAATGGGCCCTGCACTAACACTAACACATAAATACCAACTCAAATATAGCCCTTAAATAACAACTCAAACACATTACAGATAAATACCAACTCAGATACAGTACTGTGGGGAACAATAGGGGCTGCTGAGAGTGACTGATCCCATAAAGAACTGAGGCAGCTTTGCCTAAAAGCTGGAGAGTTCCTCTCCTCTAAAGGCTTCCAGAACAGCACTGGGCTCTTGGGTCTCACATCTTGTAACAGCAGAGAGGCTGGCAAGGTGCTGCACCAAGCCACCACTATTTACTGTTCCTGCTGACCCCCCTGAGTCTCTCACTTTGTCAGAGCACACACATGCTGCCAGTGTAAGGACCTGACTGATGGCCCTGGCTGCAACCCTGCCCACTGAACCCTGCAGCAGCTCTGGCACCCCTGCCCTCCCAGGGTACTGTGTCATACCAGGACCAAGCAAAGCTGGGCAGCAGCTCAGGAGAGGAAGGAAGGGCCGAGTGCCACTGATTGGGCTTCCTGCTCATTCTGAGGACATCTCAAACTGGCCAAATCATCCCAGAGAAGTTCCAGGCAAGGAGACTGCGGGGAAGTGGAGGGTGTCCTTGGAAGGCTTGTCTGGGATGCAGTCACCTACGCTGTGCACTCATGATGGATGAGAGCTGAGATACAAAGAAAGTCTGGTGGGTGTGGGGGGAGGGTGTAAGGTTTGGGAGTTTCACAGATTTCCTGAAATTTTCATAGTCAAGTCCTTTACTTGTAGAGACCCAGATCTTTATAAGGAGTTCTTCAGACTGGGAGGCAAAATTGGAAACCAGAGGCAACACAGGTTGTTTGTAGTTCGAAGTACAGTTCATAAAACTTGTACAATTTGATCAGTGTCTGCAGTGCTGGATAACCCCTTCGTTCCTACTTAACATGGAGAATTCAAGGTCTATGCATAATTTCTGCACATCAAGCAGCCCATGGTGCTTGAAGTTGCGTATATGTGCAGCAAAAATAGTGGCTATCTGCCAGAGATTTTCTAAACTGCATGAACAGGTTCACACAGAGAACATCAGCCTGGCTGACACCAACCAGAAAACCCAGGAAGGGGGGTTGTAGCTCCAGAGTCTGGCTGTGTTGCCACAAACACTCATCTGTTGTTCCTGTGTTCTTTCTCTCTTCCTCTTTGTTATCGAAATTGCAAAACAAACTTACACCCACCTCAGCCGGTGGAACTCAGTCTGGAGATTTTCAGCAAGGTGTCTGAGAAAGCTGTACAAGTAAAACAGGATATGTTATACTCAGATTGAAAAGCTAAGAAAGCTGTTCTTAAAAGGGTACAAGTTTGTAATTCTTCAGAGCCATTCTCAAGTACCACAGACACAGCCACCCCCAGATACCTCACTGAAGAACAAATGCTAAGCCTGCAGTCACAATAACTCCACTTCCCATTATCCCTGAAGAATTAACTCCTTTATTGTGTTATTTAGTGGCAAAAAACCTGAAAACCAAGCCCGACAAATAACTAGAGAAAGGCTGTTGGACCTTTACCATCAGTAAACTTGTAAGTCATGAGAGAGAATAAACAAGGATGCTTTAATTAATGTTGGTTTTCAGAAGATAACCCTATTTTGACTTATTTTCTACATCTTGCAGTATGCCTTTTCTGCCAATACCATTCTTGGCAGATTACTTAGCTTAGGTATTTAAAGAATTAGTTGGCACCAAAAGAAGATTGATAGTGTAGTTCAACAAGATGAAAGATGAGCAGAAGGTGAGGCAGGAGTTCACTGGGAGCCATTCCCCAGGCTGCCACCAGGACCAAACGTCCCTGAGCCAGGGTGGAAACAACAGTCTTGGAAAACCCACTCAGCATAGAAAGGAGAAGATGTGAGAGCAGGAGAGTTGCTCTATTTGAGAATATTGAATCAGTGGAAGGAGTGACTAGGGAATGAGGAAAGGAGGCAGACATGAGGAGATTACAGCCAGGTGCATCACATGTGGGTTTAAACTCTGCTGTAGAGGACTACCTGCACCCTGGATTTCCAGTTCCTTACTGCACTGCCCAGCAGCCAGACACAGCAGCTGGAGAACATGTGCCTGAGCAGCACTTGTGGGCAACCACTGCAGAGCAGAGCAGAGCAGTTTACACATGCCCACTCCTCCAGACACAGGGAACAGAGCCAAGGGATACACACTCCTCCAGAAACAGAAAGCAAACAAACACACATGCCACGTCTCGGAGATGGAGCACCTCGCCACAGCTCCTTGCACTGTGCTCTGCGAGATGAATGCTGGGCTTTCAGAACACATTGTGGTACAATAGGAAACAGGGAGAGAATGGGAAAGACAAACACCAGTAAAGAGCTGCTTTGGGCACCTTCTAACCCGTAGTAAAGTTCTGAAAGAAGGCATTAAAACTCAGTTATTACCTAATATACTGGCGTGTTCCATCTAGCAGCCTCCTCACTAGCAGACAACTCCAAAAGAGAAAATGAACCTTTCTGGACCACAGCAGATAAAGTACCAAATCTGTTGCAAAGACTGTTCAATTAAATAAGAATGTTGCAGATTAGCACAACAGACAGAAACACACGTCCAAAACCGAGGAGGACTGTGCTGATTTCTGGATGAGGCAGCATTGCTGAGCACTGTAATGATTAAAACCCAAGGAGAACCCAGGAAAATGAAATTTGTGCCAGTGCTTCTCCAGATGCCAACTTCTTTTTAGTTACACTAAAATATTCCTGGAATGATGACTTTCCACTTCCTAGAAAAAGCAGGATTTGGGAGTCTTACAACTCAGAAGTTAGTTAAGATTTTTATTTGGAATGGAATGCTGGACCAGTTTACTGCCTTGACTACAGAGGGCAGGCCCCAGCAGCAGGTCTGATAAGGCTCTTGTTCCTCGTGTATAGGTAATACAGTAAAATACTTCACTGTGAGTCTTTCCCACTTCTTATATAATGCTCCCGTGGAAAAAAAGGGCCAAAGGTGAAAAGAAAATAATCCTCCCAGGGAAGAGAACTGATTAATCCCTAAATGAGAAACATATTACAAATAGACTGAGAAAGCTCCCCTACAGAACTGCAGGTTGAAAATAATTCTTGGGAAACACTGGAATCCTTACCAACAGCAGTTTTTCTTGAAATTTCTGGAATTTATTTGGAAGTTGAATTTCAAGCAGAACCCCAGGTGGACGTGGCAAGCCACTGTGAGCCTCCCTGATATTGTCACACACTGTTTTTACAGGGTTACTGCTACGAAAAGCTGAAGCCTTGATAACTCTGCTGATATCTGTTGTGCCTTTTCAGACGAGTCCTTTTTGAACTGAAATTTATCTGGCCCTTTGCTTCCCCGATTTGTTACAAATAGTGGATTCGTTTGCAGCACTATCCACATTCACAGGGAGTGAGACACTTCCTAATGCAGATCAGGCAGCAGAAGGTCTTACTTAGAGCTGCAACCCCTACGTGTGAGATGGATGGGACCTCTCGGCAGCAAGCAAACGAGTGTCAAAAGCAGACGTGTCACTAACCAGCTACTATGACTTACAGGATGAGAATAAATGTTTAAATGCTGTGAAGTGATAAAATGTCAAAAAGGGAGGCAGAATGAATGGCCTAGAAGGGAGGGCTCATGTGGGGGCTCCATCCCAGGAAGTTCAGTCGTGCTGTCCTGACAACACACAGTCCCCGCGACTCTCTTCCATTGATCATATGCTTTCGGCGCTTGCCAACAGAAACGTATATTTAGCAACTCCCTGAAAGATTTACATCTATTACATTGACACAGCATACAAATGAGGCATCTTAAGTGGCATTTTATGGTTCTGTTGTAAAACAAATTGCCACATCTGTTTGAATTCCTGTTTTGCCATAGCCATCCTTCAATCTTCTTCAACCTGTGCTCACAGTGAGGCCCTTCTCCTCCCCAAGCCTGCTCTATGCCATCCAGAAACTCATGGCTATTTTTCATCTTTCTTCAGTGCAACGTGGCCACAGTAGCTTTGCCACTTGCCATGCATTCCATTAAGTTGAGATATGGCTCCTGTAACTTAACGGAGGAACAGTGCAGACAGAGTTTTCTCAGATAATGTCACATTAATCAATCATTTTTAAATACCAACAGGTGTAAAGTATAAAGTACTCAAAAGCCAGTGTATATAAAGTGCTTTCTTAGAAGGGATAATTCATCACACACCTTTGCCATGGTATCAGTAATACTAATTTTGCCCTTGCACTTCAATACTGGATCACTTCATGTGCCTTGGTCTGTGCACATTGTCAAGGCTGCTAAAATTCTTCATCCTCCCCCATTCAAAAAAGACAAAAAACAGCCAGGTGAGAAACTGTAGAAACATCTTCCCACGTTTCTTCTGCGTTAAACACCAGAAATCATCAAGCTTTACATTGTTCATTTAATACTTTCTGGACAAACATAATGGGAAGCAACTTAACTGAGCAGGGCACAGTAGGCAATTATTCAAATACATGATACTGGGCACTCTCAGTCCTGTTCCTTCGGTGCTGACAGTAGATTTTCTCCAGACAGTTGGTGATGGCCCTGCTTGCTGCAGCACATAGATGTGCTGTGTGCAAATTGACATTTATTTTGTCGATACTGATCATAAGAGAAGCTTCAACTTTTGAAAGCTGGGCCTATTGATACCATCTGGTAACACAACACAGTGTATAAGTACATGTGAGTTGAACAGTAACCCAGCAATGTTGCTAAGATCACACAGTGGTTAGAAACAGCACTAAAAGGCCTGGCAGACTTTCTGAAACTAAACATCTGACAGAATTAACAGTGCACTGAGCAGGCATTGCCCAACAACCAGCAATCTCCACTTTCTCCCCTCTAGTTTCTCCTTCTTGCCATCCCTGCCCTTCTCTCGTCTTTCCAAGCTCAGCTCTCCCGTCAGACCTGGAGTGCAGCTCCAGGGTGGAAAGCAGACAGTGCAAGCAGCAGCTCAGCACAGAGCAGCAGCTCAGG
Organism: Lophotriccus pileatus; assembly: GCA_035583135.1. Taxonomy (NCBI): domain Eukaryota; kingdom Metazoa; phylum Chordata; class Aves; order Passeriformes; family Tyrannidae; genus Lophotriccus; species Lophotriccus pileatus. Next base: position 16,689,015 of record JAWWES010000018.1, read on the forward strand.
AGCAGTGTTTTCTGTCTTGCTGGGCATTTCTGCTCTCCCCTAAGCACTGCTGGCTCCAGCTCCCCCCGCTGTGTCTAATGCTCCGAGCGCTAATGCGTCGGCACAACATCCAGAACCTGAGCACAGAAAAGATGTCCTCACTGGCACTGTCCAGGGCATCAGTGGATGCCACCAGCAACTCAGCACCAACTGCTCCATAACCTGTCTGGAGAACCAATGAGAAAGGTCTCATATTTTGGTTTTCAGTGCATATATGCCACCAATTCCATCTGACTCCTCTTCACCCACAACGTTGCACTCAGCAACAAACACTTTCCCCAGTCTGTGAACACAGCAGAGATCTCAAGCTGTCTGAACAATATGCCCATCTCATTATGTCCCAAAGAAGAGATTATTAATAACTAATAAAAATATGAGTATTAATAATTCTAAAGATCATCTACTTCAGTGACAGAGATGCCATTTTTCTCATCCAAACTGTGAACTAAAGCTCCTTCCTTCTTTCCCCACAACCTTAGTGAAAGTTTGCTTTCCATCAGATTGTGTCTGGGAAACTCCCTGCACACATATCAGCTTCATAGGGGCCATAGTCAACATAAGCAATAACATATTATAAACTAAAGTATATGAAAAAAACCCCCATCAGCCATTTAAAACACAGGAACACAACTGTAATACATAACCAGTCCCTCAAAGGGTTTAGTTTCGCTTTCAGCAAGCTAAGGGGTAGTTTTAACCAAGAAAAACAATTCTCCAGGGACATAGGCCACGTTTCTGAGCAAGCCACTTGCTGCCATAGATGAATTCACATCATGCAGAAGGGAACCTCGAGGTGCTCACACATCCATGCACTCAGGTGTCTTCCCTCACCTCCTCCTGCAGGCACCTTTCAGCCCTTTCAGTGAAATCTGCTGGTGTCATTTATATGAACATGAAGGACACCTAGTGGAGTCTTGCTTGCTCCCAGCAGAATGCACAGTTTTAGCCTCTGATCCCCGATTTCTTATCCTTGTTCCTGAAAACCAGCATATGCTCCTGTTGTCTGAGGACAGGCAGAGAGGTCCAAACTGCCCAGGTTTCTGTTGTCAGCAGGGCTGTGCAGCTCCTCCCTGGTGTTCTGCACTCCCTCTGCAGGGCATGGTGTCTCCTTTTCCTGTGTCACCCTCCTCTCCACTCAGTCTCCCACCACCAAGAATAGTCAGCACCACAACCTGCTCTCTAAAAATGCACCAGGCCATCGGTGAGGCTGTTGTGCATTTAACCTGTTCTGAGCCACCAGGGATTACAGCCATGTAGCCTCGCACTCTCTGGCCCCACCTACACTGGAACACTTCAGGAGTGCAATTTGTGGGCAAAACCCTCTTAATTTTATCCCTTAGCACCGAGATTATGGAGAGTCTAAACTTTCCACAAAAAAACAACAAGGCTTTTGTAGCTGGAGAATCAAACTCTCATATATGGCTAAGCACAATTAAATCTGCTGTGGAAAAAAACCCAAAGGCTTATTCAGATTGCCTTGTAAAAGCTTAAACATAAATATTTAATTCAGAATATTTTCTAAATTCACTTTCAAAAACCATCACTCACAGTATTTCAAAGGCTGAGGCACAGAGGTGTTTTATCTCTAAAAGAACAAGTAAACAAATGCAAGTTTCCCCCTGTTCATTTAGCTGAATATGTCAAAGCAAGAAGTTGCTAAAAAATTAGGAAAGGTGTAAATAACAACCATTCCAATGGGTGGGTATTGCTCATGGTAAAGACATGAACTGAAAAGGAGGAAGGGAATTCTGATGTGTTGTTTCTATTGGAGTAAAAGCAAATAGGTGTGTTTTGTGCTGGAGTCAGTGTCCCCTTCCCACAGGGCATCTCTCTGCTTGTCTGGCTGTTCCATTAGGTGCCCTTCAGGGGCTGCTGGGACACACTTGCCCTGCAGGACTGGCGTTTTCTAAAGGCTGCCTCATCCAGCCCCATCTTTCCTAGCCCCCAGAAGGCAGCCAGATCCATACAAGAGAAGCAGGGTCAGACTGTGAGCACTTTGCTCTCTTAATTGAGGCCAGGACAGCTGAGCCCGGTAAAACCGGTCACAGAAGCACCAAGGAATTCCTTGTCTCAGGACCCAGCCACGGGCTCAGGTGCAAAGAGTACCATGATCTATTTTCCTCAGCCCGATGCCAATCCCTCTGTACATCCACATAAGAGCTCTGGATGGCCAAACTCTGTTGTAGCAGGCACATCCTCGCCCCGCTGCCAGCGCAGGGTGAGCTCTCGGTGCGTCCCGGCCCGGCACACCGAGCCCGACACCCCAAACGCTCTGACGGGAGTGACTCACGTCGTGCTGAGAACAGGCACAGTTTCCATTCCCGGCTCCAAATATTTTTAGCTGCTCTGACAAACAGAACAACCTGTCAGGATGACCCGGGAAGCGTTTGAAGAAGAAAACACAATAGAATTCATGGAGAGAGCCACATAATGTGGATGCCAAGACTCTAATGCAAGAAGCATCTTGGTTTTGGGCTGGGATGTTTGTCTGTCTGTCTGTGTCTGTCTGTCTCCTGGCCCAGGCAGCCTATAACCTCGAGTCCAGCACTTCCATTTACTCCACTTACCCCCTCCAGAGAATATTTCATTCACCTTGTGCACAAAATAAGCATATTTATGAAGTCTAGGAAAGACAGAAAGGGGATAGCCCACATCCACTAAATTAATTAAACACTACCAACAACATACTAAATTTTTAACAGTTTTTGAAACAGGCTTTCTATTTTTTTTAATAATATGATTTATTTTTTTTCCCCAGAGACGAAATTCACGATTTGCTGTGTTCAAATTTTCTCTCTGCCTCACCTGGGAGCAAGGATTCAGACCAAGCAATTCCTCAGCAGAGCTGACCAATACAATTTTGGCTGTCCATCAGTTACTAATGCTATCCTACTCTCCTCCTCTTCAAATTTGAGGGAAATCCACATTTGATTTTCTTAGTGCATGAAAAGCTCATCTATCTCACCTGAGTGCCAACACAAGTGTTGCAAATTATTCTGAGGTGGGATTACAGACCTTTTGTGAATTAATCATTGTCCACTGCATTGGTAGAAGCCTTGAAATTAAGCTCCCTTACATGATGAGTAATGGCTCCAGGAGTTACCAAACACCTCACAGAACTCTCCCAGACTGAAATTTTTCATCAGGTTCCCCAGCACCCTGACAAGGCCTATGGCCTTTTTGTCCCTGCCCTTGCAGCTCAGCTTTCCACTGTCCATCTGGAACAAGTTCTACTGCTCAGAGCAGCCGTCCCCAGGCAGCACACGCAGGATGTCCCTCGGCAGTTGAGTTTGCCATTCTGCTGTTTGCAGCACCTGGAGAGCAGACTCAAAGGGTTTATAGTCATGGTTAAAACAATATTCAAGTGGCTTTCCAGAAACACCAGGGGTGCAATGACTGCAGTGTGAGAAATGCTCTGGGGAATCTGCACCACGGTGGCCGAACTCTCCGAGCAACCAAGTCTGAGTTCTCTGCTTTCTCACTGCTCGGCTGGAGACAAACAGAGCAGCTGGAGCGAGGGGTTAAGGTGGCCTCACCCTGCTCAAACCCAAGCAGCCGCATGCCAGCCTCAGGACCGAGGACTGCAGAACCCCAGGGTGACGGGAGATTGTGCTCCAGCGAGCAAACCCTCCTGGGTAGAGAGACTGATCCAAAGTAACCGTCAAATCCTAAAGGAGCAGAGGGAGTCAAGCACAGAAACACCTTCACGCTCCCCAGTGCTTCCTCTAGACTGTACAGTTTTGCTCCTTCTCAGCTAGAGAAGTCATTAATAGCACCAGTAAAAGTCACGAAAAATACATTTAACAGCAAGGTACCATATCCTGTGGAAATTATTGCTTTGTATTAATATTTATTGTTTACCAACTGTATAATAGGAAGGCTAAATGGTCTACTTGAGTCGTTTTGTGAGGATGCATTTACACTTGGAGTGTTTAATAAAACATTTGCCAATAGTTATCTGAATAATATGTCCGTATTTCTAAATTAGCCCATTTTTAAACTAGTCCATAGGTTAGTCTAGCCTGTGTTTAAGCCACTGCTGTCACGCCATTATCTCTCACACAGACACACTCACTTCAGCTCCACTCAAGCAGAACTCGGTGCTTAGGAGGCTCCACAGGAGAGGTTTAAAATTCACACCTTGTCTTCTGTGAGCACAGCTTTCCCAGGGCCCAGCTCTGTAATTCTGCTTCCCAGGCATTTCACAGGCATGCTTGGACGTACACATGGCCCTTCATTTATATGGAGCAACCTGCGTTATTGTCACAGAGCAGCCATGCTCTGGCCGGGGGAATTCAGGTTACTACACGCGAAAAACAAAAGAGCCCTATTGTTTACCCAAACCCAAGGATCACATCTGTGCTGACTGGCAGTTAGGCAGGGCCATCTGTCATTTTGGGGTATCCTAATGGGATTTGGCATCAGAAGAGGAGGTTCTGTAACCAGGTAAAGATCAAGGGACAAGAATGCCTCGAGGCTTCAATTACCCACAACTTCACATTGTGGTGCCTTCAGAATTCTGTTCTGAAAACCATGTTAAGTGCAACTCATTGATGTTTATGGGTTGCCTTTGCTGTTCCCGGAAGCAGAATGGCTTGTAAAATTAGCAGCTGTAGAAAGGGGGAAAAACCCACCCTGAAATAGGGACATTTTTATTTTATTTCTTGGTACCTCTGACTTTGGCACAAGTCCAATTTAACAACACTACCTTCAAAATGCCCCTTATTTCCAGGGGACCATTCTGTATTTACACCCTCAATAGGGTTTATTTTGTGGCCAGACCTCTACAGACCCCAATTTCTGAAACCTTTAATCTTTTTTAATTCTGAGTGCCCTCTACTTTGGTGGACATTTTAGGAGTTCAGAATTAGATATTTTGTGAAATGAAACAAACAAACAAAAAAAATCACAGCTGAGAATGTACAGTTCTGCTGGGGCTAAAAAAAAAGAGGTGGATAATTTCCCACCCATTATTCAACAATAATCCAAAATGGATTATTCCAATTAGAGATGTGATTCTGTGGCGAAAGCACTGCACTGACGCAGAGAGCTATTTGTACAAATTGGAGCTACAAAATATTTTCCCTGCCCAGAGAAAAGCAGAAACGTTCCCAGTAATATCAGTAATGTATAATACGATTTGGAGACAGGACAACTTGTATAAACTTGTGTAGGTGTTATAAAAAAAGCACTTTTATGAAAGAATCCACATTTTTGAGTCTACAGAAACAGAGATGCTATTAAAACCAAGGAAGTTTTAAAGAAAAAACAATACCCAACCCCCTGCAACGAGATGCCAAAGCAAATATTGTTACTGACAGGAGATAGCAAGTCTTCAGGCTGAAAATATTTCTAATATCTTCTATTTTAGAATAATCTGTGAGCCTGTTTCCATATAGCTTTGCAGCTGCCAGTACGATGAAGACAACACTTGCAATGGTGCCTCAGATTTTTTATTTGAGAACTGTAGAAGTTCCCAGCAGAGATGAAACCACTGTTCCACGTGGTTGGCACATGCTGTGAGGACAGGCTACTTGAGTGGGATTCCCAGCTGAGAAACAACACCAGGACACTTAATTTCTTCTGAAACGTTTCTGCAGCAACTGAAATACGGACAAACGGGGATTACCCAGTTTTCCACTCAGAGCTTTGGTGAAATGCAGCTGTAAGAGGACAACAATTTAACAAGTCCTCAACATAACCTTTCTACACATGGTTTTATTTATTTTGGATACCTGGTGAGCCACTCCCTCCGCAGAACGGTGCCCCCTGATAAAATACCTGGCAGGTCATTGTGCCTGTGAAAGGAGGGGGGTTGGGATGTTCTGAGAGACCCAAGTCAGAAGCCCAGAACCAACAGACTGGAGCTTTGGTGCTTGGGATGGCTTTTCTCCCACCACAGCACACAGAGGTTGCCTGGAAACTGGCCCAAACAGCAGGATGCTCAAGAGTATTGTTACAGAGTGGCACTATCACAAGAAAGATGCAATTTCCACGTGATGTTAAAGTATCTCAGCTCTTTTGGTCTGCAGCTGGAACTAAGAAAATATTTTTTCTTACTAAGAAATATTTTTTAAGAGGTATTCTCGTACCAAATTTTCAAGTAACCAGTGGTCACAAGTAGAAAAAAAGGTAATAAACTGGGAGAAGTCCAGGGACTAAAGACTTTGGGGTTTAACACTCCTGTCTGTTCTGTACAACTACGTTCAACGAGAAAGGAAAACGAGTATAATTGTGAGAGGAGCTTCTCTCTTTTACAGAGAACACTGCAGCAAGGGCACACCAACAGATGCAAGGTAAGTTTTTGTATACAGCTGCCTGAACAACAGACCTTGACAACAAAAAGAGTGGCCCTGCCTCACGCTTGGCACTGTTCGAGCGGTGTGGAGTGACTTCTGCCCCCCCTGCCCAGCGGGGCAAGGCAGCAGCAGAGCCCTCATTGAGCAGCAGAAAGGGAGCACGATGTGCAGAAGGGCATGCTGTGAGTCCCTCGAGCTTATCTGAAGCACCCAAAGCCCACAGCCACCACCACAGAGAAAAGCAGGTTGTCAGCAAACACTATTTTCTGCCTTTGAAGCTGGAGGAGAAAGCGATGGACTCGTGAATGTTGCAAAGAAAGAGGAGCATGCATGTCCAGCGAAGCTTTTCTTCAGGATTTAAATACTCCTTTTTCCAAACTTAAGAAAGCTGCATTGTTCGTGAAATTTAATGCTCTGGCTTGGTTCGTTTTCAGAAGGTAAATCCTAAAAAGCTCAGTGTGGCATTTTTAAACAACTGCCACCACAAATCTCCAGAATTTTGTGTTTCTAACCTTGCTTTTAAGTGCTTGCATGACTAATGAAGTGTGACATTGCTGAGATTTGCTAGCATTCTTTTCTGTAGCATAAGTTCTAGCTGACAAAAATATGGCTAAATTTAGATACCTGCAGCAAACAAGAACCTTCAAAACAAAAGCAGGCTTAAGGATTAAAATTGGCTATGACATGTTTGTGCTCCAACATAGGCAAGTTCACATAACCCCTTGTCTGCTGCCCCATGCACAGTCAGGCTGGCTCTGGAAAGCTGTTTGCTGAGCACTGGCTATAAAAGCATTACTTAGTTTGAAATGGTGCTGTTCCAGCAGGTTGTACCAGTGTGGCAGGTGGAGCCTGCTGGGTCTTTCAACTACAGATTTTTAGTTGGTTTTTTTTTTTTCCAAAAAGTCCTTAAATAGGGCAAAACAGACGGAAAAAGGCCTCTGTAGATAACAAACTGGTGTTATGGAACATGGCTTGAGCAGCAGAGGAGACTTGCACCAGGTTCTCAAAGCTCTAAGTGCATTCAGATGCTATGTAGCATTTCCCCAGTTTTCTATTGTCTGTGTGTTCTTTTGATGGGGGAAATCCAGCTGAATCCTTGCTTGTTTACCCTTACACATTTCCTCACAGATCCCCCAAAATTCAAACCACGGCTCAGTAACAGTCAAACTGAGGTCAATTGATGGCTCATCAGCCACAAATATAAAAGATCTGCAGTGGGAGTGACACCCAGAAAAGAGAAATAAGGAAGAGAAATAAGAAATCCTGCAGCTGAATTTCAAATGCCCAATTGTCTCCTTTTATCTTCTGTTTTCTTTTTTGCACTGTGCCAGACAGCTACCCTGGAAGCCACAGGAGAATGATGTATAAACATCACTGCTTTCTAATACTTCTGCTGGTAGAATTAACCACGTTATTCAAATGTCAATTTACTGCAAAGATAAATTCTTTTAAATCAAAGTACCATTTCAAATTGAATTTGCAAGCCATTAACTTTACTAGGCTAGTCCTGCTGGCATATTGAATGTCTGCTAGGTATTCTCATAACAAGGTCACTTTTTCTAGCTCAAACTTTGCATTAAAGCACCCTGAGAAAAACAGTCGGCTCATGCAGCAGCAGAAACTAAAAGAAACCTAAAAAATACAGCTGCTGTGGAAGAGCTGCCTTCTTTTTCCTCACAGTAAAATTCAACCTTTCTTTTCTGAAAAAAAAAAAAAAGCCACCCAAAAGATGGCAGGACCTCTCTGTAGGAACAGTGAATGAAAACTTACATATTATGTTTCCTATTTATTTGCTTTGCAACTGTGTTCTTAGTCCTGGAGAGAACACTTCCTGCTCTAAGTACATATTTTGAATTCACTGTCAGATTTAAAAACAAACAAATGAAATACCCGAACAGAACAGTGCATCCAGAAGCGTTTGTAGCCTCTTGTCCTGGAAAAAGCCAGAGCTGCAGCTCTGTGGGAAATTCCTGGCAGGTCTGAGGGCTTTGTGTTCCCTGTACTCTAAATCTCTGCACAGCCCAAACACCTAAATAACCCCACAGAAATCATCACTTTGGGAAGTATTTTACCAGTGAAACCACAGCCTTTCTCATAATCCCCACCTTGCTCTCATTTTCCTTCTGGCAGCTGTAGGACCTGTGACACTACTCCTATATTTAATCAAGACATCTCTGGAGGTTTCAGAAATCAGCAACACTTTAAGAGTTAATAAGAAGAAAAGCAGTGAGGTTTGGTGGCCCACCCTTCTTCCTCCCCCAGGGAATGAAAACGGGGAGTCAGGCAGATTCTGCCAGCGCTGGTCCCCGTGGAAGGAGACAGGACACGATCACTGGCTGCTGGTTTTTGTGTGTCACCCACCCCTGAGCTCCCCAGTGCTCAGCTGACCTCCCACCGGAATCCTGTCCCGGGATAAGTCTCACAGAATGATCCCTGTCCCGGGGTAAGTGGCACACAAACGATTCCTGTCCGGGATAACGGGCACACAAATGATTCCTGTCCAGGATAAGTGGCACACGAACAGTTCCTATCCTGGGATAAGTGGCACACAAACGCTGCTGCTGCATCAGCTGCCATTAGCAAAACCCTGGTACGAGCAGTGGCAGAGGCAGACGATGCTTCCTCGCCTCTGTACTGGGGCAACACACAGTCAACCCAAAAGGGATTAGCCAGGCTGGAGATGCCAAGTGGGAGGATGGCCCCGGGCAGTACACGCTGCCATCCAGGCTCTGGCTGCTCTAATGGCCCAAGAGCGGGCACTGAGTCTTCTCCAGCTCAGCTCCCCCTCGGTCCACGGCGTAGGGACACAAAGCAAGACACCCAGTGCATAATCAGGCCTCTGAAAGCGCCAGCAGAGTCCTCATCAGAGACCATGGCAGTGTCGTGCCTGCAGCTTGAATACCACTCACATTCATCCGAATGCCTCCAGGAAAAAATGCCAGGGGTCAGCAAAGGGCAGCGAAAACGGGCGAAGCACAGAGGAAGGTACAACGTCCTCTAATGCAGAGGAAGAGCAGAGGCACACCAAAGAAAAGCAGGGCTAAAAATATCAAGGAGAGGGCAGAGGTGCTCACACAGTGCAGGCATACTGGGGCCGCAGAAATGCATTTGCAGCTCGTTCTAACCTGCACTCATTGAAAGACAGGTACTTGTGTGGGGAGAGTTGAAAAAGATGCTTTATTTCCCAGCTCTCTGTACTTTTTTTCCCCCCCTAGTTTTGTCCCTGTCAAAAAAATTAAATCTTGAAACAAGGGACAGAGATCAGGGAAAGAGAACAAAAATGGGAGAGGGGGGATGGGCTTAGAAAACCTAGAGTTTTTGCCTGCGATTTTTAAAGTTGAGGGGCATAATTCTGAAAACAGAGTATCATCTGTGCTTTGCTTTTAATTGAAAAAACCCTCATCCAGCCAACTCTTAGCTAGCTTGCAGACAAAGATGTTGTTAAATTACTGACATGCAGAAGGCAGAACAACATGGTATCATCAGAAAGAACAAAAACATGATTGGAGAGAATGAACTGTACTCAGCTCCATCCTCCCTGGCCACAGCAGAGCTGGAACACCTAAACATCCATGTAAGAGATGAGAACTGCAAAGCTGCAACCTCCTTCTGCAGGGACTGTGAACAAAGTGCAGAGCTGCAGACTCACAGTCAGGGGGTTTCAAGCTACCAACGTGAAAATGTGTTTTGAAGCAACTGGGAGGGCAACACAGGCAAGTCAATTCACAAACTAACAACTACAACAATATTTATTTTTAAAAAAACCCAACCAGCCCAACCCTTGTAGGACCATTAAACTCGATCAGTTTAGAGTATGCACCTTGATAACATGGAAAGTCGTTAACTGAATCCAACTCTCAGACAGTGGGCTCTGTTTAAGAATGGATTAATTCATGATTTATTTAAATTGATCTAAGTTCAGATTACTCTGAAAGAGGGGGAGCTGCTCTCCTCCTGCTCACCTGTGCTTTCTCAGTTGCTCCCTTGAAAAGGCTGCTCAGTGGGACCTGAGCTGGTTGAAATCTTCCTTTTTTCTTTATGGTTTAAATTTCACTCAGATCAGTCTCTCACCAATATTAGGACAAGGAAGGGAGGTGAAAGAGGAAGACAGAAGGGCTGAACTCTTCCTTTTAGTGGCAAAAGAATTGTAGAAATCCTTCAATCAGTGCTGGAAGGGCACCCCACTTTGGTTAAGTGTTTATTGTAGGAAATGTTATGTGCACCAGCCACATCCACAGCCACAGTGGAAAGCACCCCTCAGATGTTGTCTTGGATGGTTACTAATTAGTAAAGTGGATTTCTCAGAACTTATTTACCTACTGGTACTTGCTACCAGGTCCTTCCTACACCTCCTTTGTGTTTGGTTTAGTTTCTAATAGAGACAAGGCCAGCCCAGGTGAACAGGCACTCCTGGCACTGTTCACCTTTGGAGTGTGGGTGACCTGAAAACCTTCCTGGGAAGGCTGTTCTCTGGCAGTTTGTATTTTCTTGACCAGTTGTCCCAGAGAGCGAGGAAGGGTTACCAACCTGCCCCTGTGCTGTTTGAATATAGTAGCAAAATGCTCATTCTAGCTGAAAAGGAAGATGCTTTTCATCTTTTATCTTTCATTTTCCATGATGACATTCATGCCACAGTTCAGAAGACCACCCTTCAGCTTGTTCTTGGCTGAGACATAGAGATTTTAATTTATAAATTATGTCTTCTTAAAGAAAAAGAAAAAGAAAAAGAAAAAGAAAAAGAAAAAGAAAAAGAAAAAGAAAAAGAAAAAGAAAAAGAAAAAGAAAAAGGAAAAGAAAAAGAAAAAGAAAAAGAAAAACCTGCGTTCTGCCACTCATATTGTCCTTGTTTTTTAATTACCAGCACCAAAGAGAAAAGGCTTTAATGCCTGGAAGAAATGTGCACATAGTTTCTAGCACAAAGAAATTCGTCAGCGTTTAGCACAACGGCACGTAATTAATAGTTGTACTTCAGCTTTCCAGCGAGGCTCACTGCAGTTCTCTGCAGAGAGATACAGGCATGACCACTGCCACACCGAATCTTTCCTCCTGTTCTGGTTTTCAGGAGGTTGCAAGAGCCTGAACACAAACCCACGTGGCAATGGCACAGCATTAGCAGAAGAACCAGCTGTAGCAGACCCTTCCATTAGGAAGGTTCACTGAAACAGGTGAAGAAATGAAAGAAATAATAGTCTGGAGGTGCCCAGCCTCTCCCCTGCACAACTTCCAGCTGCTCTCTTCCTTTTGCTTTTTATTCCCCCCCTCCTTTTTTTTTTTAAATCAGAACATAAAGATACTTCACAGTGCACTGAACACACCCTTGCTTAGGTGCTGCTCCCAGCCCTGACCCTTCTTTTCAAACAGCACCTCGTTGTCCTGCTAAATTGCTGTGGGATAAAACTTTTCAGCCAAGTGACTGGTGTTCACTGGCAGGGAAATGAGGCTCATCAGCTAAACGGTGCTGCACATGCCTGGCTTCCATGAAGGGCTCCAGGACACAAGGAGTGCTGGGTTTAGCAGACATCAATGTCCCCTGCTGTGTCACCCCCCTTTCCCCACCCTACATCACTGTCTCATTGCAAAAGCAGCAGAAGGCCCATCACTTTACTGCAGTCAGTCTAAACTTTCCAGTTATACAAACCTTTCCTTTAATGGCACTGATGGGTGCCAAACGTCTCCTCTGCCTGGTCTATCCCTCACCTCTGCCTGGTCTGTCCCTCACCTCTGCCTACCTGCTCCCACTCTGCTACAGATCTCCACTCTCATTTTTGCCAGTATAGCCGTGTGTGGAAGCTGGAAAAGAGAAACTTATCTGGGTTAAGGGCAAGGGAGCTTTTGATTTTCATTTAAACCAAAGGGTGGGACCTTGCTGAGAAGTCAGGTGTGAGCAGGGAGGACTGAGGCACAGACAGACACCTGGCACAACAGGAGAGGCACCTTGGAGCAGGGACAGCAGTGGGGTTTGGCAGTGAAGGCCTCTACTGCTGCAGTCACATCTGCCAGCTCTCACCTGCCACTGTGCTGACTTCCAGGAAAATGGCACAGGTAAGGTCTGCTGGAAATTAGGCCTCTCGTTTCCAGTCTGGGTTGCTGACCTTAATAAGGCACAGAGAACAGCTCTGGAGGGAGTTTTATCAGCACTGAGGCAGTGATCCTCCCCCCGAGCTCTGCTGGTTTCTGTCTCCTGGTGCCACCCCGTTGTGAAGCTGCCCCACACTGGAAGCCGGGGGGAGAATCCTTGTCTGCAAGCAGCAGACACGGAGGAGAGAACAGCTTACTGCCTGTGATACCATATCTGAGGAGTTCAGATGCAGCAAGTTCATTTTTCATGCTGTCACATCTGTGGAACCCCGTCCATGTGCTTACACAACAGATTTGCCTGTGCATCCCTGTGCCCAGCCACTCTCCCAGTTGTGCTTTGGCAGGGAAGGGGAGGTTTGAGTTCGGATTCCTCCAGCCTCTGCAGTGACAAATCCCAGTCATCACACACAACTGGATTTGTCGGTACTGCTGCTTGCATGAACTGCTTTAAACCAGTGGAACTTGTAACAGACTGATGGCATTTGCCTGAAACACCCTCTGCCAGGAGCTGCTGTTGGTCCTGCAGGCAGAGTGTGAAGTGGGTTTTGCTGACTCACTGGCAGAGCTGACTTGCTACCCCACACGGATACAAATGAACTTGGAGCAGCCCTCAAGCAACAAACCCCAAACCTGGGTTTAAGGAGAGGTATGGGCAGGAAATGGCACAAACTGCTGGTGTATCTGAGCCTAAAAACAAAGCCTATTGTTATTTTCAGAATATTGTTAATTTAGAAATCAAACTTCAGAAGTGGGGCTTTGATCTTTGTATGTGTGTAGCTTGAAATAAAGTTGGGATCTCCAGCTGTTTACAAATCTGCTAGTTCAGGAAGCTGGAAATATTGAATCATTTATTTGTTTCCCTCTCTACTCCCAGCTGTAGAGTTTTGCCTCTCTTTTGGCTGGAGTTTCTACAGAGCAGGGGCATTATCTTCTCCCCTGCAGTTGTACAGCACAAACAACCTCAGCTGCACAGGCCAACCCAAGGGCAACTGGGTGCAAATAAAAATGTTACCAGTCCTCAGGTACTGGTCAGTACAAACAACCCTCAGAGACTGTTGTTGCCGTGCAACATTTAAAGCTCAGAGGGTGAGCTCCTATCCGGGCCAGGAGGTACAGCGGCTGCTCCCCAGAGCAGCCAGCCCTCAGGCACTGCTTTCTTCAGAAACAGGAGCCATCTCACGGTCACCTCTGCAGTCAGCTAAAAAACTGAGGGTTCCCAAGGAGGTGGGGAGTGCAGAACGGAGAGACAGAGATGGAGAAAGTATTCTCAACTCACCCAGCAATTTCCCCAGCAGTACAAATACAACCAGGTAGGTGAAAATGACACTAAAAAGCCTTCCTTCAGGACTGTTTCTCTCCTCCCTGTAACAGCATTTCCCAGGTGATAGTCACCAAAAGGACCACTAGAAGCAGCTGTTCTTTGTAACTCTCCAAACCAAGTTAGACAGTAAATTACTGAAAACAAGTAGTGCTTCAATTAATCTTCCTCTCTTGCCCTCAGTGATGATTGTCTGCTTTTTGAATTGAGATCAAACTAATTTTTTAAATAGTCGAGGCAAGTTTCAAGCTAAGGAGTTTGTAATCCAGAGTTTATTGGCCTGAAGAGGAAAGTTCAAATTGAAGAAGTATTGGTTTTCTTTTTTTGAAAAGTGCTTACATCCCAATTATCTGACATTTTCATCTTTCTTAAAAAGTGGAGACTTTGGCTGTTAGTCTTAAATAGCAGGAAATTTATCCAAAAGCACCTTGTCAGGCTGGTCAGAGCTGTCAGCTGTCAGTCTTGTTGAGGAACAATGCAGAGATTGCGTAGAGATGAACATGCTGTACACATACCTATAAATAAACCCTCCTATTTGGTTTGTGGTGAGCCAGAATTATATATGCACCTACATACATCCAAGGCTATAAATAAAAATTAGTATCTTGTTCTCTGAGTTGGGTTGGACTTGGATATGCTAACTCACTGTCTCTCTGTCTTTACAGATACACACAGATTGTTAGTGTATATATAGAGAGAGGGAGGGAGATATCTAGGACACCACACTTCTAACCAGTGTTTATGGCCCTTAGAGCTCAGGTTGGGGTCACCTACAAGGAACTGCATCTCCCTACAGCCCCTTTCTGAGGGGAAATAAGAAAGGGTGGAGGGGGGACACCAGAGTAGAGAAGGGTCTCTTCTCCTTCAAACATTTGCCATAACAGGCTTTTAACTAGACAGAGAGGGAGCAATAACTGCGACCAGCCCTGGTGGGTGAGACACCACTGTGGCACAGGGATCTGCTGAGCACTGACTGAGCCTAACGGGAAAAATGCAACCCCACGCAGGTAAGGGCAAGGGGATGTGTGGATGCAGGCCTGGAAAAAGGAGGCTGCAGCAACCCTCCTTTGTGTCACTGGGATCACAGATCAGGTGATGGTGAAAAGGGCAGAGAGAAGGCATGACATGACTCTGGCTGGCATTGTCTGCTCTCCATAGTTCATCTCCAGCAGGTAACACACAGCACCCAGCGTTACACACACTTGATAAACAGCACTGACTCAGACTGCTCATGTCACTCCAAGCTGCTTGATCAATGCAGCCCACATTCCCACTGTACTCCCCAGACAGGCAGAAACCTCCACACAGGCCTTCAGCCAGGAGTCAATCCCAGCTACCGCGAGGCACAGCTCTGGCCAGGCTAATTGCACCTGGGCATCCCATGTGCATCCCTCCATCACAGCTCATGGTAGCTAGGGATCAATCAGAGTATAGGCAGGCATGAATGTAAACAGAGGGGGCTCGGAGGGGCACAATTAGACAACCCACACTAACAGACAACATTTTTAAAGCTAGTGATGGGCAGGGCAAGATGAAGCACATCTTTCCTTTGAGCTGAACCTCTAATGCCTCCTTCATTTCATGAGTTATGGCAGATGTGGGCCTGTGGAAGTTGCAGGAACTCGGCATCTGCAGGAATCCAACCCTTAGACTTTCAGGAACTGCTTTGTACCACTGTAGGTAGACTTGTAAATGTTTCTCATCATATTGGCCAGGGTGGCTTTTAAAGTTCATTCACTGCATCTTACAACTATCTTCAGTAAAATATATACATTTGGTTGAAATTACATGCTGAGTTGTCGCTTGCTTCCTAATAACCCAGGCATTCTGGGGACTTCAAGCAGCTCAGAATCTGTAATCGAGCACATATTCAAAGCATTTACCTCAGATCCTGTTAAACTGATAGCTTTGGCTCTGTTTATTCAAGGCACTGCTTTTAGAAAAGTCGTTAAGGAAATGTGTCTTGTACATACAGCACCATGAAAGAGCAACACATTACCACAATCTGAACTATTGCTCATGCATTGTGCAATCTGGAACGGAGCACAGCCCAGCCAGAATCACAGATGGTGTTTTACATGACAGCAGTCATGACTATTGGCCCTCGAGTCATTTGGGAAAAAAAAAAATCAAAACAAAACAAGCAAACCCTCAACATCTACCAGGATCCGGTCATACTGGAGGAGACAGAAAGAGCAGCATCACTGGTTTATGAACATCTGATTTACACCCTAATAGGTAATTATGCCACAGCTGGTAGGGAAAATTTCAAACAAACAGTTAAAGTAAATAAAATATAGAGAATGAACTTAGTCCATTGCCTTCTCAGTGCACTACACCAGCCCATTCGGATCCGAGAAGGTCCAGAGCAAGGAAAATGTTTTAGCAGTTTTTAGGGCCAAAGTCAGTCTTAACATTCCTTCTTCAAGCATTTGCATGTACAGAGGCTTGGGCAGCTTTGGAGCAGTTTGTGGGTTTGTCAGAAAAAGCCTTTTATGTGATAAAGGCAATACAGGACCAAATTTAGCCCTCCAGCATCAAAACTGGGCCTTGAGCAAAATTCATAGACTGGCTGAGGAACATCTCCTTGTTGAAACAGGCACCTTCCCAAACTACCCACCTTCAAAGCCCCTGGTTCAGGAGTGGCCAGAGCACATATTGCTTTTGTTCTGCTAAATATCCCAGGTTGGGAAATTCATCAAGTTCCCACAGATAATTGTTTTGAGGAAGCACTGGATTTCAGGCCACTGCATCCCGTGTGCTGCTCTCAGACCATTTGTAGTAAATATATCCAGGATCAGATACTCTGCTGCCTCCAAACCTAAAGCCAAGTCCCTGCCAGGACACCCTGAACACATCCCTACTTGCACAGGTGAGGCCAAATCCTGTATCCATGTTAAAAAGGCCAAAGTCAGTACCTTTCTACCTACTTGCCAGACATTTATCTGATGTATCTCAAGTAGCTGCTTAGACAAAAGGACTCCCTGTGATTGTTTAACACAGCACAGAGACAGTTCTGTCTCCTGAATCCACCCCTGCTCTGCCTGTGAATGCCCCCAGAAGAAATCCCCCAGGTTCAACTTCACGGAATGCAAATGAAATAGGATGGTGTTTCTGAGGAGTTCTTATGCCTGACACTCAGGAAAAATATCTACAATGCAAAGCATGTCATCATGCTAGTGGGAATTGCAGAAGGAGAGGGAACATTTTCTGAGACATCTGCAGGGAATATTTTATGAATTGAAGTGTGTTTTCTCTTAGTGGACCGTTTCATTGCTTCGCTTGATTATCCGTATTTTAACAACGATTTTTTAAAGGTTTTTCAAAAGAACGAAATTTTGAATCCAGAGGACACATGATCCCCAAGGGGATGAGTGTTTTACTTAGGTAGCCTTCCATGACATTGGGGGATTTCAAACAGAAGTGGGAAAAATAAAGGATTCTATGCAAAAATTAAACAGACTGAAAAGCCAAATGGAAAAAAACATACTGATAGAAATTTCTGATTTGTTGAATTGCAAAGTGTACTGAGAAACTTAAACTAAGTAAATAAAAAAACTGAAAGGGGCGTTCAAATAATTCCTGTAATACCCCCTTCAGATCACACTGTCCATTGCTGCAGTGCAACCCAGCATAACTGCACTAAACCCACCAGAGCAGCCCCATTTCTCTGCAGATACCACTCTCCAGTAAATAATTAAGCCAAAAATGGAGCCCACTCACATCCTGATCAGACTGTAAGACGTGTCACTGCCACAAACCTACTGATTTAGTCGCACTCACAAAGGTGCAAGACCAGGGCAATGCCAAGTAAACAGAAGTGCAGTGGTTCAAACCAGAGAGGTTGCTGCTCATTTAAAATGTCCTGTCACCTCTCCAGCTTTTCCACTGCAGCTCCTGAAAGCAGTTCTGGTGCAGACAAGGTCCGGGTATTTTGGACCCCCTGCTCTGCAGACCTCCATGTGCTCAGCCAGACATTTTGAATTCCCCACTCTCACATTTACCCCACGAGCAGGCAGAGAAACTGCAGTTCCTGGATATGTTAGTAGAAACAGTAGACAGCAGCTGGAAACATATTGTCCAAAAAAGTTGTACACTGGGTGGATTGTTCCTCCCATGGCTTCCAAGTGCCTCGTAACCACAACTTGGGAGAAAGCACCACAACCCTGACATGGCTTCTGGATACACATGGTGGAACTAAGAGAGAGAAGGCTCAGGTCATGTGGTGAGGAGGGTGAACACCCACCCAAACCAGCAGAGCAGGGCAGGAGGGGTCCTGGGGAGAGGTGCTGTGTCATCACCCTCACGGCACAATCCTGTCACTACTGACCAAGGCACGGCCCCTTGTCCCAAGACCAGAATTATTGTGTTCCCTTATTACCCAGCCTGCCTTTAACTCCTCCTCTTGTTTCCTTACCAATCAGACCTGTTTAGGTGTGCAAGAGAGAAACAACCTAATCCCAAGTGCTTCAATCCAGCTTTCCCAGCCTCCTGGAAAACCCCTTTGTGTCCTGGCGAAGGGCTGGAGAGCTGGGCTGCCCTTCTCTGCTGTCCTCAGTTGGAATGAAAATCAGACTGTTTCTGCTGACTCCCACTCCTAACCGTTTGCAGCAGACAGAATGAGAGCAAAAGAGGGATTCCACCGAGCAAAGGAAGCGGGAGGGCACAGGCGTGGGCAAGGCAGACGAGGAACAGAAGGCAGCATTTGTTGTGACTGATGCAACCTGACAAAAGCCAAGGAACGTGTCCGTTTGCACAGCTGCATTTCGCTGGAGATGTGGCACGGGCCACACAAAGGATGGTTAATGTAACAAATTGGTAATCCAGAAAGGCGGGTTCTCTCCAGTTTCACACATCAGAATTTAATATCTCTTTTGAAGAGATTCGCACCACCCTTTTAGGCAAGCCCTTTTTTTAGAATTAAACATACGAGGGGTTTTATTGTGCAAAGTAGCAGGGGTTCATGTGGGATCGAGCTGTGAGCAGTGACAACACCAGTTGTTGTGCTTCCGAGAGTCTAATGGTTGAAACCTGGGTTAGTAAGCCACGAAACTTAAAGAAATGCTTGTGTGCATCTGGTTTGGGTTCCCAGAAATGTGCACTGCATGGCCAGAGGAGGGGTGCTCAGGGAGAACTAAGCAGCTCCAGTGTTAGCCTTTGCTGCTTTGGGTCCCCTGGGAAATGCAAATCACCATCTGGTTACTTTTTTGATGAAGGAAGGGTTAAAAACCAGGTGTAACTGGAAAGAAAATTTCAGCTTCACTGAAGAGACACAGAACAAAAATAAAAAAATCCCTGGCTGCACAAACCATCTGGGATTCTCCTTACATATGGGCCTGAATTTGAATTGCACCAACCAAGCAGAGCTGGGGCGACTGTTAACTGGGGAGCAGGGAACTGGGCTGCCTGTGCAAGGAGACTCTCAGCACCAACATGGCCAAGACCAGGAGATCCAAATTCCCTCAGTGCTAAAGCAGAGGAATGCTCAAATCTCTTCACTAGGCACTTGGTTTCTCCTCCCCCCTACCAAGGACTGTCAGATCCTACTTTCCTGCTTAACAGGTGAGTAATTACTTTTCAAATTTAGAGCAAGCTGTTGATTGAAAACATATAATTTTGAAATCATGATATGACAGGCTCACATGATGATATTACACGACTCAATCTGCCATTATTTTTCAGCAGCAAAATATTTTGATTGAGCAAATCCATTTCCTTAATCTTCAAAACAGGACAGTTGAAATAGCAATTTCCAAAGAACAGCAGAAGCATAAAATATCCTCTGGCAGCTAATCTGCAGGGTTTAGTGCATGGGCTGCTAGAGTGCTACCAGGGTGGGCTGTTTTACTGTGTGTCTCAGTAGAAGTGCTGCTGGTCCTAATTGCTTTAGGACCTAATTGCTCTCAAACCCAAGGCAAAAGTGGTTTGCTGTGTTTTATCAGAGCTTTTGTTGTTGTTGCTGTTTGAAAGATAAGCACACAGCCCTCCTGTGTTCCAACACCAGGTTAATTCAGCAATGAAGCACTCTGGACTGTGCTAGTCACCAGCGGAAGCGTGGAAAGCAGAGACAACCAGCTTTTCAACCACCTTGCACACTGGTCCTGCTCCCCAGAGATGGGAGGGTGTGCCATGGCACTTCTCAGATATTTCTCTATAAGAAGAGGCTTAAAATTTGCATCATACCCAGGTTGGAGGGTTCCCAGCCATTGCCCCCTCTCCCTGCTGTCTCCTCCCATTCACATCATGTTTTCAGAGCGTGATTACAGTCTCCAGGTCCTAAAACATCCTAGGAATAAATGTTAGGCTGCTTTGCTATCCAACTGGAAGTCCTTGGTCTAAGAGTATAAAGGAGACAGTCCTGACAAAGGTCCATGGGGTGCAGAGGCCACGGCCCCAGGAGGGATCAGCAGGCCCAGTCTCCACACCAGCCAGAGTTTTATCTGCATAAAGCCAACATACCCTTTCAAATCATTGATTACAATTAATGTGCCCCATCAAGTCCCAGTGAAGCCACTCTGCCACTGAACTATACATTTTTTAAATACACAGGATGTTTAAAATAGACAAGATGTTTTCTAATATAATTTTCCTTTTCTTTGTCAAAACTGAAAATGCAAAGAGGTCTGGCTGCAAGAGAATACAATGGCATGTGCTTTTACGTTAAAAAATTACCATGTTCTACATTCTTCTTACATGAAGAGGACAGCATCAATTGCTTCTGCAATGTGCAAAAATGTACAAACAGACAATATTCTCCTGGGCTGAGGCTTTTACACACAGCCAGCTAGACACAGAAGCTACTTTTGAGCCTCAAAATGTATTCCAAGTGATTTCCAGCTCCTCTGCTATGTTGATATTTTCCCGTGACAGGTCTTTTTTGCACAACATAGTTAAGCTTTGCTTAGAAAAATTACGTTATTAGCTTGTGTACAGCTTGCTTAGATGATCTGATATGATATCCACCCTGTCAAAAATGTATCTTAATTAGTTAAGACAAGAGGCATTTTCCAGAACTGGCCTGTCGGATAACATATCCTTGCATAAGAAAATCTTAAGGGAGATTTCACTTAAAGAGCTTCATTGAGACTGTATTTCACCTTCTACATGCAAGTCTTTTCTTTGCCTTCTTGAGGGCTGATACAGCTTATCTTCAGGTCACTGAATATCATGAGACATCATTCTTAGAGCTTTAGTAATTTTTATTGTTTAAATATTTAAAGAACAAGACCTCTGGGGATGCAGAATTGCAGTACAGTACCTACCAGAAATTTAAGGTGGAATACATGAGATGTTTTAATTGCTCTTCTTTGCTGTCCCCTGTTCCCTGTCTTCCTACAACAGCATTATTTACTGAGATAAACCCCAATAAAGTTAAATTTAAACATATTATCATGATAATCGCAGAAGTTAGTGCAGAAGTTTAGCACCACAAAATCCCACCTAAGCCGACCTTACAAACCCAGCCAAGCAAAACTGTTCAAACCAAGCAGGGACGGTAAACTTGCAGCACCTTCATTGTGCCAACCCAGCCCTCAGTGCAGGTCACAGACAGGGTGGGAACGTGCTCTCCTGGTTAAGTTTCTCTTTTTTAAATTAACCTGAACACTGGGTTTGTTGGCTTTACGATAGTTGCTTTAGGGACAGTGAGAATTTATTGAGGCAGTGTTCACTGTATTATGTTTATCTAGTAATGAAGGACATATTAAAGTCTGGTTTAAGGTAGAGAGCCTTGTACTTGTGCAGCTGCAATGCCAGCAGCAATGCACACCTGGAGCTGGTACCCACTGACACAGCAAAGAACTGCAACCCTCTGAAATCTAACTCGGTGCCATTTATTTATTATTTGGGGGGGGGGGGGGAGGAGGAGGGGGTGTTTCTGCTAACTGGGGGAAAAGAACCACACAAGCTGGTCAGCAGACACTCCATTAAGAGCATTTTCTGGGAGTAAACTGACCCAGACCAGCTATAGCTCCAAAATGATGAGCTTTAGTGCCAAACACCTCTAAACTATATGCTAAGCACACATTTTTTGTTCACTCTCTTCACACAAACCGCAGGTGTTGTCGTGCTAATAACCCATTTGCTGTTCCTATTCCCTGTGTGCAGTAAATTGCTGACCATTACTCATTCTGGAGGTCTGTTAGGGTGAGAGGCTGCTACCAGGGAATGCTTCCCTGGGCTGGCTGAACTGGGGCCCAGATGTGCAGGACAGTTCTCTCTGCAGGCAGTGCCCAGAAGAGAGGAGCAGCAGCAGCTCTCTGAACGGCTGACTCTTACAATGAATGAAGCATCACACACAAATGAACGTGTCCTACCTGTTCAGGACACAAATCCTGACTTTCTACCGTCACACAGTGGGACATTCAATGCCAGTGCTCTGGCTGTGAATTCTGCCTGAACATCCTCCAAAGGCACTCGACTAAAGCTTAGGAGAGAGAAGGCAGAGGGATAGTCTTACAAGACATAGTTTAAAACACTTTCTAGAGCTTGAGAGCCAAGCTTTGCATGGAAAGAGCCATCACACTTCAGGTGAGAAGAACTGCTCTTCGAGTGCAGCTGTGCAGAGCTGAGCTGTACTCAAGGAATGTCACACTTATCCCAGGACATGCAGGCAGGCTCTGTGGGAATGCCTGGAGATGGTTCTGGGGGGGCAGGAATGCTGCTGGCCACAGCAGATGGGAGTGAATGTGCTTGTGTTTGACAAACAGGAAAATCACTGTTGAGATGAAAACGTGGGAGCTGAAGGTGAACACAAAGCAGGGGAGGGGGAGGAGAGAACTGTGGGGTAATCGTAGAAAGGGACAGCAGGAATTGTTTGAGCCTAAACTGCAAAACCTGGGAGACCATTTAATGCCAGCTATAGCTGACTGCATGAGCTCATTGCCCTCCACAAAGCTCATACAGCCAGAAAAATAACAGCAGTATTTCAGGTGCCACAAATTTGATATTCAGAATGGCCTCGCTGAGCTTCCCCTCTCCTGGCTGCACACACACACACACACACACACACAGGGTAACTTCAGGCTGTATCACATTGGAGAGGTGTCAGCTTGGGCTGTTGTTTTCAGAACAGGGCAGGGTATAGAACAGGCATCAACACTCCTCACAAGAGCAGAGCAGCCATAGAGGCTCTGGATCCATCTATGGCCAAGCCAGCCTGACCCTTCACAAGCCATGAGGGTGAAGAGAGCCTGTTCCTCTTGTTTCTCCCACATCCCTTCCTTTTGCTTGGTGAAGGACTGAAGATTTGGTTTATTATCAGAGGGTTTATTATCTGCAGATTTCCAGGTGCCGTGAGGAAAGCAGGAATATGCACTGTCATTCCTTGTCCTAAAGGCCCCTTCCATTGCTGGTGCCTCTAAGTGCTTCTGTATTGCTGTGGGGCACTCCACAGAGATAGCACTGAGTGTAATGACATATCTGGATGGCTAAGGATACCACTGTTATTTACTGTTGCAGTCATTTTTCTTTTCTTTAAGTTGTTATTTCTCATTCTCTTTCCCTTGGAAACAGAGAGAGGTTGTTAAAAATTCTTGAGCGTAGTCGAACTGTAATGATAACAGACCACAAAATTCAAGCATTCACATCAGAAAATACCACAGTACACTCTGGAGGGGGAAACAGCCTATTTTTTCCTCCAGAAAATATTTTCTATAATAAATATATCTGGACAGTTTACAAAGTCCTCAGAGGCTAACCAGTTAGCTGTAACAAGTTCTATACCTGACACATTTTTCTTCAGGGTAACTTGCTTCATTCAGAGTTTTAATGTTTAAATAAACTGCTGCCCAAATCAATAATCCACGAAATCATTCACTCTGGGAAAGTCCTTCAATCCTTCCCCCCTGTTTTAAGTCAATTTATATGCCACGCTGCAGCTACCTCCGGCTGCATTTCATTACCTTCCCACTCCATCTTGTAGCAGCCACTCGCTAGTTTTGGCTACTGTTTTCTCAGTGAGGAGGTCCACACTGTTTTATTTGGTGCCAACTTGTCTCGGACAGCTGAGAAGCCCTTCTGTCTTGTCTCAGGGTTTTAGATCACTGCTGTATTCCAGCAGGGACGGTGAAATCTGAGGCCAAACAGCTGGAACGGATCCGCGAGTCTTTCCTAGTGACAGTAACTGAAGAGGTATCATTGCTGTTGGCTTTGATAATCTTAGATAAAGCAGGTGTGGGAGGAAACAAACCTAGGCTGTATTGATCCAATCCTATCTTATTTCCTTCCCAGCACCAAATTTGCAGAGAGCTGCTCTCCTACTCTGACACTTTTTAAAGATACTTAAAATACCTACTAACAAAACAGTTTTCCAAAGACTTCACAGAGCAACATCAGCCTGTTCAAAAACCATGGAACTTCAGTGGCATGCAGGCCTAACCTAGCAAAGTATTGGAGTAAATGCTTTCAATTCAGCTGGTGGGTGTTACTGTGCTAACAGAGACGGGACACCTCATACACTTAATTCCTCTTCAGGGAAGGCAAAGGTTCCCTCTGTGTCCCAGGGGGCTCCACTGGAGCAGCAGCAGATGTAAATCACGGCCAATTTCCATGTTCTTCCAATTCCTATCCAAGGCCTTCAGCACCATAATATCCAGAGATCCCATGAGATGCTTGGCCTCACAGCCATGAGGACATGGAGGTTACAGAACGTGCTTCCCCTCAAACCACCCAAATTGGCAGTGACTGTCCAGGTGAACAGCCTGGGTGAGACCCTCTCCAAGCCTTGCCTTTTGCCTCCTCACACCAAGGCCATTGAGCCCGTTTTCCAGATGTGTGGAAGCAGCACAATTCCCAAAGGGAGAGGCAGCAGTCAGGAGGTGCTCGCCCTTAACGCTCTCCACAGCCTCAAGCTCCCATTTGTATATCTGAGGTCCTCAATTGAGAATATGAACATTCAGAGATATGTGACAGAAATTTTGTACCCCCTGGAGAATACCCTGCACGCTCTGGAGACCCTTTACTCCACAGCACAGGTTTCTGACGGAATCTACAGGAAGAAATAAGCCCTTACCACAAAAGAGAGAGGTGGCACAGGAGATGAAGAGATCCAGCTATTTTAACACTGCTAATTAGTGAATAATTACAGACACAGTATCCTCCATCTTTTACAAGTACAGGAAGGCCTCCTTTTAAAGTCTTAATTGAAAAAAAAAAAAGGAATAAAAATGAAATTACTTTAGGAAAGTTTTTCCATTTATGCCTCTCCTTCTCTGTAGAAATAGGCTTGCATTTCTCTGCATAAACAGGGATCATTAAAAGGAAGGGAAACAGATTTCCCTCAGGCTCACTTCTAAACCCACTGCTAGCCTACCTTAAGTAATGCCCCTCATTTACCAAACTGCTGAGGGCCCCGTTCCCACCGATTTCAGCTGACTCGCCATGGGAACTGCTGAACGCTCTGAAAGGCCCTTACTCATCACTTACAAGTTTGAGGTTTCTGCTTCTGAAAAACTGCAAAAATCCTAAAAACTGGTGGGCAGTACCCTGCATGAATGTTTCCATTCCCTCTAGAAGCAGAGCAGAGGTGGAAAGAGTCGAAGCCGCAACACCAAACATCTGCATCTGAGCCACTGAGGAGCAGTGGATGGTCCTCCTCCTGCTTCTGCCACCTCTGCCAGCTGTTCAAGTGCACACCCCAGCCCTGGGGCTGCAGCAAGAGAAAACAGCAAATGCACAGACCTGCTGCTTCTTGTCCTTATCTCTGAGGATGACAGGCAGGTCTGGGTTTCCTCTCTCTCTCCTTTTCACACCAGTACAAGGTAAAAAGCAGCATGCTTCCATTTACAGAAAACCATTGCAGCTAACT
Organism: Lophotriccus pileatus; assembly: GCA_035583135.1. NCBI lineage: Eukaryota > Metazoa > Chordata > Aves > Passeriformes > Tyrannidae > Lophotriccus > Lophotriccus pileatus. The sequence continues at coordinate 16,714,555 of JAWWES010000018.1, forward strand.
ACAGAAACTCAAGAAACAAGGGTTTGGAAAAGGTACAAATTATGGGGAAAATGAAGCAAATGTAAAAAGAAAAGCTCCACAGAGCAGGGAAACATCCAGAAACTACTCATTTGTTGCTGCTCACTGTTCTAAGACTACAAATGAGGAGATCTGAGAAAAAGGAGAGACGGGGGAGAGAGGGAGAAATCTTTAGGTTAGAACAATTTTTTTCCCCAAGAAAGCCTTGAACACTTTTTATTTTATTTCTGCTTTGGGATAATGAATTATCCAGACTTGATTCTACCTGTCAATCACTGTCGACAGCAGCCTCACTTGGCAGCCCAGTCATTAGCACTGTCTAATACACTCCCTTTCCTCTGCCATGTCACACCAGAACAGCTACCAGCTAATGAGTTCCATACCAGGCCATGATGAGGCCACCTCAAAGTAATGTATGAGAGAAGAAAAATGACCAGAAATATATCAGAAATTTTTACCTTGCCCTTGGCTATAAAAGTGTATTTTTACTGCCAAAGAATCGAATCAAAAACACCTTTAAACTCAACCGAAAAAAAAAAAGATTTGAACTTTCTGCACTTGGGGAGGAAAAAAAATCTGACACAACCAAACAAGGACCTTCCTACAGATTTGCCCAGATTACTGGGAAAGCTATGGAAGAATGATAAAAGAAAACATCAAAAAGACAGACCAAGGAAGAGTCTATATCCAAAATGCTGTCATCCCAGAATAAACCTGTCAGTTTGTTGCATATCCAGGTGGTGTTTTCCTGTAGCTTTTAGGATATTTAACGTGCAGCTCTACCCTTGAGATGTGACACTGTGAAGATGGTACCTTCTTACTCCACAGATCATCTCTGCATGGATTTTCAGCATCATCCCTGCTTACAGAAGGATTTCACCTGCCTTTCATCGCTACCGTGCTGTGGGTTCAGGATGAGTCTGAGGGAGTTATCTGTATCCTGGGGGTCACAGGTCAGTGCAGCACAATCCTGCACTAGAGCATCTCAGGAACTGCTCTGCTTCTGAAAACAGCTTGCAGGGCATGGTTTGAACAGAGGCAGCAAACAGAGATGCACTGAACCATTTGCATCAGACCTTACCAAGAGAAGCTCTTCGCTCAGAGCCCTTCAGGTGATCTGGCAAAAACCACACAGCCTCATGTGTTGCAGTCCAACTTAGAAGCTGATCTGAAACAAGACTCAGAAAATATCAGGAAAGTGGCTCTTGAACAATTAGACATACTTGATTTAAAAAAAAAAAAAAAAGTATTTGCACCTTTTTCTTTAAAAAGATGGCATAAAATAAGAGATCAAAACATCATCAGAGCCTGTTCTGCATCACAGTGCTCCTGCTTTTCGTCTTCTTGCTCAGCATACTTCGTAATAGCAGTTCCACTTGGATGTAGAGATTCTGCTCACACAATCCAACACTCACTGAGAAGAGGAGGAAGGCAGAAAGACAAGGACAGAGACTGTGAGAGTCCATCTGAAAGCAGAGCAGCACAGGCACAGACATGTATCCAGCCTGCATTTTCCAGCACCCTTCCCACTGAGCTTAACTAATCACCACCACATACAGCTAAGCAGGAAAATTTCTCTGTACTTCCTCCAGTATAGAAGGACGGTAAAGATTATTTTTTCAGGAAGAGAAAGACTCAACAGAAGGTAAGGAATGGAAAAAAAAAAAAAAAGAGAAAGAACACAAAAATAAACTCCACTGTGCCTGTGTTTGACACGTTACGTGCCACTTTAAATCATTTGGAGTTTTGTTAGTAGGGTAGCTTTGAGCTTAAGGGAGAGTATTTCAGGACCAATATTTCAAAAGCTACCAAGTTACTACACAGTGCTGGACTGGACTTGGGAAGGGAATGCAATATGAAAAGGACATGGGACTGAGAATAGATGTAGCAAATCTCAGTTTGCTCTGGTCTGCTGTTTACTGAGGAGTGTGCAGGAACAGAATGGCATCCTTTTAAATAATTTGCAAGCCCTTTACATTTCAACTTTTAGAAGTCACCAGAGACCAGCCAAGCATCAGGATACATGCAGCTAGAGCATATCTGTACATAAAGAGCAGTCTCTTCGGGTTCAGCAGTTTTTGAAGACGAGGCTCCCTTAAAATGCTTCAGAACAAGACACGACTCCGGGCCCATAGCTGCAAACTCCTCAGGTGGTTTGTTCCTGCCTCAATTTACAGGATTATTGGTGTGCTTTGTTACTAAATGCAGTTCCCAGGACCAGCAATCAGAATCTGTGCTGTGCCTATGTGTGTGTTTGCTAATCTGTGCAAGCCACAGGACTGACAGGAGAACTGACACAGGCTCAGTGAAAGAAATCCCTGAAGAAGCCCAAAGAGCTCCCAGAAAGGTGGGACACCTGAGTTCATTGCTCACCATGTGGGGACCACATTATCCCAGCACCTGGCAACAGAACAACTGAATACTCACAGCTTGGAACATCTGAGTGGAAACAAAGCTTTTTAACGTGGAAAAGTAATTTTATAGGAGCACATATCATTTTTCCAGTACAGTGCACAAACACCATGCTAGTTTTTGACAGGGGCACTCCAGACAGAATGAGAAGTGAGAGAGACCCAGAGAGCACAAATGTCTCTGAGGTCCAGATTTCCACATATTAGGTCATTAGTGGAACAATGGAATGAGACCCAGATCCTTGGGAAGCTTCTGCAAGGCCTCGTGCTGTGTCCTGTCTTATGTCAGACAAGCAGTTGGTAATTCCAGTAGCCACGGGATAAGCCCAACCCTCCCACTGGGAACTCAGAGGTTTAGAGGATATCTCTTGCACCCCAACATTCTGGGTGTTGTCCAAGGATAAAACCATGAACCATCAGCCACTGCAGCTGAGAAAACCCCACTATTTCTAACAGGCATAATGATGGGATTCCACAGAAGAGTATTTCATGGCTGGAAACCAGTTCACAGCAGTCTTTCTGTTTCTTATTTTAATATGTCATCTGTTGAGAACAAAGGGAACCATCATGATATTAAAGCAATTTCTCTTTGACCCGCAGTGATCTCTAATTCACTGGCCTCTGTAATTTGTGTTGTATTGGAGGTTCGGTATAGCTGCTGGAGCTGAGGGCTGAAGGATGGCATTATATTCCTCTGCAGTATATCTCTCTCTCTCTGCAGTGCATACATCTTGAATTTCTTACTAAAATGCACAGAGAAAGGAAGTTCAGAATGTATATTCATATTAGGATGTGCTCATGCTATGGAGATGACTTTAATACGAAGCCAAAAAGCAGTATTACCTTTGCCACACAATCTATTCTTGAGAAACAACACTTTCATTTGAATGGGATCATTCTGCCAGCCAGAGATGGTTTTTTACTTCTGTTGAAACCACTGTGAACACACACAATGAATTGCATCAAAGCTTTTTATAACACCCAAGTCATATTCAAAACATTTAACAGGGGCAACTCTTGCTCTCTGACACAGGAGACGTGCCTGTCAACACAGAACTACGTTATAAATGTACTCAATGTATTTCCAAAACTAATTGGTTTGTCGTCTAATTGCCCTTTACAAAGTAGAGCTGACAGGACAAACAGTGGCCTTATCCTTTCATTCACTTTTTTGGAAAACAAAAAAGGAACTCAGGTCTGGGTGTACCAGGTTAGACAATGCAGATTGATGAGGCAGAAAAGCCTGAAAAGACAGCCCTCTTCCTGAGACAGGACATCAGAGCCTTCTGTGTGGGATGTCTTTCATGGTAAAAGGCTTTCTCTGAGAATGCACAGCCCCTTGCTGCCCTACAGAAATAGCTCTGGAGGCTTTGAACAAAAGGATCTTCAGTTCAAGCAGTGTGAGAGCAGTTTCTAACGGAAGGTGCAATCTTCAAAAATCACAGGACAGCCAACAGAAAAGAGCTTCCAGAGGAACAACTAAGATTAGACCTGCTGCTCCACAATGTTTTGGCTCCAGCTTCAGGACATCCCCTCCAGGAGGATTCACTGCAGCAGTCAGCCAGAGACACGGGTGTTAATAGCTGAGGAGGGTCCCATGTAATAGGTGCAGTTTCCTGCTTGGTTGAATGTCCCCAGTTGTCTTGCAGAAAAGCAGCATATGCCAGGGAACACCACCCTTTCACGTACAGAAAAGCAGACATTGTCATGGAATTCATGGAAAAACCAAGGACTGAGCAGTCCATGTTTGGCAGCAGGAATCCACTAACTCAGCAAGCAGTGAGTTACCCCCACTGTTGAAAAACAGGTGGACTGAAGCCCATCTGCAGCTCCTTGGGATCGGTGCATGCAGCAAACACACACTTGCAGATGTCAGGCTTGTCTGCCACTGCTCCAGCTAAAGGACAATTGCCCACAAAGCTTCTGGAAAGGAGTTAAATTAGTTGTGATGGGCTTTCTGCTTGCTCGTCAAACACCTTTCTTATCCGAGTTAAACGTCATGACCAACTCCTCTGCTCATTGTTCAATTCAAAACAGAGTTCCTTTAAGATCAGATCTCACCGAGAGTTCAAAATTTTCCTTTATAAAAATGGCTGCCTCACCCAAGTTTTTATGGCCTCTTTACAGGCCTGAGAAACAGGTCTTTAAAATCAAAATGCTGACGCAACGTTAACTGCAGCAGGCACCTCCAGAATAACATCTTTTGATAACACCTAAAATGACTGGGGTTTAAGGATGTTGTTATAATGAGAAAGCAGGGTATTTAGAGCTGCAGGTGGCATTGTTTCCAATCTAAGAACACGACTGGGTGCAGAAAATGATGCAGCTCTTACTTTCAAATAATAAATAAGACTATGATATATGTTCCTCTGAAAGAGTGCAACAAACAGGTGGAGAGCTGAGGCCAGTTTTGCTAACAGGGATACAGTGACAAACAACTGACTTGCAAAACCAAAGTCTAGATTCTGTACCAGAGTGTTCAAAGACAGATTGCATCAGGTCTGCCTCGGGATTTTGCTAAATGTTAGGAAATGTGCTGGGCAAGTGTTTGATCCTTAGAGAAGACTGTTCTCCCAGGGATCCACAGGTCTGCACCCCCTCCCACAGCAGGAGAAGGAGGTCTCTGTAGCCCCTTTCCCATTTCTCCATGGAAATGAGCAGCCCAAGGTACAGTGGGATCAGGGATCCCAAGCCAGCAAAATGGATACACAAACTTTCCCAAGCTTTTTCTTTCACACATATGTGAGGCCTTAAATCCTTGAATAGAAAGTACCAACCTAATGCAAAAAGAAAAGGGACAAATGATTTATACATACAGACATTTCCTTGCTTGGAGGAGGGTCAGAGCAGGGCTCCCTCTCTAACAGGAATGAGGGATACCAGAAGCAGGAGGAAAGTAAGCAGGAAACTATCTCAGTGTATGTGTCAGGCACCCTTTTAGGGACTGCAGCAGCTCATCAGATTCTAGATAAGGAAACATGAATGACAACAGCTGGAAAACTACTGTCCTGTTAAACGTAGGAAGAATGTACTAGCTAAGAAACCCCCTATTCCCTGCCAAAACTCAGTCCCACCATCCAAATTCTTGTGTCTCGTATGCATCCCGCAACCTTACAGTGCCAGTTTATCAATATTGCCTCTCAAATAAATCAGTCTGACTACCAATAAACACAGAAACAAACCTCACCATACATATTTTCCATTAAGTTTTCAAGGCAGTCACCACCATGGTCATGGTAATGACCGCTGTCCTTTTTCTCCTGAAAACCTGAAGGCTTGGAGCTGAGCAGATGTTGGACTTCAGTTGGACATTGCAGAGGAAGAGGAGAGATCTGAACTCCTGGAACTCACTGGTGGGAATTCAGCAACAGCAATCACTCAAGCACAGTGATGTCTGCTCAAGAACAGCTCAACAAACCATCATAGCAATCTTAAAATATCAAACAGTACTGAAATGGAAAAGAAACTCAATAGCAAAATACTGAAAAAAATATTACATTTAAAGGTTATGTTGGTTTTCTTACAGCTCTGAACAGCTACATGAAAAGAGACCAAAAATCAGAAATCACTGGTTTTTATAATAATTTTTGTTCCACAGGTTGCTTGCAAAGAGCTCTTTTCTAATATTGGCAGTTTAAACCGTCCTGTATTCCTTTATATACTTGTATACATCACAGTCACAATATCCTACATCTGACTGTGCAAACGGGAATGTGATCTAATTAATGATATTACAACCTTGAGTTTAGCTGTCAAGGCCAAAAAAAAAAAAATTCATTTAAGAATATTCTCCTCCAGTGCCACACGTGCCCCAGTGAGGGCTGAACCAGCCCTCAAAGCATCAGTGCTGCAGGAGTCCAGCAGGATGGGGGAAATGCCCTCCTTCCACCGTGTCCGTAACCATGAACCGCTGCACTGGAATTCCGACTTGTTGCTTCATCACAGAGCTGAAGTTTTGGGTTTGGTTGTGGTTTTTTGATTTTTTTGAATTCTAATTAACATTGCAAATCAGTGCAGAAAGAATTCGCCAGATCTCATCTGTCAAAACACTTATGGATATCGTGTGAAATACGCGTTTCTGCACTTCACATTAGATGCAAAAAGTGTGCTGGGGGAGACCTGAGGAGCAGTCAGCTTGAGAATTCTGAGTTAAAAGATGAGCTCACTTGATCTTTATGAAATTAGTGAAGAACAGCATTTCCACAGAAGCCAAGGTCTGCTCCTTACTCAAGGACCCTGAATCCTTATGCTGTTTGGAAGCTGGTCTGGATCATGCACTTTATATCCAGCTTTTGTCCAGATATAGGGATAAACTGGCAAATGTGAAATCAACAATTATTTTTATTGTTTTCCCCTTCTCTCTCATCTACCACAGGACAAATTCTGCCTGTGAGTCTCAAGGGGAGGTAAAGAGGGGACAAAGTCAATGTTAACCAAACGCAACCAGTGAGTAACAAACGGTGCTGCTCTGAGAAAGTCCAGCATGTGGAATGACCACCACAGATCACTTCATGAACATCATTTGCTTTGCCTTCCTGCTTTTCTAACCCCTTTTTCCTTTAACTTTATATGGTGTGATAGAAGCCTGAAGACAGCCTTGACCACCACCCCCTTCCAGCGAGCTTTGAAAATGTGTTTTATATTAATCAAAGCAGGGAAATCAAGTCTTTTTTCCCGGCTTTGCTTTTGGGGATTGGCTGTACTGCTCTCCCTCGAAAGGGCAGGAGTGATGTCTCTGTAACAGAGCTTTCTTTCCTGTCATCAGAGGCTGGGGATGGCAACAAATAATACAGTTTGCACAACGTTCAGTTTCCCTGCCAGTTAATCTGGAGCCTCTTCTTTTCTACATTGCTCCTCAGCAGCAAAAAAGCACCGAGATGAAATTTTGCCATGAAAAATCGCCCTGCAAATCCTCCAGGAAGAATAAAGCATGCTCTGGGAACTCAGCCCAGGGGGTGAGGTGTAGCCATCCATTACATGTGCTACTGCATCAGAGGGGATACTTTTTATCAAGGTTCTATGAGGTGAGTTTTGGCTATGTCCTTGGGATCCCTGATTTCCTTCCAGGCAGCAGAAACAAACTATAAGAAAAGCTGTAATGCTGGTACTTGCAACAGGAGAGGGACCTCTATGTCACTGCCAGGACTTGCTTCTTTGGGTGCTACACATTTCAGGGAAGAAAGATGTGTATTGGTTAAGATGGGCTTGTAAACATGTGCTGGACCTCTAGACACAATGCATGGCCACATAAATCTTGCTCGGTAGGAAAACATTGGTATAGAATACTGGCTATCTGTAAACTCTAAATACTCCAGCACTTTAAGAAAAATCTATATTTTATGGATTAAAATATGCATAAGTTTAAATTTATCTGCGCGTTTCTTCTTTGGAAGCTGTTCCTTGAGAATAACATTAATATTTATTACATTTTCCATGTCTGAGCAATTATACAGGCATAAATTCTTCAAGAGCTGATTCTGCAGGACCCGAGGTGGTTACATTCTGTTTATGTCAGTGGGATTGCAGGTGCAAGATCTGGGCTTGGCCTCCAGGACAGCCCATTCCTCCCAGTCCCTGCATGGGCTTACCCAGAGGTTTGCTTGGCTCTGGAGTGCTTTGATACCTTTGAGTACTTACTCTCTTTTGCTATGAGAAAATACAGACTTTTACAGGATCTTAAACAAAAACTGAAGAAGCCACTGAATCCTCAGGTTAGCTTGATTTCTTCACTGTGGGTCCAAGGGGGGAAGGTTTCTACCAAGAGCATGCTGCCAATTACTTCAATCTTGATTTTTTTCCCCTGAACTACAATTAAAAGCTCTACTTGCAGCAAATCTATAATGTGAAAGACACTGAAGTGCAATTACAAATAAGATAAAGGCCTGAAAATCACGGATCCACGCTGTCTGCATCCCTGAGAGGAACAGCAAATCAAATCACACCGAATGGAAAAGTAAATGATGAATCTACCAAACGAGAATGATTCTTCACAAGATGAACAAATTAACCTCACGCTTCCATTTCAATATGCACTTGCTCCACCACCCAAACCCCTCTCCCTCTGTAGCTTCAGGAGAGCACACCTTCAGCTGGCAGAGACAGAATGCTGGCCACTCAGAAAGGTGACTTTTTTTGGACAAATGAGGAAACTTTAATGAATTCCCCACTCCGCAGACGGCTGTAGTGTATGTTAGAGCACCTGCTGCAACTCACTTCATATCACATTGCAGTTATGAAAAATAGTTTGCTATTTTGGAACCCTCTGGCAGCCAGAGTGAATCACTGAGGGCCCAAAGCTCATTTATCTTTTGTCAGAACTGAAGCCAAACGAACACCATCTTGCCCAGCAGCTGAAGAATGGGGGAGAAAACACTCTGCAAGTAAAAATAACCAGAGGAGCTTGCAAGAGTTGCAAAGACAAGTGACTTCTGGCAGGTAATAAAAAGCTTTTCGCAACTCACTCAAGCTTTTTAGACCACGGTATTTCACGCAAGGTCCTGAGAAAAGCAGCTGGGAGGGGGAGGAGGAGGCTGGGGGGAGGAGGGAGAGGGTAAGGGGAGGTGATCCGGTGGGAGGAGGAGAGGAAGAGTGCAAGGAGAGTCTGAGCCATGTTCATACATACACATGCTGTCAGAGCTGTGGGATCTGGCTACAGACAGACAGACAAGTTCAGGGTTTTAGCTCCAGGTCTCACACAGATGTGAGGCAAGAACTACCCTGACAGACACCCTGTCCCCCCAGAGCAGCAAAGGAAACCTGAACGATTGCTTCGAGTCAAAGCCTGTGAAACCTGTAAGACAGGGGGAAGAAATTGGGTACTACATATCATGAGCTGGGGAACAGCTGCTCCTTCAGTACTTGTAACCAACAGAAACATTTTCTGTGCCACTCTCAAAGATCCACACTGCTCTGGCTTCCCACAGCTCTGTTGAACCCATTTGGGTTTCACCACTTGGGTGTTGCCTTCCTCCAGAATTTTACATAGTCTTTGTAAAAAGCAGAGAGTGCCTGGTGATAAACCCACCACACACATCACAGTCATTCATATGGGATCCTTCCCCACGTACTTTCATTCTGAACATTTCAGTGAGGAACTGACTGAATTATTTGATTCATTGTATTTACTGAATCAAGGCAACATTACCTGCATTTGCCCCTAGAAAATCTCTGTGATCACTGACATAAAGCAAACCCAGCTCCTCTGGAGTCCTGAACTCCAGCAACATGTTGGCACGTTTTCCTTAGTAAAGCACAGCAATAACACAGGCAGAGGTAGGACCTTCTACTAGACCAGTTACAAGAGCTTGAAACCTAAAAGGTTTTGCCGCAAAAGCCCTTTTCCTCTCCTAGCTCTTAGCTGGTCCAATAAAAGACAGACCTGCTGCAAACCTTGTATTTTTATAGTGCAATAATCCTACAGTCTGGATGTGAGGAGTGTCTCAGTGGATGCAGACACACTGTCTTTTCCTTTCCCATTTCCCTGATGTCTGGTAAGGTTCACACTCCTTCTTTATGAAGAGTGTTTTACTTTTGCTGCATGTTTTGGTTGTACAATCAAAGTTTAAAAGCAAATATTTTGTTATGTGGCCGTGAAAGGCACACAGGAATCCTTGCAACCACTGGAAGAGGAATATTAAGACAACCTATTTCAGGGGGAAAGATACAGCCAGGCATTACCCCGGGTTTGACGTGTATGACTGTTACACAGGGTTCATGTTTCTATAAACACACTTTCCTCCTGTGCTTCCTAATTATATATTTCAGCTATTAAAGCTATTATTGTTTGAGATACCAGACACATACTAAGAGATGAAATACAGGAAACACGGAGTGATCCGCAGAACGAAGCTACACTTCCAAGTACTGTAAAATCTGAACACAGATGTACTTTTTCCCTTTTCTTTCCCCCAGCTGGAGCCACAAAGACTGTCCTTGGAGTTTATAATACAAAGAGCATTAAAATAACTCACTGCTCTTTGTTTTCTGTAGAATTAAGTGTACCTCCAGTGTAACATGATCTTTAGGTGAGGAGACGCTCCGATAAGTGAACTCCTGTTTACTTCAAATAGAAAACTGAAAACTAGGGAACAATGAAAGGCCTCAAATAAAACCAGGTCAATGCTTTTAGGTAGAAAGATTTTGACTCAAGATGTCACCAAATTATTTGATTTATTTTGTTTGCAGACCTTTTTAATTTATTATTTCTCCAGCTGACAAATAACCACTGACTTTCAGCCAATGAGGCTTCTCTTGATTTCCCTGGGAGTCAGATCAGGTCTTCTAATTAGCTTTGATTCTTTGCCATTTCGATAATATGAATATGATCTCAAACACTTCTGGTACCGAACTCCAACTGGAAAGCTAGAGAGTTTTAAATAATTCTCACAAATCCAATCCCTTTACTTGCATGAGTTTAAACACACCACAGACTGTTCACAAACTGAGAGTCTCAAAGGAACAGGAAAGCAGGAAATGAGCAATGCAGCATCACAATTTACAAATAAAACAATAATTCAGCCTCCCTCTTAACGAGCTGAGAAAACCAGCATGGAGTTCTAACAACAGAGTGTCAGTGTTCATGGTACTTTGAATCACTTCTTTAAAAATCCATTCTATAAAAAATCAGGATATATAAAGGACAGAAAAGCTGCCATTATACCCCCAAGTCTTCTTTGAGCTGCATCTCAGCAAGGACATTTGGACAGTGAAATCTTATATCCAGGTTTAGCTTCAAATTCAAATTACAGGAAGGAATCTGCTCCTCCCCGTACAGCTGAGAAGCTCTAACTTGGTTCCTGAGGTGGTTTACAACGTGCTCAAGGATTCTGCCCCTGCCCAGGTTCCCTCTGCCACATCAGAGGTGGATGGAGTTCCAAAACACACAGATTACATGAAGTTATTCAGGTTAATCATGACAGAAAGAGTATGAAGCTCTTAAGAGGGAGCCTGGTGAGCAAGAAACATTGTCAAATGAGAGCCAAATGCAATTAAATGCCAAATACTCTACACTGCAAGGAATAATCTGAGCCACAGCAGCATCTTACAGGCTCTGCCTTCCATCATGACAGACGTGTACATCATTGGAGACAACTGAATGAAGAAGCAATCCCAAACAAAAGATAATAAAAACCCTAAGATGCAAAATACATTATACAGAAAATAAATTAGAAAGCAATTTTGAGTCCACGTCTGTAATTCAGAAATCTAATCTCCCTTATTGGATTGGCTTTTTTTTTTTACTTGGAAAAGAAGTAGGAAAACATGCTGGAGTGCTTTGTGAGTGGCAAACACTGAGAGTGATCAGAAGCACTGAAAAAATCCTCACCATATATGGAGCTGAAAGAGTGGGGGGGTTAATCCTCAGACAACCCAAATGCACGGAGACATGACTATTCTGACAATAGTAAACAGGGATCTGGTGAGAAGACTTCTCGTTAGAAACACATTTCTTCAAAACGGTTAGAGGAGAACAGTTTTCTGTTTGGTTTACAGGTGGGTTGTGCAGCTTCTTTCTAGAGGGTGATGGCCCAGAACTTCACAAAATTCAAACAAGCTGAGATACAATGCTGGGAAAAACAATCTGAAGTGAGGGGTATTCAGAGTTGGCCTAAGACATCCTTCAGGTGTGGGGAGTGGCAGCAGCTTCACTGATGGACAGTCACACAGCGCTAAAGCAGCCAGAGACCAATTTTTTCCTCATTCAACATCAGTGATTTCACAGACCACAATCTCCACTCCTGTCTCTGCCAGAAGTTTGCTTCATCACTCTCCTGCTCCTGTACTTCAAGCTCTCCTGTTAGCAAAATTAAACTGATCTTAATAGACCAGAGAGGAAAGCTGCAGGAATACTGCCTGCCTCTTTGCCACACACAGTGCTCTGGGGAAGTTTCCAATTACAGTACAAAGGAACAACTGCACCAGGCAGGAAAGTAAGGACACTTCAGGATATCAAGATGACTGCGAGTGTGGGGAGGCAGCTCAGAGAGTCTGAGGCTTCATTCAGATGTCGAATTCCATGCCAAGAACAGGTCAATCAAGATATTTGCCATGTGAATTGAGTGCTGAGAGTAATATTGTTTAAAATGTCTGTCATGTAGCAGGTCTATGCTTTTCTGTTTCAACAGTTCAGATGTAACAATTCCCCTGCCCCTTTCCTTCCCCAGTCACTTCTCTACCTGTAATGGCAGCTCCAGCCTTAAGCTGGTGTGGACAATGGGCTCCGTGTGTAAGGCCCTAGGAATTCTCTTCAGTTACCAGCAAAACAAAAACCACCTTCAAGCCAAAACCACCTCATCTTCGAGTGGAAAATTTACTAATTTGGATAGAACCTTTTACATTTCTCATGGTTCTCATGAGTCAGACGTGCTGACACAGAATGTGTGGACTCACAAACAAGACACCAGTTATCTCAGGAGTTGACTGTTCAGCTACAGGCAAAGAGGTTTGTGGGCAAAAAAGGGAAAAAGGCACCTTTAAAAATCACGTGGAAAAGCAGCAAACAATATCCTGGGGGCTCCCCCAGGGAGGGGAGGATGTGCAAGACAGACACACCTCAGCCTTCTGTTCCACAGGACAACAGCTCTCTGTTAACAGGAGGGGTTTGCAGGAGATCTTGGTATCAGCTCTTCACTGCCAAGTGACCCCACTTGAACACAGGTCCCTCTCTCTGGGAATAGATAACATCCAATTTGACAAATGAACCTTATATATAATACTATACTGCCCACACTACTTAAAGCTTTTCAGCTGAAATTACTTTAAGTTCTTTAGCAGTGTTATTCAGGTGCTGCAGCTTGTTTTCACTTCATTGTTTTACATGTACAAAAAGACTCCTGTTACCCCTCCTATTTTGAAGCCATTTAACCACTCACCATTAAAAAAAAAAAAAAAGAAAAAAAAAATGGAATCTGTCACTTGAAATGCTCTCTTGAAAATACTTACCCATTGAAGGAACAGTGCTTCTCCCTCCTCTTTAGAGCATATACAATATAAAATAAATCTAGGAAAATCAGGCGTGTCAAAGCACATCTCCCTACAAACACACTTCAAAGAAGCTAAATCACAGCACCTCTGGAAAAGCCCAAGCCAGCTGTAGCAGAAATGAGACTACACTGGTACTTACCCTGGTGGCAGAGCCTTTGAACTTGGAAGCCCATCCAAGGAAGTACCTTAGCTATGTTGCATGGAATTTTGTGGTCTGTGTTCTGCTCTTTCTTCTTCCAGAGAGGAAAAATCTCCTGTGTTACTAGAATACTGAAATTCTTTCATATGCAAATATGTCAGGCAACAGCATAGCCTCGAGGGTACTGGCAAAACCTGTGAGGCACCAGACTCCAGCGAGCTGCTCGTTAAAGGTGTGCTCTGATCAGGACAGCAATCTAAAGGGAGTCAGGTTGTATCCACTCCCTTCCTTCCCAGAAAGTACAGGGCACCTAGACTTCCAGAAAATTCCCGATCAGTTCCAGTGTCCTCATCAGCAAATACAAACGCAATGGATTGGTCAAAACCCAAAGAGCTTTCATAGGAATGTCTGCAGTTCAAAGACATGCTAATCAGAAAGGGTTTCTTGGGTCCACAGCGGATTTTCAGGTCAAAGTGAAAACCATTCTTCCATCTCCCTGGCCACTAGCAGCCTGGCATCCACCCTGGAATGCCGGTGGGATGAGAGTAACTGATCTGACACAGGGATAGGAGCTCGGGTCTGTCCTCATCTCTGAGCACAACAGTGGTAGGATTATTCCCCTCTGCAGAGACACCAAGGGATACTTCCCAATGTGAAATCACGATGGCTAGATACATTTCCTACACAGCTCTAAACTATGTCCCTTGGCAAGCTTCTTTCTGACAGCACAAAGGTTATGCTGTGTCATACTCCTGACATAAAACACAAAATAACGCTTTGGGCAGGAACGCCCTTCAGACAAGGACAGGCTGGGTTTGTCCTTAAACACAAGACTGGCCCTAGTTCTCAGTGGGATGCTCGAAACGTTTCAGAGACAAAAGACAAATTCTAAAACCAACATGATACTAAATGAAAACAACAAAACAAAGCGACCCAAAGAACCCCCCGAATTTAAAGGCAGGAGAAAGGAGGAACACTCCCCGCAGAGCGCACAGGGGGCCGGGAGAGAAGGGCTCTCCATCTGCACTTCTGACAGAAAGAAGCCCCTCCTTTCCTTGTACACAATTATCATAAAAAATCACGGCTACCTGTGTGGGCAGAGAGCCTGTTGTATGTTGTTTAAATGATCTGCACACTTCCACAGAAAAGTCTGCTCAAATAGCTTTAACTACTAAACATCTGCTGGAGGTGTTTCTTATGCCAAACAAATGTCACATCAAGAAGGTCACTCACATTGTGGTAACACCTTAATAAGTCATCCTTCCTTTGTTTGGCTCAATGCTCTAATATTTAGAGACGTTTGAAATTTCCTACATTACAAGCAAGCAGCTTGTTCAGAACTACAGAGTGAAGGTTACATTGAAAGTGTCCTTTTTCTTTCAGTGAAGTTCATGTGCAGTACTCCAAAGCAATCTAAGAAGCTCTGTCCTCATTAATCTAAGTTTTGTGACTCAAAGTACAGTATCAAAAGCTTTGCTCCCTTGCCTGTGCTGCTTAATTCTTCTCTCTCTCTCTCTGCTCTCCCCCTCCCCATTTTATCTTTGTAGCCATAAAATATATCTTTTGAGTGCCTCTGTGTTGGGTAACAACCTGAACTATGCACACTGAGGTACTGAACAGAAAGTTATCTGTATTTACAACACCAGCTCTTTTGGAAATGCTCCCTGTTATGGTCTGTTCTTGACCACTTCACCAACAGAAGGAAAGCGAAGATCATTAAGTACGGGACTGGGGAACTTGCACACTGCTTCTATACCAAAACTGAACCCCTGCTTACAGGAATTACTCACTATTAAGGTGATGCAAACTATCTGTCAGGCACAGAAAGTAGTTTGGCTCTCTGTGTTGTCAAGGTGGCTGTGTTTACAGACACTGACATGCAGCCCTGGGGACTGCACTGGCCTTCTGAAGAAGTGTTTTAAGAAGGGTGTGAGTCTGCACTCCAGGGAAATAGGAACCAGAGAGCAAGACAGATCTCTTTCTAGTAAGGCAGTGGACAGAACACTGCACATTCATCCAGCTTTGGGGATAAAAGGAGCAGAATTTAGCTAATCCTCCACACAGGAGCAGTGCTATTACAATTGCTCAGTCAGCCATTCTGGGGTGAATCTGGATCATTTGGGTTTTAAGACTATTATGATGGCTTTACACTTCACTGAGCAGACTATTACACATATAATTCAGAAAGACAGTGAGTTCTTACATGTGGAATCCAAGTTCAGTGTGCAGAAGCAAACAGTGGATAGTTCAGAGCACTGTGGATATCATCACTTATCACGTGTCAGGACAGAAGTTAGTTTTTCTAGTAGAAGATACACCGAGTACAGCATTTGCACATGTTTTGGGTAGAGTTAGAGCAAAACACACTGCTGGGAAGAATAGTCTTTATGCCACTTGTTTTTATGCCTTTTTGTGCCTTCAACTCCCCTATCCTGCACTAGAAACAGAAAACAAAGAATGAACGGACCTTTGATATGTATGAAATTTAATTTCTACATTTTATTATACCACCCTAATATACTCATTGTTCTGTTCACAGTCTCTTTATCCCGTCAAACTGAACCTCCATATGTTTATTATGTTCCAATCAGTGCATTACTGCACTTTGTAGTTCCCTGCTTTAGAAATACGCATTTTTCACTAGCTTCCATGGTTAGAGCACAACACCAGAAAAGCAAAAGGCAAATGACCGAAGAGAAAGGAAACTTCTTAAGATTCCCCTGTATCTTAGAGCTTTCAAGCAAAATACTGCAATTCTTATAACTGTAACCAGGATTCAGGTGACAATTACACAGTATATTTTAAAAGAACAAGGCACAGAATGGAAAGGATGACCTCATCTTTATTTTGATTTACAGCAGTGCTTCTTGCCACCACTGCAAACCTGCCTCTGCCCAACTTACAAGTTACTTTTGCAGTGAGACAGCTACAGTTGTGTCTTCCTGAAAATTCCCTTCTGAAGGGGCTCCTTAACAATGAACTCTGCAGGACCTACAGACAAGAGTCTCACAAATGAATGCAAAGCAATTTGCAAGCCAGGAATCTGTAGAATGGGGGAAGGCGTGGCCTAAAGATTACAGGAGAAACCTACAGCCTCACCAAGGAAAGCTTTAATCCTGCTGAAGGATCTGGGCGATCAACACTGAGCAGCCAAGGGGTGAGGGCCCACCACAGTATCCAATATGGAAAATTATCCCTATCCACATTTAAATGTCCAAAGCATTAGTCCTGATTTTCTGCTGTTATGAGACACAGTTGAAGTTTAACTGATATAATTCAAAGGGTTTGTTTTTTAAATCTTTTGCAAAGTCTGACCTCCTTTGATGACCCCCAATAACACTGCATCATCTCCTATTAACACCTTTTTATTTCAAAATTGATAAACATTTTTAAGCTACTTCTTGAAAGATTAATCACTATTGGCAATAAATTCCAGGGCATTTGCCCCAGTCTTTTTGCTCTGTCAGTCATTAAAAAAAATTGAAGATCATTAAGATGTGTGTAGGGATCCCACAGGAAACAGGTTCTCACATGAGACCACAAAGACTGAGGGATCTTGTGGTAACAGCACCATGGGGCCACACACTGTTCTAGAAGACGTGTATCAATGTGATGTCTAAATTAATCTGCTCTTCATGCCAAACTCCCACTGACATTGAAGAGTTGTGCACACACAGAAAGAGTAGACAGAATATAATGCAAAAATAAAGTGGCAGCATCAACTGAAGTTCCTTGTTCTCCTGAGTTTGTCAAGGCTTTGTTACTTGGCAGCTTTTCATACAATATTTATTATGGCTGCAATTTTTCCCCATTAACATGTTTTAATCTGGGGAAAATGTCACACTTTTCTATTTTAAATATACGAAGTCTGACATTTTTTGTGAGCTCATCTTCAGCAGCTCGTTTTTTGTTCTAACCTTGGAGGAGTGGAGGGAAGATGCCTCTCCTATCTTCTTGCTTCTTTTCCCTTTGAAGTTTATATAGTGCCTGTGTTTGGGGTTTGTGTGGTGTTCAGATTCTCACAATAGAGGGGAAGTCACAGGCAGTGTTCAGGCCTCAAGCTACTACTACGAGTGGAAAGGAAACTTCTTTGCTAATATCAAAGACAGGCCAAGTCATAGATCAAAGAAATGGGTCAGAGCTGACTCCTTGGGCAGCCTAGATTCTCCCTGGTGCATCAGCATTTCAAATTAGCAGGTGCACATGTGCACAGTGTACAACAAATTGGATAATCTTGATAGCTCCAAAACATTAGCATTCAGTCAGCTGGTACTTTATCACTTACTCCAGCACAGATGATCTACGTTGCAAGCAGCACGGGAAAAAAAAAATCTAAACATGTCATAAGAAATCTTTTGGAACTCACCAAAAGGCAGTTTCTCCAAGCTAGTATTTCTCTCTTCTTTTTTTTTTTTTTTAATAGTCGACTCATACAAGCTGAAATTTGTATCTGCTCATCTAGAGTTCATGCCATGCATCAGAAGTGAAGGCATAATTTTCCTCCTTCTACACGAACTAAGTTGTTGTTATCCAGCTTTCCAGATGTGAAAATCTGTCATCTCTGTCAATGTGTGTGTATCTAAATTTGTATTTCAGCAGTCTGGCTTACAGGTCTGATACCATGCTGTGCAACTAAAAGGAAAAGGTAATTTCTTTCCCTCCTACAAGGAACGTCCCATTGTTATGATCCAATTTTCCTTTCAGATTTTGTCACTATTATTTTTTAATTAGACGTGTAATGCATCTAATATATTTCATAGCCTTGAATTCTCTACTTAATCTATATTCTTTTAAAGTTCAGAAATACCAGTTCAGATTTAAGTAGCTGTGGAGATCATTCATGAGATAACTTTTTGTCTGTGTAGACAGACTAGTTTCCCAAATCATGAAGTGTCTTTTAGAGGTAACATTTATATTCACATCACAAACATTCCAAATGAGCACCTTGTTATGAATAAACAGATAATACTGCAAATAAGTACGGCAAGTTCTGATTTCAGAGTCTTTAAAGGTTTTTAACCTACATTTAGTATCTTGATGAACATGTAAGACAGCCATCTCTTACCATAGTAGATCAGATCCAACAGTACATTTGCTGCTTTCAGCATCTCTTCCCCTCCAAACCCTGTTCAGCCACAGTGTAAACTCTTTCCCCGAGTTGCTCACACACGGCCCTTAGAGAGCAAACCCAAGTTCATATGCATTTTGGAAGCTGTGGAACTATCCCCAGGCCTCCCTAGAGATGGGCACACAAGGGGTGCTTTGCCTGTCTCCTGGACAGCAGAAGATATCCCTGACAGAGCACACGGTGCCTCCCAGGAGAATGAATGCCTGGGGGCTTCCGACCACACATCCATATCCAGCTCCAGATCCTGACTCTGGTATGAGCCAAGCCACTTCCAGGTAGCACATCTTTCCTTGTCAGTGCCCGTGGCCTTTTCCAAAGCCTCGTGTCAGCAGCTGCATGCAAAGCAGCGGAGAGACAGCATTAAAAATACATTGGAGGCTCTGCTGAGGAACATCAGCAGTGCTGGTAGGACAAGCTCTGCCTCACACTGAGCGGCCAACCAGCCTGAACACAGGGATGGACACTCCAGGCTCTCCCACCCTTTGGGCACAACCACTTCTCCCATACTTTCCCTCAGGATGAGGCTCAGGGTCAGCCTCCAGCCAGCAGAACAGTCAATACAAACAGGCTCTGCTCCTCTGCCAGAACAAAGTGCAAGAATAAGTTCAGGGACATGTTAATTCCAGTTCCTGGTGAGAGATTACACCTCAAAACTGCATGTTGAGTTTGATTATCTGTCTTTACCAGGAGGGATGAGGACAGGCAAAAATAATCACTACTGGGAGCTCTATATCTGGCGAATTTACCACCTACCTACGAACCTCTGCTAAAATAATTCTAAATGAAGCAATGTTAAAATTTCAATCATACAAATCTTGGTTATCTGCATTCTGGCACATTCTAAAGCTCTTGGACCATTCAGTGTTATCTCTTCAGAAATATCTGCATATGGTGCAACCCAGAACTGTGCTAGGTGGTATTTGGACATGCACCTGAGCCCTCCTCCCCCATCCAGTGGCTACCATATCACAAAGATCTACCTGATGATGATGAAAATAAAGCATTAAGATATAGACCAAGAGCAGCATGGAGACTAAAATGAAATCCTACACTGCCCAAGGAATTAGCTCGTCTTCTGCACCAGACCACCGGAGCACAAATCAGGCCTATTGGACAAGCACTGGAGTCAGCAGCTGTGGGAACTGCAGAGCCCCTTCACACACAATTTTCATCTAATACATTATAAATGTTATAAATATTTTACTGTATAGGCAGCAAATATATTACCAGCTTGACTGCTACAGGACTTTGCTACAATTCAGGAGGCAAAGTGTTGGGATTTTTTTAAGGATCTCAGCTGGTTTCGTTACCCTGCTGGAACAGTTACCCTGGCTTCTGTTCCAGCTACCCCCTCTGCCAAAGGGGAGGGCACCACTCGGATTTTTGGACATCTTTTTGGGTCCAGCGTGTGCAGGAGTCACACAGATCCTTGTGCAAGTAAAGAAGGATCAGGATTTTGTCGATCAGGAAGGAACTGGAGGAACCTTTCCCTCTTTCAGACCACCTTTCTTTGACCTTAGCTACTTCCCTCAGTCACGTTTTATTCCCAGAAATAGCTGAGACTTCAGTGGCATTTCTTCCAGTGCCAGGCTATCCTTTATTCTATTTGTGATTTTTTTCACGCTTTCTACATCACCAGCTCCATGCAAAGAACACAAGTGGAAGTCATTTCCCCAGTTAAACATCCCAGGGGATGGAGGAGTTAAGGTTGTTTCACATCAGTACTGGTAGATCCACCCTAGCCCCAAAGCTTCAAAAGAGCTCTCCCAGGGCTAACAGTGTGCCAGTTACATAAAATCTAAGGTTCACTTCAAAGTTGCACCAATATAGACAGAAAAGCTATTACATGAAGAACCAACATATTTGTTTTTACAACCACCAAATTGTTAGGAACAGGCCTGTGCCATTTAGTGGGCAGAGAACCTGCCTGGGCTTTAAAGCAAACTCCCCAGAGTGCCACTGCGGTGCTGAGAGGGCTGGTGCTGTGTCTCCCTCTCATGGCCTCTACTATTCCTTTATGTGAAGGACTCAGATAAGACAGGGCTGTCTCTCCAAGGCCACCTGTGGACAGAAAGTCTCACAGCAACTTCTTCTGGATGCTCTGGAACTGAAAACAGAGGTTAGCTTAATGTAATAAATGCATATCTAATTGTTGATAGATTCCCAAATGAGAAGTTCCTGAAACTCCAGAACCTCATGAAAGAATGAAAAGCTAATGCCCACTGCTACTTTTTTGGGAAGTGTGTAATTTTGCTGGGTTAACTTCTGATTCTATACTTCACACCAGATAGATATGCATGTGTGTGTGTGTGTATATATATATATAAAACACTTCAAGTTTGCAACGTTGCAAAGCCTTTGAAAATGGCAGGATTTCTGTTGGAGAAGCACTCTGAGAATTTCACAGACATATGCCAAACATGTTTCCCTAGTCTGGAGTGTTTTTGCCTAGAGGAAACAAGGAAAATGAAGAAACACTTGCTGTTTGTTGACTCCAAATCTGAGAATTAGGCAGATGATTGTTGAGCAGGGCTAAAGCTGCTACAGCAGACACTGGGGCCATGGCTCACAACAGGCAGTGTTTGGTGACAGCTCTCCCTAGTGACAGTATTTCCTCCTATTTCCTCCACTCTGCCCTTAGTGTTTGCTCTTCTACCTCCTTTACTTGTGCCAGCACAGACACTTCACCTTCTGGGTCAAGGGACTTATGTGGCTTAAATAGATTCTGGTCAACAGAAAAGGGGGGCCACTGAGGAGGCAATTTATAAAAGGGCAGGAGGAGGAGGAGGACTCTCTGCTGGTGCTGTGAACACAGGCACACTGCTGCTGAGAATATAGCCTTTGGGAATTAGAACAGAGTTTGGGACAGTTCTCCTTGTGTCTGTGAGAAATCTGGACATCAAGGTAGAGCTTGATGTGTTAGAGCAGCAGCAACAGAACAGACACGGCATCTGAAGACAAAGCAGGAGAGAAAAACACAACCACACTTTTCAAGTGTGCCACAAAGCAATGAAAGCTTCAGGAAGCTGATCAAGGGGTACCCCAAAATTGTAGACAGTGGCTCTTGCTCCTCATTTAAGATCTGGACCACACTGGAATGACTGACGAAGATGCTATCACATTTGGCCAAATCAGGTGGCAAAACCAGGGACACAGTGCTTGGAACAAGATCCAGTTATGGGTCACTTGGACCAAAAGCAAATCAGACATCAACTAATTACCATAGATTTCCTCAGACTGTGAGGAAATCTGTGTGAGAATATCAAGCAGAGTGAAAAGTGCACAGACCTGAAGGAGTACGTAGCACCAGACAGCCAAAACAAAGAGACCACTGGGCTCTTCACCCCCTCCTTACCTCCACAGCATCTATTCCTCCAGTTCCCAAATTCAGTCCAGCAGGTCCAGTGAGGTCACCTGAACAAGGCTGTGTTCTTGTGCTGCCCAGGACTGTCACAGGCCCTTTCAGGACACACAGGCTCACTCAAGTACAACTTGAACAGCATGACACGGCAAGAGGAGCCCAAAACAAAACCAAACTACTGAAACAGAAAACCCAACCAATCCCCATGAGAGCCTCAGCACAGAATAGGAAACTCCTACCTAGTGTCAGGTCCCGCTTTCTGCCTCTTCCTCAGATGACCCATGAAACAGAGGGAGGCAGAATGCAATGGTCTCCAAAGATGGACAGCTCACCAGTGAAGGTGAACTGGCACTTCAGCACCTCTGTGTGGGATGCCAGTATGAGATTTCTCTCCTATCAGCCACATGGCTTCACTTAGCTGAACAAGGTCATATATGCCTGTGGACCCTGTCAGGTCCAAAGTTTCAAAAAAAACATTCTAATCATCTGTGCCAAAATACTCCCAAGGAAAAGAGCCAAAAAAGGGTGGAAAATGGCAGTCACTACTGCATGTTTGTCTTGAACAGGACTTCACAGCCCAGTAACTCCTGTAACACACTGTGCAGGGAAGAACACCTGCAGAACGGACAGGGGCATCCAGGGACCCGTGGGGAGGGGAACAGGGGGACCCCAGTGCTCATGGCATGGGGAAAAGACAACTGCAGGGAGAGCCTCCCTGCTCTGCCAACATCAAGTTATCTTGATTTGCACAGACTGTCTCAGTGTCAGGAACTCTCTGAACTCCCCTCTGGCAAGAGGGGAGGCACAAGACAAAGGATGACTTTATACCTTCCTAACTCCATCCTAGGGCTGCAAAGTACAGAATCTTGGGACTCAGTGTGGGCTGTGGATGGGAACAGGGCAAAATTAAGGACTCATGGCTAAAAGACAAGGCATCAAATACACCAGGACAGTCTCTCTGTATGTTCACCATCCAGGATATGAGAGAATTCCAACCCTCTTGGAATGCACTCAGAGCAGAGTCACACCATCAGATGCCTCACACATACAGTTTTAAACAAATGCACAAACAGATGAAATCTGACTGTAACAAGCTACATATATTCAGATATCACATAAATATCAGCTGTTATTTTCTTATAAATGCAATTGCCAACACGTAATAAATAAAAGAACAAACAACACTCTACCCTGCCAGGCAAGAAAGAGCCAAGGCAAGAACTCACCAGTTTTATCGAGCTTCACTCAGAATTTGCCAGGCATAAGCTTCAGGTTTAAAGTAACAGTGACTGCAAGATGGAATTTAAAGCAAAGCCAAGAACCTCTCATCCCTGCAAAGTAACTGCACTGAGTTTGAAGTACTCACACAGGGCAGAGCTTGGGTGTTCTCTGGAACTGATTTTTAGCTTTCAATCTAGAAATAAAAGATGAAGGTTGGTGTTTGCTTGTTTCAAATTTGGCTACATCTGTTTTTCAGCTTTTCTGCTCTCAGGGCTAGAGGTACCCAACAAAATATTCTCCTGGTTTTCCTTGATAAGCAAAAATATAGAATCATTCAAAGCATCATTTCTTACAGGCAAGTATCTCCTTGAAAACTCAGACCCTGCCTCCAAAAAGTTGCTGCAAATGGGAGCAATCCCTAGAATGGAGTTCCAAATGTTGAGTTAACTTGGCTGCTAAGTTGGAGGATTGTTAAAAGATGGAGCTGTCCTGTGATTTTTCCTTTCTGCAAAACAGAAAGAAGGGCTGGGTCGGGGTAAGTCCATAAAAGCTACTTGTTGAGTTGTTGGTTTGTTGTTGGTTTTGTTTTTTAATCAGAGTTCTTAAGCTATTAGTGGCTGATCACTTGAAGGAAGTATGCAGCTGTCTTGATTAATGATTGAATTTTAAATATTTATGATGGATGAAGTGTGTCTCTGGAAATGATTGGGGTACTGCTGTTTGTCGTGTGCTTCTCACCAGGACTCTACTGAAAATGAGATAATATCACAACTGGGTTTAATTCCAGGGGAAAATGTTGCAAGAAATTGTACAGACAGAAATATTCTGTGTGTGGGTGAAATTTAAGGAGTTAAAAGCTGATTCAAGCCTATTTGCAGCATATTTTGAAATGAGCTTTTTTTCCTTAAAAAACAATGTTCTGATGCCTTGGTATTTAATGCACTCTCCAATCCCAACTTTTGAAAAGCTTTTCGACATTCAGTAGGAATTTGCATCACCTGTGCTCCACCTGAGCTGTTTCAGGCAAGGATAAACAAAATCTGGGTGTCATCATCAGTCACTCTGGTACCTGCAGAGAAATGATAGCCAGATTGGCTCTGATGAAACTGTTAAAGCTGGTTTGTGCCTACCCAGATCGATCCCACAAGTATGGACCTTGCTAGAGGGCACAGCTTGGGGATCTGGAATTTTCAGTCTTACTTTCTCAGCTAGGTTAGGAGAGGGGAAGATCCCAAGTAGACCAACTCCACATTCTTCCTATCTATTTCCTTTCCCCCCTCAGGCAGTTCAGGAGCAGAGGGAAAATTATTCCCCCCTTCTTCTCCTCTCCTTCTGAGCTGCCATAAGGAAAAGCATCCACTCCAGTTCTTTAATCCTCCATGCAGCATCTGGGAGAAGTTCACACTGCCACAATGGGGGGGTGGTTAGAATGGTTGGTGGCTTTAAGAAGATCCATCACCTGGTAGATCTGGGCATGGGAGAGGGCACAGCTTCCCCGGGGACTGTCCTGTGCAGTGAGATAAACCTGACACTCAAGGCAGCTCCAAGCTCAGCTCGTGCCTCCTGCTGGCAGAGGCACAGGGCCAGGCTGGCTCTGAGCAGCCCCAGATGATAAAACCCAAACAAATAAAAACCCCAAACCTGAATGACACTGCTGTATCCACAATTTTGAGATGTCTGATTGGATGGATGCATAGTGGAAAGGAAAAAGATATCAAAAACTGGCCTATGTAAAGATACAATTCGTAAAGGACGTGAGACACCCTCACCTCCCATTTTTATTGTACTTCTTTGGGAAAAATCCTGCAAATGCCTAAGAATTTCACAGAAAATGCCATATATGATCTATACATATTTACCTCTAGTGGAACAGGAGGAATTTTTTTTTTTTTTGATCAAAAATATGAGCCCAGGATTTTCCACCATTCTTTGTGCTCTGTTAAATACTTGTGAAGGAATCTAAAGAACTGTAACCTGTAGCTTTCTGCAGCAGCATTTTCACATCAGCTGAGCACACTCTGATTCAGTCTCCTCAGACACATCTCCAGTTGTATTGGTGGGTAGGGATATTTCAGATTATGGGATCCTGTATTAGTGATCCAGTGCAAACACTTTGTGAGTGGCATTTAAATTCTAAGATGGTTAGGCCACATCTTTTTTGTTGTAGACATCTTCACCAGGGCTGAAACTGTTTATCATATACTTCAGCCTGAGGCAAAGTCCTAGACCTGAGCTGGGATCCACGAAAACCCACGTTGGTAAGAACGGGCTGGACACCCCGAGGAACAAGATGCCACTGCAGCCAGAGTATTTCTCTATGCACAGTGACAACTACCCAAATCCTGCAGATATTCTCCACCTCCTGATGCTTACTTCTCGAGAAAAATCTCAATATTACTTCCTGTACTTGGCAATATTCAGGAATTATTTTCTACTACCATAAGAAATATATTTAGGATGAAAATATTCTCCCATTGGCACCTTTCTGTGTGGTATTAAGACTAGGAATGTATTTATATTTAGGTTTCACCCACGAGAAAAGGATTGTTGTATAATTCAGTACTACACTTAGAGAGGAAAAAACCTCTAGGCCACAATATGTAGTTAATATTCAGAATTAAGTCAGTTTATTATGCATCAACTGGTAGGTCAAACTCAGCTTTGTGTGCTGTAATTTATAATACAGCTTTATGCCCAAAGCAATATGGAAGCCCTGAAGCAACACTGTGAATTATTACAACTGAATCTGAGCACTCCCTTCAAAAATGTACACGATTTCTTCTATTTCTCTTGCAAGCAGGCTGTAAACATGATGTCAGACAGCTCTGTGCTGCAAGGACATCTCAATAAAAGAGCAGCTTCATGACCAGTGTCAGCATTTGCCACTCTGCTTCCTGCAGTCTCAGTAAGTGGTGGTCCAGCTGCTTCAGCTGATTTCACTAATTCAGTAAAAGTGATATGAGGAGCTTTAGAACTCGCTCAGAACTAACAGATCTTTCCCTCCTAATGGCACAGCAAATAAAATGACACAGCAATTTGGTCACATAACAGTCCTGCCCAAGCTCAGACTCTTTATATTTATATTTTATATTTAGTGATCTACATGGGCAAGGCAATGTGTTTCTGGAAACCCTCAGGAGATGGAGCTGCTC
Source organism: Lophotriccus pileatus (assembly GCA_035583135.1). NCBI lineage: Eukaryota > Metazoa > Chordata > Aves > Passeriformes > Tyrannidae > Lophotriccus > Lophotriccus pileatus. The sequence goes on from JAWWES010000018.1 coordinate 16,740,968, forward strand.
TTCTCCTGCTTCCACCCCTGCCTCCTTCCTGCTCCCAAGTGCACAGACATCCCACTGTGGAGGGGCAGAGCTGGCACTGCCACCTCTGAGGAGGGTTTGCTCCTGAGGGTTTGGAATTATCCTACACAGGGTAAAGGACAAGACTAGAAATGGACATCATGGAAGCAGTCAGATCAGTCACATCCTCCTGAAATGCTGCAGAAATGAGCTCCTTCCCTCCCATTTATCCAGACACTTGTCTAGAGACAGGCCAAGAGAGCTCCAAAACATGCAGTGCCTTTGCCACCCCTGAAAACCAGGCACAGCTTTGTCTCTGTCATTTTAAAAGCAAGCTCAAGATCTGGGGTCACTAGGCCAAATGTGAAGCAGTAGTATTGCTCTGGGGGGTTTTCAGCCATGAGGAGTGACCTGAGTGGAGATGGAACGAAGTCTCCACGTTAAAAATGGTAGGTTTTTCTCCCTCCTCACTGTGAGCACTGCCCACAACGTGCATTAGCAGGGAGTTTGCCAGCTCAGGCTTGGTAGTCCCTTTTGCACATTCCTGCTAATGTTCTTCAAGTAATATGTCACCCTGTGAAGCAATAAATTATAAAAATAACCAAACTCTATAATCAGGCCCCATCAACATGGGCTAATTAATTCTTGAGTATTTTGATGTTGCCTCTCACCACTGCACAGCATCTCTCTCTGAACTCACAAAGAGCCTTATTTATACATTCCTTGGAGCAGTTCTTCACTGCTGTATCCCTATGACTACATTAGAATGGATTTATACATCCTCCTGACTTGCACCTCTTTGAGAGATCAGAACTAGTCCCAGGAGGTTTACGCCTCACCTAAATTAGTTCCCAATGTGAAAGAATCTGCAAATAAACTAATTAGAGATTAATTGGCTAATACATATAGATAAGTTAATTAGAGATTAATTAGTGTTTATATAGTATGGTCCTTAGAAGATGTAAATTGCTCTTAAAGTACCAAGTATTGCATGTCAGTTCTGTGGCTGCTGACAGCTCTTAGCTGGTGTCGGATCTTCCACTCACACATCTCCACACAATTCCTTCTGTAGAGTCTGTCATTATGAATTTGATCTGCTCATCTTGCCAAAGAATGAATTGGAGAAAACAATAGAAATAATCAAACCAACTCACTGTTGAAATGCATCCAGCTCCTGAGAAGAAAGAGATGTGCCCTTGAGTTGTGCAGAAGGGGCAAAGAGAACCTGGGAGCTCCTGTCATGTGGTTTCACAAAGCCCCACGTGACCCTGGAGCAAACAAGGTCTCTCCAGAATTTGGAAGAGTTCATATTTCTTCATGAACTCTTCTCCTTTAACCCACCAACCTTCCTGAGATACAGGCAGGATTTACACGAGCAAGAACGTGCTGGTACCACCTAACAACACGAACCACCTCCCTAGTCTGCTTACCTGTAACTTCCCACCTGGTTTCAGCTACTACAGATTTTATTCTCCTGGATCAATCCAACTTCACCCAAGAGCTGCTGTGTTTTCTCAAACACTGTATTCTACGGGCTATGGAAAATTTCTTATGTTTTTAATGTACTCTGTTTATGAAATGTATTGTGAACTTCCTTTTATCAAAATGGTCCATCCCAAGCATATGTATTCCTAGATATTGCTGAATTGGTAACTAAGATGTATTTTGACAAATGAGGGGCTATAACTGAGCCTTAAGTCAGCCCTAGAGAGAGCAAAGTTTGAACTGCCAGCTTTCCATGCTGTAGTTTTCAGGTCCTGTATGTGAATTTGACTCTACACCTGGTACTTGTCTTACATATATCAAGACAGGCTGAACACACGGCTGGTGAAAATCAGCCAACTAAAACACAACTCTCAAAACAAGTGACATTTAGGATAACTGTTCTGTTTTACAGATCTCTCTGCTGATGTGCACACTGGCAGAGCCTCAGTGACAGAACAAAGCCATGAGTTTCAGGTCAGCAAAAGTGAGCAGACTCCAGACACGCAGTCCCTACAGAAACATTCACCAAAGCTGATACTTGAATACCACTAAGGACGGAATCAGAAACAATCTGTTAAGAAAAGGGAAAAAAAAACTTGTGGCAAATTTGTGCCCTGAGAAGGAAAACTTTAACATCTTGTCTCTAATTGCTACTGGCAGAGTCAGTAACCCAAAAATGAACAAGTCTTTAAAGTGACTCTTTGAGCAGAAGGGCAATTATTGCAGGACTAAACATCAGCCAGGAAAGCCTTTTCTTGCACAAGAAGCCACACAGCAGCAGGTAAATGAGATGTATATGAAATCCCCTGCTGTCTCCAGCTACATGCACACACCCCCCGTGGCAGCAAAGTCATCAGAAAACACCTTTCATATAACTCACCTAAATGGAGCTCCTCAGTCCTGCTCCTGGACCTTCCCCTGGCTGGAAGGGAGAGCTCCTGCCACAGATGCTGCTTGTAAGCACCTCTGGGAAGGGCAAATTGGACCAATAATTCTCTTCAGGAGGTTTCAGCTTAATAGATTTAAATAGAGTTTTACTCTCCTGGCACATGGTGGCACTTGTTATGGTACTGCCCACAAGACTCTCTGAACAACTACAGCAATGATGCATTTTGCTTTTTTCTGAAGTTTGACTGCACAAGCCAAGCACTTTCATTAGCAGGCAAATTCGCCAACTTGGAAGAGGTTTTTCAATGTTCTCAATTTATCTTTTCCTTTGGTCTTTGTAAGAAGAATTCTACCTTATATTGCCCTACTGGGACAGACAAAAGACACTTGAAAGCAAAACCTTCACAATAAAAGCATATAAAGGTCTAGGTCTGCTAGAAAAATCTATATTCATCTAACAGAGTTCAAGATAGCACAATAAGCCTGGCCAGCTAAACACGTTTGTTGAATTCTCAAATATGTACTAAACAAAAATAAGAGAATTGAGGAGAGTCCTGTGTTATTTTGGATACCAAGGGTTAACACCCCCTCCTCAGTTTAGTCCATACAGGATTTCAAAACCAGAAAGGAACACAAATGAAGTCCAGGACAGCAACACCACCTGACACCACTTGCACACATATTGAGGAACAGCATTTCCCAGCAGTTTAGGACCAAGCCTAGTTGCTCTCTGCTGATATGCAGAATATATCACTCACATGAGTTTTCAATTAGTTTAAATTTACCTCCAGCAATATATTTTTTTTGAAACCTACAAGCACCTTATCTGCTTAATCATGAAACTGCTCCAGCAGAGAACTGGCTGTTGAAACTTCCTTCCATTTACAAACTCCTTGCCGTGTAATTTGTAAGCTTTATAATTCCTCTGCTGTAGCGTTTCTGCCACGTTTAACAAGGAGCTGACATAAATTTCAGAGCATCAGCATTTGTTCATCTATCTACAAAGCCTCAACTCATCTTGTCATTCACCCGTAAGTCTTCTTTTCCCACCACCTGTGCTCCTGTCCCTCTGCTCTGCTGCCAGAGGATGTCGGCAGCAAGGGGCTGCCTGACCACGGAGCACAGTTAGCATCAAACACAGGGAACAACAAACCACACTCAGCACTGCTTCTGTAGCTGGGCTTAGTCCACAACCCCATAACCAAGTCAGCTGGGAGGTCAGGGCAATTTGCATTTGCCTCCAAGCATCAGAGAGAGCCACGGTGATGAAGCAGGAACAGTTGGGGTGCTGGCAGGTGTGTTAGGTGGCAACAGAACTGCCTGGAGCAGGCACTGCTGGGCTTTACCATCACCACTGGAGTGCAATCACGCTGGGTCTAACTCTGGGCAGAAAGGGGCAGGTTCCCACAGCAAAAAACTTGCTGCCTGGGCACTGGGCAGCAATAACTAAAAGGCTGAATGCAAAGTTTTCAGTGTGCAGACTTTAAAGAGCCTGATTCGCTCCTAGCCTGCCTTCCCACCCTTCCCCCTTTCTCCTCCCAAACAGAAAGCCCTGCAGATACACACAATAAAGAGTCTGTGCTATTTCTAGCCAAGGTCAGGAAAATCCTTTTTTGTATTTTTGCCTTTAAAGAATAATTTTTAAAAAATCTTTCTTATCCTTACTTGGCTGGTCTTTCTCAACACGAAGCCATGATTGTGAATCACCTTCCTGCTCGTAGGTGCAACTGTGGCAGCTGAGACCAAAAAAACCCTCCTGATGGAGGACTGTATTTCCCTGGCAGGGCCGTGGTTGGTGCCTGGGCATTACTGGTACCTTGGCACATGGGGAAATTATTCCTGGATCATTCTGATTTTTTTATTATTTCATTTAATTGTAAAAGTCTTCAAATCATGTTCCCCATCTGGACTGTTGCAGGCTTTTCCAGGACACTGGTAAATGTTTTCCTTTCCCTTCAGTGAGTACAGCCATCTTTTCCAGGGTAGCCTTTTCCCTGCAAGCAGGCATGACTTCCATACCCAGGGACTGGAGCTTGCAGGAGCAAATGTGCAAAGCTGGTGCAGGATGAGTAAAAGCTCTTAAGTGTATGTTGCTCATTAATTAGTCAACACAGTCTCCAGCTGCCTCTCTCATTCAAGGCTCTTTTCCTTTGCTTTTCCTTTTTTCCCCTCCCCATTCCCACCCCCGGGAAAACCAGTTTCATACATGCAGTTGCTTTAAAGAAATTTCTGCTGTGTCTCTGATATCACCTATATCTAATGCTCCAGATAAAACCAGGGTGTACATGCTGACTCCTTTTCCTTGGAATCATTTAAAATAGTTTTACTTTCCCCCCCCCCCTCCCCACTGTTAAATTTACTGGTATTGCACAGGGATGTACTTTAATATGGCCACAATAACATAAATCCCGTAACATTTATATATGCAAGAAACAGTGTGTTATGCACAGGAGCAGACAACAGAATCAAGGCACTATATATAATAATATATAATACATAATAATAAATATATGTACTAAAATGATGTTATCCACCCAGAAACACGGGGAGTCCGTATTGTTATTTGTTTTACAAGAGAGCTCAGGGCTGATGATCAGCTTCAGCAGCTCTAGACACTGGGCTAAAATACTAATAGTTTGACCCCCAAAACTCACCACAGGTGCTCATGTACAGATAAAGTGTATAAATGTGCAAAGTGAGTTCTTCCAGAGCCCGGAAAATAACTGTGATGCAACCCAGAAAAGGAACTTGTATCCCCTGGAATGGACTCCAGGGCTGTAACTTCCTAACCTGTAACTTTTCAGCAGGGCTCTGTACCAATTAACAACATTTCTCACGAGGAAGCAAGGCCCAAAATGTTGCCATTTCTCTGACCATAAAGGCTGGTGTGCTGACATGAATGCCCCTGGCTGTATAAATATACACCTCACAGTAAAACTTCTCCCTTCAAATAAAAGCTGAGATTATGTTAAAGGTAGGGGAAGACTGACACGTTTCTGGATTATTCAGTTTACCTTGCTCCTCAGTTTAAACAACATATCAGGCAGAAAATAATTTGGAAGTTCATGCAGAATGTTTTTTGCTGGGGTGTCAAATGCTAACACATGAGGGAAGTTTAATTGCTCTGCTTTTAAACCTAGCTCTGATAAAGGCCTAGCCAGCCTGTAAGTGTCCCATTCAGAAATGCTTTTGGATTGTTTATGTCTTCTTTCACCAAATTTCTATGAAGGACAATCTTGAGCCATCTGGTGCCTATTTAATTTTTAACCACCTCTCACTTGGAATATTTCTTTCTTTATACTTATTTTGTCTTAACAAATTGGCCATAAGCTAAACTGCACCATCTGTGACTTCCAGTAAATACAACTGTTGCTAATGAAATTACCCAGCTTCATCATTTTGATTTAAATGCATTGCCTGCTTTTTCTATGACCTTTCATTGCTTGCCATCAAATCACAGCTTTCACACATTTAGATACACACTCATGTAGGTCAGGCTTCAGGAATAAATCTTATCTGTGAATCTCAAGAAGCCTGGCCAAGCTTGCTCAGCAGGCTGGCATGAGCTACCACAGCCAGGGCCATGCTAAGAAATCATTCTGGCATTTGTGACCATCCAGCTCAGGGGCTGAACTCAGTGTGTCTCATGCTCCAGGGCAGATCCCCTGCCATGTGACCAATTGGTCACTGTTTCTTCTTCTCTTGCCTCCCATTTGTTTGACTGACTGAATTAATGATTCTGGAAGCACTAGCCCAGTCTTTTGGCTACCCTGTCTCTTATTCAATCACAGGACAAAACCGACCAGATTGAACTGGAGGAAGAGCCTGGGACCTTATCTTAGAGAAAAATTGCAGGGAACTGAGGGAACCATGGAAGGTTAGTGGTGGAGGGTAGGGGTATATCATCACACCAGTTATGTACATAGCATCGTATGTCTCAAAGCAACCTGGCGTGATTCATTTGAGCCTTGGGGATCCCCTTCCCTCCCCCTCACTGGGAGGAGCCAGACATTCAAGAACTGCACCTCAATTTCCATCAGAAGATACAGGTGAAATGCCTTTAGTCAGGATGTGATTTACTCCAGCTGGATTTTCACCCAGTCAGACACAGACTATTTCAGTGGCCATTTACACAGCTCCTGCAATAGTTTTCATCCAGAGCACACTCTGATACCAACAGAGCCTCAGAGATGTAGCCCTGGTGAGCTGGCAACAGGAGAAGCAGCTCTTTCACAGCTACAAGCTTCTATTCTGCCATGGGTGAGGAACTCATAATCCTGGTGCATTCTGCACTCTAAAATGAACCCTTATTTCCAGTTACTGCGGTGAAGAATAAAGTGAATCAATTTAATACTTCAAAACAAAATATGAAACTGAGAAGCTCAGACTCACTTCCTTTAAATAAGAGGAAAAGCCAAGAGAAACTTGCAGAGCTAAACCCAGAGTTCACATTGAATCATTTCTCAGAAATCTAACCACGAGTCAGCATTAAAACAGAATGGCACAAAGAGAAGCTCCTCTGGACATTTATGCTGCCCACAGCAGAGCCTGGTCAGGACCATGACAAGGGGCCAAGGGAACAGCTTTGGACATGGAAACTCCTTTCTCCAAACCACCCACTGCAGCCCTCCTAAAGGGACAAATCCCTGTTTGACTCCCACTCAACGCCTGCTCAGCACATCCCTCTGGCTGGAGCACTCGTTTAGGGGTCCCAACCCAGCCCTGAGCCAGCAGTGACAGGGCTACAGTACAGCAGGTGGGCTGGGGGGCTGGTAGGTGGATTACACAGAGAGGTGTGTTTGGATCCAGATGGAAACGGCAAACAGAATAAAAGCAGATGGCAACTGCACTGGCATTTACTCTAAATTTCATTTTGTTAGAAAAAGGCAGGGCTTCTGCAGATATGCTTCATACTTCCTTCCTGTCAAGGAAGGGAAATCACCCTTGCAAACACACTTACTCGTTTTATTTAAACTTCCAAGAAGCCTGGCAGTGCCAGTCAGTCTCTGCTTCTCCTATTTCCTATTTTCAGCACAAAATACATTGTTCTATTGCTCCCAAAACAGCTGTCAGTGCAAACTACAGGTGAACACACTTTATTTGCTTACTCCACTAGCACAATCCCAAAAGATGCTCATAAAAAATTAGAAAGCTTAATAATTCATTAACCAAAAAGCACTTTTTGCTGTAGATTCGATGCAGTACTTTAAGGAGACCAGTGAAGGAAAGGTTTTCATACTTTATGTTGGGAATCAGGTATTTTACATTGGGGTTGGGCAAGGTAAGCTCCAGAGCATCCTTCCAACCCCAACAATTCTGTGATTTTGGCAGTGTAATAATTTTCATGAAGTCTGGCAACATGAAAGCTCCTGTAGCATCAAGCTGATACGCAGAAACAAGTCAGTAAAAGGAAGCAGTAAAAGAACAGAAAAGAAGATCTGTAAGAGAACAGCATTGTTCTTTGGGGAAGACTTCCAGAAGCTGGCAGATCCTTTAGTGTACATCCCAGAGAAACTGTTAAAATCTCCAAAATACAAGATGCTATGTTGTACCAGTAGATAAGATGACTTCCTATGTATTTAAAGTAAGAACTGAGCTTTAAAAAAAAGTGTAGACTCCAGCCAAAACTCCATATAAATCAAATAGGCTCAGTTTTAATGAGAGATAAAGGTATTAAAAAAAAAAAGGAGCCAAATGCCTATTGCAAACACTAAGAGAGAGAGTTCTTCAAGCTTCCTTCTGCATGTGGGTGCAATATTCAAGAGATAATCACAAAGAGAAGCCAAGCCAGGATTATAAACCAAGACTTTATAGAGGGAGATGGTACATTGGGAAGAAATACAGCAAAAGGAATTTACTGCCCAACTGCCTTGCTATGAACAGGCACAAAGACATCAGAAACCCTTAACAGTTTGGGTTACACATGTTCTAATCTCTATCAGCATGTCAACAACTGATAACAGAAAATCAGGATGGCATTCGATATCCTTTGTTTGCTGGGTCTGGGTTTCCTGCAGGAGATAAGGTTCTGAGAACCCCTTCCCACAGTGCAGGCACAGTTAAACCTGCCTGGTACAAACACCCTGCAGGCAGGTGTGTTCCACAACATCCTCGGGTTCTGAGGCTGCAACACGTGAACTCTGCCAGCTCCTGGGTGTTACAGCTCCACAGATTTCTTCAGAACTGTAAATTATATTTTTTTATTAGGAAAAAATACTAATCTCTTTCAATAATTCCCTAAGAGATCCAAAGCTGCCTCGTCCTGCAGCCACAAGGGTGATATGCATCCAGCTGAACAACAAAGTACTGTGTAATCAATTGTATTTTATCTGCACACTGGAGTATCAAACTGTTTATCATCATGCCCCAAGGAAAAAAAAAAAAAAGCTCTCCAAAAAAGTACCTCAAGTAATTAGAATGATGCAAGGAGAATCAGAAGCCCAAATATCCCAAAAGCAATTGTGAACAGCTATTTTTATGGCAAAAGTTATTTTATGAAAGTCATTATGCAACTGTTATCACAGTTTATCAACCTCTGATGTTCTGTGTGCCTTTGTATGTTCAGACAAGGAGGGGAGACAGTCGGGCTAATTGGAGAGAGCTGCATCCAGAGGAATAATACATGATGGGAAATGTTCTGTGTGTTTTGTAACACACAGCTCTCTGTTGTCAACAGTATCAGTTCCAGTCCATCAGGATATCAGGGTCAGCACAGCTTCCCAGAGCAGCATTAACTCCTTCTACAGATGCAGCCAAGAAAGAGCTACAAACATGTTTTATTCCAAGTAGAAGGCGAGGTTGGATCTTGGTGGAATTCAGACCCGGGAAGTTTCTGTATAATATTTTAAAATGAAAAAGTAGCTTAAGAAGAAGGTGTAGGGGAGGATTAAGCAATGTCTTGTTATTTGAGGTATTCTTTGAAGAATTCTGAAGGTAATTGCTACGTGGTCTCTCACACAGAGGTTTCTGGGGAAGGCAAGTTGATCTCTGAGTTTAATAGCACACACAAGACCAAATATCACTTTAGCTTTACAAGGACGACAGTTTTTAAACAGTTTTTGGATTTCATCCCATCCTTCTCCATAACCACCACCCTATGACTGTAACGTGTGTAGACAGGACAACTAATTACCCCCTGAAACACATTTGTTCGAGGCTACGCAGACTCCAGGTCGAATTTTCAGCAGTATATTTGCTGGTAGCTTTCCTCTTTAACTTACACTTCTGTTCAAAGTTCTGAACTTTGGAACTGGGAGTCTTCCTGAACAGTACAACAGAGCACTCTGACAGGGGTGCACTTTTCAACTCAGAAGAAAATTCAGACCTTCAATTCAGAAACAAAATCTTTCTCTCAAAAAATGTAGAATATGCATTATTCCATTAACATCAATTATTTTTATAGTTCACAACACTAAATTTACAAGTTTTGTGTCCTGGTTTTACTAGTCTTCTTCTAATTCCCATTTATATTTGATAGCATTTCACAGCTTCCATTACTTCTGAGGTTAAAGTTTTCCTTCTCAACTCCCACCTCAACCTTATGCCAGTGTACTGACACAGTACAGATGCAATACAAGAGAGATTTAAATTGCCACTGCAAAGTTAAACCACATAAAGAAAGCCATTTTGATTCAAACATTAACTGGGAATTTTCCTTTTTCCTCTTTCAAGGTTTTTAGCTGCACCTTGAAAAGACAAAGGTGGCTCAGTGTTTGTCAGGGCAGATCTGCAAAATTTTAGTCCACGTGCCTGCACTAGGAGTGTGTAAAAACTAGGAATTGTAGACACCTGGTCTACAATGCACCTTTGTGCAGCATCTTTGGCTTGGCAATTTACCATGTTTATCAAAAATAAGCAGATTTGTTCCTTCTTCCATGTGAAATTAATCACCCTATTCACTGTATGTCTCCCAGAAATTCTGAAGGATAGATACTGTGTGAATTCCAGATCTTCTGCTCAGAACCTAAAGGCAAATTCATCTTTTCTTCCCCAGTTTTCTCTGCAAAAAGTGGTTTCTTTTTTTCCCTCCAGAAAAATTAATAAACAAACTGCATTTATATCACAAATTTGCATAAACCCCCTCAGTTTTATAACTCTCTTACACTCCTGGTAAATATTTCTGCTTTCAAAGAGAAGATCATTTGCAGGTAGGATATACCTGTAGCCAACCAGATTTTAGCTAAAGGTGGCTGATCCACACACTTCCTCAGGAGCAACTTCTCCCCTTTTTAAAGCTACTGTCTTACAGATCTTCAGTTTGCCATGCAATATTCCTATTTTGGGAATACGTATTTTTACTTGTGACAGAGAATTAAATCTAGTAAAACACCATTTCTACTTTAAAAATAAAAGCCACAGAACCTAACCAGAAGTGTGTCTGGTGATGCTTTTTCAAAGCATCATTTACTCATTATTTTGTATAGAATGTGTGCGGGGAGACAGTTTGATGTTGAAGTGGGACTTGACTCAGCTTTCAGAAAAATAAGCTTACAGCACTTCATCAAGTCTTTTTAGGGATTAGTTTGTTTCAAATATATTCTTATTTGCATTTCAAGTTACCTAAAAGGAACTGCTATCAGCGTTTCAAAGTGGATAAAGGCAGACACTTGGTTGTGAATCAAGGCATTTGATTGAGGGAGAAAAATATCCATGTAATCAAAGAAAGACACAGAGTCACAACAACAACAGAAATCTGCTGTGCTACAAGGTACTGGCTTATGCCATGGCATGGTTCTTCTTCCCTGCTGAAGGAGGGGATAACAGGGATGTCTCCACGGGGCTGAAACCTCGAGAAGGCAGACTGAAAGGTTCAGATCCACTGTGCAACTCCAGCAAGTTCTCTTTGCCCCTGTGCATTATCTCAAGTCCCTGAATTTTGTCCCAGGAGCTCTGTCTCACCGAAAGGAGAGCAGGAGGAATAAGCTGGTGCCTGTAGTGTCCCCTTGCCCCATCTTTCCTTCTGAGAGGATCTGGGAAGCTCGAGGAGAAAAATATTATATGCAAAAGAACAAACTTCATGTCATGTTTTGAACTCTGGGTTTTGCTGCTGGCTCTGTCCCCAGGAATCCGGGATTCTGTGCAAATCACTCAAGGCAGAAACTCTCTGCTTTCTGTTTATTTTTCATTTTATGGAGGTTTGATTTTCAGAGTCTGAGCACTGCTAATCACTACAAGAGTTGTCCCTGCAGTTAGAAAAAAAAATGCAAGCTGGATAAGTGAGGTTCTGGAAATGCCATCATACAGTAAAGTACGGACCAGACTTCCACCTGCCCCAGCTGTCCGTTCCAAAAGTGAAAGGAATGCCTCTACCTTGTCTAAAAGTGGCTCTCCAAAAATAAATTCTAAAATGTGAATGATGAACTTGCTCATGGAAATCATTACATCCATATTCAGCACAGTGTGGGTACTGCACAGTAAATAGGACATGAGCCTGTGCAAGAAGGATAAAATGAAACACTGGGAAACGGCTCATTTGTTGAGTTCTGAGTATCCTGCCCAGTGAATGAAATGAGGTCCTGCAGAAAAGGTGTGTAATTACACAATTAAAACCCCCTTTCTAAGTGCCTTTTCCCATAAGGAGGCCAAACTGAGGTTGGATGGGAACATCTTAATTTTGACATGTTCTAATCCGAACATTTGCCTTCGCAATATTAGAGACGAAGTGAACTCCACTGGTTTATAAGAAGTGCTTTGCACAGCTAAAACCCTGCAGGATGTGGTTAACACCCAGAGCCTGGTGCCAACCAATGCATGGACTGAGTCCCCCAAAACAGAGCAAGCAGACTGAATTCACCCACTGAGCGCTCACAGGGTGAGCACCTAAGAAGTGGAGGGACTCTTTCTATCTATTCAGCACGGCTGCAAAAGAAAAGTTTAGTTTCAAAAGAATTTATCTAGAAAAAGGGAAGTGGATCTGGCAGGAGTTTGACATTGCTTAAGGCATGCACAGGTGGATGAAACTGCAGGCCAGGTCAAAGGAAAGAAGAGATTTATGTTGTGTGCAAAGAAAAGGGCAGAAGAAAAATAGCCGCTCGGGCTGGGCTGCACTGAAGTGAATGAAACAGCTGTTCATACAGGGAAGGAATGGTCAGGTAAGACAGGTTGGAAATAATAATCATAGGGCCATCTGCTGCCCTGGGACTTTGCACCCTCAAGGTATGAAACAAATTTTGTCTTCTAGGAGCTCAAGCAGTGTGGCTGTTACAAGCCTGTCAAGTAAACAGTGCCTGAACAGGGCATTAAAGTTCTCGGAGTTTCATGCAAAAGTTGATAAACTAGTTTAACTTGCAACAGTGAGTCCAGAGCAAAGGGTGTCCTTTTAACTAGAGTTTCTATTTTAACCAAATGCTCTGTGAACACAGCAGAAATACAGCACGTGAGGTGCCACTACCCTTTCCAGCTTACATGGAAGAATTAACAGCCATTTATTTTGTCACTTCCTGAGCAAGATCCATTCTCATCTTGATGCTACCTTTCCATTTTTACCAGGACTTTTATTGATAAATGAATCTGACTGAGACCTTGAGGTACCTGGTGCAGGTATTTCCTTGACCTCTACCACTTTGTTTCAGACTTCAGAATGCAGTACAGAAGCTGTGCTATGAGATAAAAACATTTTGATTTCATTATTGGTTCCATCCAAAGCATACAATATTTCCTATTGCCTTGAGAAGAATGGGTACCCTTCCATCTCCAGAAGTCTGTGTAGCTGTGTAAGCTGTTTTTGAGACCATTATTCATGACCACTTCACTGGTCAGCCTGCACTCACTGCAGGGAAAACACAGCAGAGACTTCAGACCTGCAGCAATGCCTTGGACGGTTTTACAACCTGACCAAGCTGTCTTCTGCAATAAAGCCTGCCCCAGGTTGGAGGCAGCAGAACTCTGAGGCCCCTCTCTTGCTTAACTAGTGCAAGGGCCCACAGCTCCTGGTTTTACCTCGTTCTCATACTCTAATCAACTGGAAAGGTGAAGAGCACAGAGAACCATGGAATTGTTTAGGTCGGAAAAGCACTTTAAGATCATGGAGTTCAACCTTTAACCCAGCCCTGCCAAGCCCACCACTAAACCATATCCCCAAGGTGCCAAATCTACATGTCTTTCAGACCCCTCCAGGGATGGGGACTCCACTGCTTCCCTGGGCAGCCTCTTCCAGTGTTCAACAACCCTTTCCCTGAACAAATTTTTCCTAATATCCAATTTAAACCTCCTCTGGTGCAACTTGAGGCCATTTCATCTCATTCTGTCTCCTGTTACTCAGGAGAAGAGACCAACCTCCACCTCATTGCAACCTCCTGTCAGGGAGCTGCAGAGAGTGAGAAGGTCCCCCCTGAGCCTCCTGTTCCCCAGGCTGAGCCCCCCCAGCTCCCTCAGGTGCTCCTTGAACCTCACACCACTGGCCTGGGCCCATGTAATCCAGCCTGTCCGGATCCCTCTGCAGAGCCTTCCTGCCTTCCAACAGATCCTTAGTGTCATCTGTCAGCTTACTGAGGGTGCCCTCAATTCCCTCATTCTGACCATTGGTAAAGATATGAAACAGATATTATTCCCCAAAATATCTGGCATCAGCCTGAAATGGCAATTAGAAGAGAAAAGCCAAGAGGTACCTTGGTATTAATCCGAAGAGAGCCAACAACTGCACTGGCAGGGAAATGGCCCTCTTGGGTAACACTGTTTTAAAATCAGGATATCATGCTATTTTTTGGCTGCTCCTGGAGAGCAGCTGTTGAAGCCAAACTGGCTTTTTTGCCTAATCTCCCTGGAAAGGAGCAGATATCCTGATGCTGTTACTACCATTATTAAAATGAGCCTGCCTCTGTGTTCCTCAAAAAGAGCTGGAGGAGTGTTTTACCGTGAACACAACTGGTCATAGCAGTGCAGGCACCAAATACCTTTGCATTGGCTCAGTGGAAACCATGTCTGTGAGCCTGAAGAACACACTGCAAGAGGCATAGCCATTCTCCCTGGAAAGGAGCCTGTGGCTGGGACACTGCAAGGGAGGGAATAGACTCCAGGACAGGGGGTTTTAAAAGAACTGTGGGCGGAGGTGACCTTGCATTTGAATCCCCTGCTGTTTGCAGCCATCACTCAGAAATGGCACTTGTGAAATTATGTGGCATCGTGGCACATTAAGTGCAGCTGAAAAGGAAAGATCATTTATTTAATTTAGTTTATTTATTTAAGTTGACCTGCTGGGATGGGGAGAAATGAAAGAAGGCAATGGGAATGACCTTGTGTTAGTGAAGATGACACTCTACTGGAAAAATAGCCAGGGACTTTGCTCTAAGGAAACCTGCAGCTGCTGAGTCCTGCCAATACTAATGACTGTCATTATCCCATTTGTGAAAAGAAGCCAAATTTTAGATAAATGGCAGTAGTTGGGACAGAGAGATTCAGGATGAGATCATAATATGCCGAAGTTAAGTCAAAATGTCACCTGGGTCTCTCCCTGAGCAGCCACCACTGTGAGACACAGCCCAGACCCTGGCAGTGAGAGGCAGCTCCAGGGGACCCCCCCAGCAACACCAACAGCACAGCCCAGGCCAGGCAACCACTGCTGCCTCTGGGTGGTTTTGAGGAGGGGGAGTTGGATTTTGGGTTGGCTGCTTTGGGTCAACACCAGTGGCCAATATCTCCCAAGTGACCTTTGCCCAGATTAGCTCTGGCCACTCAGCTGTGAGTTAAAATATCCTAAATCAGTAATAACTGTGGCAATGACACTCCAGTCAGGCCTTATAGGAAAATTCAGTGCTTGGGATAGTCACACACAACTGTAGGTCATAATAAACCCAAGCCATGGTGTGTATTAATGTTTTAGCATGAACATGGCAAAGCCCTTGGAAAGCAGGTTCCTTGAATAACATCAGATTTTGGACAGTCTTCAAGCTAGAGGCTAAGCCAAAGGCAAATACATTTGCTGTGGGCATCATTTAATACAGATTTTCAGCTTTTCTTAGAAACACAGTATAGCAGATGTTTAATTTATTGCATCTGAAAATTCAGAATATATGTGGGAAAGAACTGCAAAGTAATGATTACAAAATGGTGACTGAAGTCACCAGGGTATTTTTCCCCAAGATTCTCAATCGTGAGGAATAAATCTTGGGTAAGCTTTTTCCCTTTTCCATGCAATTTAATATGCTGCCATCACACAGCAGAGAAAAGGCCTCTGGACAATCTACATGAAGAGACAACTGGTGAGATAGGAAATTAAAAGTTTTAAAACTCCTCACATATCCTGCATATTTCCAGTTGTTAACGACATTGCTGGAGGCAAACCAGTGAAAATTCTTGCTTAGAAATTTTGGATACTTGCAAGTTAAAAATCTGAAGCTGCATAAATTAATTTTTTTCCCATTTTACTCCATTTTTGCACCACTGGTCCCTCACATTAAAGAATGATACTTCAGATATTAATCCAGTTTGAAACCAGGCCAAATCAAGGCTTTAAAGAACTGTAATTGCTGGGATTGTAAAAATAATTGGTAAAGTGAGGACTGAAGCTTCCTCAATTTTGATCTCTGATCATATTCACTTTTAAAATATAAATACAGGTTTATACAGAGAATTGTTGGGTTAACAAACATCTCAGAACTCCAAGTAATACATTGCTGGATGGCAACAATATTAATGTCAGAGATCTTTCTTAATAAAACATCCTACAGGTACTTTGCCTGTGAAGAGATTCTCTTAAGAATCACAGTAGCTGAGGGAACCTGCAGGTCAGTGCATGTGACCAACACACACAGGACCACACACACATAAACATTTCACCCACAGCACAAAGATAAATTTTAAGTTACTGTCGAGCAGAAATTCTTTGTGCCACTTCTACACCAGAGATTTTTTATTTAAATTAATCAAGCATGAGTTTTTATTTAAATGATCCTAAAAGAAATAAGTAGCAATACTGAGGGATGATTCACCCCAGCCCTCAGTTCCTGAATTTTTTAACATATTTTATATATACATATAATTGCAAACCAAACCCTGTACTAGGGACCTTCCCTGAAAGCAGAGATATTTTTCAGGACTTTAAAAAAATCACTTTCTTGGATAATTCTCACTCACACCTTTTAGTACCTGTTGACAGAGCACACAGTCCTGACTGGATTGATTCCTTTGCTCAAATATAAAGTGCATCACATACCTTACTTCTAAACATGAGCACGACGAAATGCCTGACAACAGTGCAGGTTTGTCTGGACAAAAGCCTCCCCTGTGTGCTCTGTGCCCCTGCTTCTGTTGGGAAGAGGGGACATCTTGCAGAGCTCCATGGAGGGCAAATGCCAGGACATGCCTGTTCCTGCCACTGCCCTCTCCACCACCAACTCTGCTTCCTTCACCTGCCTGCAGAGAGTCACGGCTGACTTCAGGCTCCAAACCAGGTCCAAGGGTTAGCTCGTGGAATGAGCACTGAGACACCAGGAAAACTATTGTCTTTCAGCCTGTCCTGATTGCTCTCTTCACTCCTATTAGCAGTGACTGAGAGCACATGCACATAAGCAGAGCACATGCACATAAGCAGATAAGATGCTAAACCACTGCCTGGCTGGTTAAATCTCCCCCTGGTGTTGCCTGGTGCATGTGATGGTACCGTTTATTCACAGTAAGACCATGAACAGATCACCCTCTCTGTGCCACAGCAACAGATTTGCTCTCCCATTTTTAACATCCGTCTTTCTAAGGTTCTTCTCACAACTGTCCTCTCCAACAAGCTTTGCACCCGTGAAACAGGTCAATCCCTTCAATACCTTTCGGGAGGGATGGTTATTCCTTGTTCTTCATTGTGACTGTCTCCAGTCATCATGACAAATTCCCTTTCCCTGCAGGATAATGACTCCCCTGGGGGGGGGGGGATAAGGTGGAGTGACTGAAACAGTAGCTCTGGCTCAGGTTCCTGTGTCAGCTACAGTAACAAAATCAATTCTCATTCAATCAAGCAGCGCCTCCCAACATCTCCCTTGGAAAACAGATTGTGTCAGTTTGTTTGCTTTCCCACCAACATCTGCACCACAGGCACCACCAGGACAGCTGGAAACAGCCTTTGTCAGCCCAACAGATACTTAGCATCTGACATATTATAGTAGAACCCTATTAATAAAACAGCTTTTAAACAGAGACAGTGAAGACTGTTTACACTGTATCTGCAGGAGCATTTGTTGGTGTGCAGGCTGACAAGCAGAAAAGGAGCTGAGGACAACCGATGGCAGTGCCTGCTGCAGCCATCTGAGTTGGATTTGCTGCTGAACAAGAACAAGGCTGAAGTTCTGGGATCACACACCACCTTCAATGCACGCCTCAGTTCTGCAGAGCACAGAGAGCTTCTCAAGCAGCTGCACTGTGAGCTAAAGAATAAATTAGCACAAGTACAAATTATACTGTTTCCAAGTTATTCACCTCCATTGTCTTATCAGTCTCATTTATATTTCAAGCCTGTATATTGTTTTCATCAGAAATCAGACTGTCTCTTGCCAATTCCCACATCAGAGCACGCAAACCACTCCTATAAATCATCTATGGGCAGTTTCCTACAACAAATGGCGTGTTGGACAGGCAGCTGGGTGTGCTGATTAGTCTTCATCCTACTCCCATCTTATGTTCCTCCACCCCTGAAGCAGTGACATTTCTTCTTGGCTTACCATACAGGCATTAGGAGACACTCAGCTTTGATGCTCCTCAGCTTTGGCTTATGGTGGGTCTGAACTTATTGGAATTGTCAGTGCCACTGAATATGATATTTATGGCTTTATACTTCAGGCTTATGAAAAAAATATCAATTTATGTCAAGTTCTGCCTATCTGATTATTTACATTGATGCATATTCATCTCAACTTGTACAGGAACGCATCAATTTACAGGGGCAAAATTTGTATTTCTTTGCCACAAAAGGTAGAGCATATTGCAAGTTTTCACACTGCAAAATGCAGGAATTTTTTGTGTGTGTAGAATCATCATGGTTTGGATACCCTGGTGTGCCTGTATCTACCACGACATTTTCAGTTCATGGACTAGATCCTTGAATTTCCAGACATTTTTTTAGCTCTGTTCTCCAGCTCCTTGCTTTAATTAATGTTGGGGTTCTTGCAGTCTGCTGCCACCAGGAGAAAACAAGAGGCACTCTGCTATTCCTCTGGTATATGTCACCACTTATAGAGAATACACACAGTTCCTGTATCCCTAATCATGGCTGATTAATAAACAACTCATCACACACCAAACAGCACCTTTGCTCACAAACCAAAACATTTTAACCTGCCTTGCCCAGGACACGCTTCCAGACAGCCCCTTCCCAAAGCTCCTGACCCGAGGGGCTCCAGCTGGCAGCTTCCCCCTGCCCCAGGCTGCCCGTGTGGCTGTGCCAGCACAGCGTCTGCAGGGCCAGGCTGGGAGCTGGGCAAGGCAAGGGAATCAGGTTAACGAGTATTTCTATAATATTTCTTTGCTTTGTTCACAAGCAGAGGTGCAAGGACAGTGGTGCTGCCACAGCAGGACAAATACTGTGGGGAAACATTCAGCAGCAGCAGGGCCACCACCTACTGAAGCCATCATAGTATTTACACAATCACAGGATCAATCAGGGTGGAAAAGACCTCTGAGATCATCGAGTCCAATCTTTGACCCAACCCCACCTTGTCACCCAGCCCATGGCACTGATGTCACATCCAGGCTCTTCTCAAACACCTCCAGGGATGGTGACTCCATTTCCCTGGGCAGCCCCTTCCAAGGTCTGATCACTCTCTCCGTACAAGCTGACCCAGCCTCTACTGCTGGAATTCTGGGATTCAGGTTCAGGAGGGCCTCAGCTATAACAGAGCAATCAGACTCCAGCTCAAACATTAGGCCTGACTTATGTTCTTCCTCTCTGCCATGAAAACAACCCTGGAAGTGCAGCTTCAGGTCTCCAACTTGGATCAGCTCAATTGCTGGGGAGACAGTATGGTGCAAAAAAGAAGTTTACCCTTAGTTCAACAACCTTCAAGAGCTTCAGCAGCACTGGGAGGTGGTCAAGCTTAGTCAGCCATGGAGCAGATGGCTCTACATCCCCTCATAATTAATGAGATCACTCTGAACCTGCACTGAAGCTCTAGCACTGCTTTTCACTCCAGCCCAAGCCCAACACCATCCTTCCCATCAAGCCACAAACACACTGGGGGAAGCCCAACATGTGACAGCCGTGGAACCTGGAATGTCTCCAACACAAGTCATTTGGAGGTGAAAGATCAGTGAAAATTCTGACCATGCTTTTTCCAGCTGCCCTAGAGCAGAACATTCAAAATGCTTTCTGAAACACACTAAGCATCAGCTAATATTGAAACCTTTAATAAAATTTACTGTGACAGTGTCCCCGCTCTGATGTGCTTGGTGTGCATGCAGGGCTTGCTGTCTTCATAGAAAGATATGGGGTTTGGGGTTTTTTTTGGTCAGTTTATCTGCACCACCAGAAACAGGGCAATTATCCACAAAGAAAAGTGCTTTTAAAGTTCACCTCCATTTTGAGTAATGAAATCTTCAAAAAAGCACAGTGTCCCTTTTATACAGAATTCACTGTAACATCCTTTGGAATAAGAAAATCCATTATGGGCTTTCAAAAGCTGATATTCCTATGAGCCCAGTCAGTGTGTGGTCCTGTTTTCACAGATTTGATAGAAAATTAAGCAAGATCAAATTGCTACACTCTGCTAATTGCTCTTCATGAAAATTCAACAAAACCAAAACAAACAAACCAGAACTTAATTCCTTAATCCCTGGAAAAGGCACCTTATTGCTGGCTTCTGTCCCGAGGCTAATGCAGGATCCAGCCTGGAAAATCCTTTCTCCAAACTGATTGCTCCCCATAGAACATTGTGTCTCTCAGACACTCGCACTCCTGCTGCTTCTGTGCAGCCCAAACGTGGCCCTTCACAAACAGCACCTGATTACATGTCACTTCCCAAAAAACGAGCACAAGTATTTCCTAAACCAGCTGTGCAGTGCTCTGCCTGAATTCAAAGATCAGTCAGCTGCACCATCCTCAGAGAACAAAAGAGGATAAGGGATTTGACTGGAGCAAACTCCTCAATAAAAGCCATTCTCCTCCAGAAGTCCTGTGCAGGGCCCACAGCACCTCAACATTGTCAGCAGGGCAGGAGAGCTGTTGTTCCTGCTGCAGCCCAAGGAAGGATCAATTAAGCAAGCTGTGCTTTGAACAAGAGGCTCCATGAGCCATCTTCTCCAGATAAAGTCTCCAGAACAGGCAAGTTAATGTTGGGGTTTTTTTCCTAGAGAATTTTGCTATAAATTCAGGAACAGAAAAAGGGAATAAAAAAAGGTAGCACTCAACAAAAGGCAATCTCCTCAACTGAGATAAATTTTATAAGGAGCTTAGTTGTGTTCCTCAGCTGGAAAGCTCCTGGGCAACCCTCTCTCCAACATTACTACAAGACAACACACTGCAGGAATTATTTACTGGGTTTATAAGCAGTAAGAAAATAGTCCTCAGAGTCAAAAAGTGGGATATTTAAATATTTTCTACGTTGTATTTGCCAAGAAAATAAATGCAGAAGGGCCAACTAAGTATAAACAGAGATCATCTATAATACAGCATTTCTAAAGAGTTTCCAGGAATTCATTCGCATGATTTAAGATGGGATTCTTTACTGTGTCTCCATTTAAAACCATGGCAGGGGACAGTGTCACTGCCAGGTAGGATTGAGAAAATTAGTACTAGCAAGGAGGCAGGAAAACTCTCCTTCAAGCCAACATTTATTTCACCAGAATATGGGCAATACAGTTACATATACATCCATGAAATGGCCTTGCTTGAACTCTCACTCACTGAACTTCTGGCAAGAGAGAGGTTTGTTCATTTTAAGGTAGACAGTTGATACAAAGCAGGTGCTCTTCAGAAAAGGTCACAACCTAGGGGGGCTCGGTGACCAAACTGAATTTGTTTGAAAGATCCAGAGATACAGCAACATCCCAGGCACACAAACCCCTTTGCTGGGAGATCCCTGCAGAATCAACCATGTGTGCTGGTGTATTACTAACAGTTCTGCACATTATACAAATGTGTATGCCCTTTAAAACTGCACTCTTCCATCCCCTAAAACAGGCCAAAGGTGGGATTCAGCAATCTTACAGGCCTTTTCCAACCCAAATAATTCCGTGGTCACTGGATTTAGTCCGTGTGTGACTTGAGCCACCACTTCAAAACCATATAAATCAGCTGAGGAGGAAGAAGATCTTTTAACTTATCCAAAGAGTCATTTTGACTGCCAGGCCAAAACTACACCATCCTGCAACTGTGTTAACATCCCCTCAGTCACAGGAATACTTAGGATTTCAACTTGGTGTTTACAGGACACTGCAGGAAATGCCAGATTAGAACAGCAATCTTTGAGGCATTGCCAGAATAATGTCAATGTAAATTCTACATCACCTTCTTCCAGAACATCCACTAGCAGAGTTCCTGCAATGGCAGACAAACAGGAGAATGGAAGAACAGCAGCTAAAATGAATGTGGGTAGTTTGCTTTTTTTTCTTTCTAGAAAAAAACAACCAACCAACAAACCAACAAACCAAAACCAAACTAAAATAAAACAAACTGCCCCAAACTGCCATATTATATTGGTAGAGAGGATCTTGATGGCATCATTAGGCAGGAAAAGAGGGGAAAAAAGGAAGATGAAAATGAAATTTGCAAGGTCAAACCAAGGTATAATTAAAAAAGACATATAAATAAAGGGTTTAAGAAACAAGTAGTGAACATTCTTTGCAGATAAGAAATGGAAGATTCCAGGTATTGGCACAGAGCTTTTATTTAGTTCTACAGACTTAGAAGCCTGGTTTTTAAAAATCTTGGAGAATACCTGATCTCTTGATGCAAATCTACCTATGTGTTCGTTCATCTGCTGAGTTCCTTTCCTAAATACACAGAATTTACATTCTAAGAAACATATTTTCTCATCAGAATCACTGTGACAAAATAACTACTCAGCAGTTGCCTCTCTAAGATACCTAAATTTTAAATAAATATGACCAGGAGGAAAGACAACTTGGGGCTTTCTCAGTGTTTCTGGATTGCCTTGAATGAGCCACTGCTAAGACATTGTGGTCTAGCATAGAATATAAATAGGAATTTATGTGCAGGAATTTAATACCAAACCAAGGAAAGCTTGGGTTTTTAAAGCAATTTTATCATCAGGTTTCACTAACAGTATCAGCTCCTCCACAAAAGCTTGTTTTGGGCAGCAAAGTTTGAATTTCCTGGGCGGTGGTTACAGTTTGGTATCACAACTTCTTCCTTAGCCCTGACAGTGCTGACACTTCCTGCTGAACAGGAACATCACTGAAAAGCTCCTTCCAGGTGGTCAGTGGGAAAAAATAAACACTGTGTGCAAAACCAGCTTCAGCCCCAAAGAGAACCCAGGGCTGATCGATCAGCCTTTCCTGCACATGATACTCTGTTTGGACAAACAATGGCAACTGTCAGGTCCCATCCATCACTTCCATTATATTCCGAGGAAATCTTAAATCACTGTCTCTTTGGAAAGAAAGAAAATGGAGATAGATAAGGACCTGTCGAGAGCAGAAGGGTCTGTAATTGAGGGTCTCTCATGAAAACTTTGGAACTGAAGTGAAGCAGTGGCAAGGAAAGCCATGGAGCTTTGGAACATCGTGCTGGCTCTGTAACGAGCACGTATCTGTGGAACTCTGCACCAGAGAAATGCCCGACCTTTCACTGGGAACCAGGAACAACTCTGGGGAAATCTTTGCACAGTCAGAGCAAAAGCCAGTTTTCTTATAGCATATGTGAAATAAATGCCCTGTGAAGTGCATTTCAGCAGGTTGAACCAGATTAGAGGTATTATAAATGTTGCTCACTGGAGCACTGACAATAGTGAGGATGGAAACAAGTAAAACACACACACAGCTCAGTTTCGGTGTTTAAAGCTTTTTTTAAACTTTGTGGAAAATCTTTGGAGGAGTTTACTCGTCATTATAGAGCTATGATCTTAACTAACTCAATGTAGACTTCAAAATGCACAAAATAAAGAGTTGTGATTTGAAATATAAACTAAAAATATTCACTGCTTTTCTTTGCAATGCTTCTCAAGTTCCTAGGAAAATTCTCCAGATAAGCATTGTATCTTTTGCAAAAAGGAATAGCTAGCCATCTCCACTTCCTCTGTGGATTAGAACTCTGGTTTAATTCCCAGACTGCTCCAGAAATACCTCACAAAGAAGAAAACAAAGTTTAAGCAGTTTGCTGTCCCTACAGATGGCCAATTCAAACGCTCAAACACCCACACAGGAGAAATATAGCTCCAACCTCTCTAGAATACTGGTGTCTTGAGGAGGATTCAGCATTGTCCCATGTTCTCCATTCCACAGTACCATGAGAAGACTGATACACTCAGCAGACAGGGTTTTTTTAACTAAAGCTTAATAGGAAAACGTGAGAGGAGCAGATTGAATGTAAAATCCAGCTTAGATTCACAGCTATGAGAAAAAATCTGATTTCCCGCTCCAGTAACACCTTTTGCAGGTTTTTCCTCCAGCATCCATTAGGGCAAACCCACGAAGTTTTGGAGGCTTCATGATACAATCAGAGAAAGAAACGTTCCATGAGCATCTGGTTACCTGGACTGTGGCAGACTGTGCTCCAATCTCTGGGTAATTTCTTTGTTGAGGGAACAACAGGGAGAAAAGTCTCTTGCTTTGATTTCACTTTTTAACTGAATCTGAGCAATTCTTCTTCAAATCAACATGTATCAACATATTTATGCTTTTAATTAACCTGCTTTCCCTTCCATATTGGCAAAATATTCCATTTATGAAAGTTGAACCCCACCACTCTTTCCTAAACTTTTTTGCATAACAGTATTTGAAGGCCAACAAAGCAGTGGGATTAATTTTTGAGCTGCTT
This sequence comes from Lophotriccus pileatus, assembly GCA_035583135.1. NCBI lineage: Eukaryota > Metazoa > Chordata > Aves > Passeriformes > Tyrannidae > Lophotriccus > Lophotriccus pileatus. The sequence goes on from JAWWES010000018.1 coordinate 16,765,248, forward strand.
CAGAGAGGTTTGGCTCAATGCATTGATTCCTTCAACTTTGCAAGAAATTCTTAAGTTTTAAACATTTTTTTCATTAGGATTGAAAAAAAGCTACAATTCCAAGTTTTGTGTGCTGCTAGATCTCATCAAGCAATGAGTAGGAGGCCTGCATAGCAAAGGATCAGCCACTTTTAAGATTTCAGTGAATACATATGTTTTGATTAAAATGTTGCTCAGCAATTATTATTATTATTATATTTTCCAGTGCCCCACAAAAACTCTTCAAGTGCTTGTGTCAGAAGTGAGGGGCCAGGTGCACAAACACACATTTGGGATCTTTAGTTTACAAGGCTCAGCCAAAATGGACGTGTGTAAAGGGATTAATATTTCCTAATGTTTATAAAACATCAAAGGACCAACAAACATCTGTCACACTTTGTTACTGACACACTTGCACTGTCAGTGCAATGACCTGAACAGAACTTAACAGTATTTACATTAATTACATTTGATTACTTGACAATTTTAAGCATCAACTACCAGTCAGTTACAAAAGTACTGCAATCCTGTTTGCCAGATGGGAGACCAGAGTGTTTAAGGGTGAGGCTTTAAAAAGCATGTAAAAACTCTGCTGCAAGACACACTCAAAGCTGGGCAATGTCAGCAACTGCACGACAACCCCAAACGAGAGTTGTAATCCCCAGCTCTTCCTTTCTCCATGAAAACCACATGCCACAGTGAAGCAGCTGTGGAAGGAATTGTTTTGGTCAGTGGCTGCAGTACTGCTGACCAGGTGGCTGACACACCTCTAAATGAGCATCACTTCCATGTGTTCTGTTGCAGAAGTCTGTCCTCTCACAGCATTCCCATGTTCCAAGCTCACATTCCTTTGTGCTCCATAATACACCTTTCTTGTCAGCACTTCTTTGGAGGTCTCAGCAACATCACCCTCTATGGCATTCAGCTTTGTACAAGCTGATAGGACTGTCAAGGACATAAAACTCTCTTGATGTCCTGTTCTAACACCACCTCCATATTCTAGCGCAGACCACACAAAGTAGTGCCCACCAGCACATGGCACCTTCATCACCCACACCACTTCTAGCATTTCCAACATAGAATTTCCCCTGTGATCCACCCTTACAACATTTACTGTAACTTTACGGAACAAGACTAGATTGTGCTTCCCCCTCAGTCCTGTTTTAGTCCAGAGTAAGTGCTAAAAATGGGGTTTTGCAATTGTCTTAATTATAGAAGGTTTTTCCCAAGCCCTTATCACCTGTGACAGAACAGGCCCGGGGGATCAGTTGAATAATATATTATCACTTTTACTGTGATCTCCACCTGGAAGCTTAAAGGGAAGCATATTTTCTTAAGAAAAGCTGGGATTAGACACATTCAGCTGTGTTGCAAGGGCAGTGCTGTTCTTCTGCCCTGTATTGCTTTGTATCTCCTGAACTGAATCTATTTCAGGTTCCACTGAAAATGCACAGTAAGTCCCTTGACTGAAGTGCTGGAAATTCAGGAGGCCCCAGTTCAGCTCCATGCTGTGCCCTCACACCATTTCCTTTGTATATTTATAAACTTGAAACCCTACGGGGTCTTTCTTGCCCAAAGTCCTCAGAAAGCATTACAATCTCTTGGCCAGTGGAGAGCTGCCCTGATCCCAAATGTGCAGGCATGCTCACACCTTTGATGGACTTCATCCCGCAAAGCTTTTGTATCAGTTTGTCTTCACTAGGTAGCTGGTGACTGGGCCCTAAATCATGTCCTATTTACTGCACACTGGCATCTGTTTGACCCATGTCACTGCAAGGATTTGGAGCTTTACCTGCCCACTTGTTGCTCCTCTGGCACAGGCCTTCGAAAACGTGCCCCACTGGTGTATGTGTGGGTGGGTCAGTCCGTGGCCTGCCTGCCAACAGCCTCTCTGCTAGAATTCCACACCCCCTGCTTTGCTCCCTGCTCTGGTTTTGGGGTGTTTTGTTGACTCCACTCTGCCCCGGGAGCATTATCCATCTGCCCCAGGAGCAGGATGCAGACAGCACATAGAAAAGAAGAGGCAATGAATCCATCGGAACGGTAACCCCTCATATCAGACAGCACTGGAACCCTTCAAACCCAGACTATTTCAGCTTCCAGGTGAAATATTTTTTTAAATTCCTGTCCTAGTATTCAATTCTTCAGTGACAACAAAAAAGGAAGCACTGTGGAAAGCTGTCCTTTTCCAGTGACATCTCAATTCAAATCAAACTCCCCATCTTTAGCACCAAACTGGAGGTAAAAAATATCTGCTAATGCTCCAGCATTTCTAACTTCTGGAATGAAAATGAGTCAGCCTAAGAGCTTGCCATCATCCAAAGGGAATATTAACTCCTCTTCTTTCCCTTTCCTTTCCCTCTCTAGGTCCTCAGCTCACTGTTAATCTGGTAGAAAATTAAGACAGCATAGGGAATGTGAATTAAGCCTTTACTAACCTAACCCACTCTGGACAATTATGTTGACTGTGTTAGGTGTTGGTATTGCAGGACTTAATATATAGGCAGGGAATAATATTTCAAGTGTGCCTTCCCCAACCATTCCATTGTTTGTCTGAACTCGAAGTCATTAAGACAACTAGTGGTGCTTTAGTTTCTCCCCAACATTAAATCAATGGCACTCTTCTGAATTTCCAAGCAGCCTGGATTTGAACAAAAAACATCCATGTGCCCTACAGAAATGTTTCACAGCTGTCCTCTGCTTTAGCAAATACAGGCTGTGTCAGGCACGCTCGTGTCTCCAGGACTGTGACCAGCAGGGGTAGACACTGTACACATATTCCAGGCAGTGACACAGGAATTCTGCTGCAATTTGTGCCAAGGGCAGGAACAGAAGGCTGCCTTCTATTCTGCTGAACCAAGACAGAGAGAAACAATCATTTGGTGCAGATTCTTTGATTGCTGTCAATGTTGAAATCAGGGGAGGGAGGTTGTTGATGTGTTGTTGACTTCACAGTAACCAAAATCCTAAAGTACATGGGTAACTGAATAGAATCCCCAAAAGATGTAGCAGGATGGAGAAACTGTATGTATGTGGGGCTGAAGAACAGAATAACCTGTAAAAACACCAATTTCTCCTTCTGATGTACATGAGGATGGCACCTCAGGAGAGTCACACAGAACAGGAGCTGCTTAAGGTAGGCCTGTGATTTGGCGCCACAAATTGTTTGGTGGCAGTCCCACCCTGAATTCCAGCTGCTCAGTTCCACCACTGACACATCTCAGTTGTGTTAAACCACAGAACTCCTGATCTGATACAGAGTTTGGTTCGATGGACTGCTGGATTTAGTCAACTGTCAGCAGCCCTGTGAGTGCTTCCACATATTGTTTTATGTTATATCTGTTTTCCCAGACATGCACTGAGTTCTGAAGGCTTGAAACAGATAAGCTGCAACATCATATCTGCCCTATTTACAGGTACAATTTACATTGAAAATTATAAAGGTGCAAATAGAAAGGAAACAACTCTTAAAGGCAGAATGTGTAAGACGTCTACAGAGCAAACCTGAGGAATTCACCCAAGTACTTTTGTCTGTGCAAAAAATCCTGTTATCTCAGTCTAAGAAAAGGTTTTAAAAAAATCTTATGAGTTAAATGTTTATGAAAAATGAGGCTTTTAAACTTCGTGAGTACAGATCACAGAGAGCAAATACTGGAGTAGAACATGTTTCTCAAGTCTCTTGGCCTAGTCAGGTGTCTCCATGCCACTTTTCATTCTCCATTCTTCCTTTGTTCTAAGCTCCTAAATCATTCAAATATCTCTAGATTAGTCAGGCAGGTGCCACAGAAGGGAATAAGAGGCCATCCAGAATTTGTTACTCGGGTTATCTAAAGTGTGCCAGTGCCACCACAGCCAGCTCGTGCCAGTGGAGGCCTTAAATGTTTTAAAACATTTAATTCCCCTAGAATGAAAACTGTCTTTTCTCCCATGCCCCCTCCCAGGAAGACTTTGTCTCATTAAATATTTTTTGACAGTAAAAATATGTGGTCAAATTATTAAACATTGAGGTAGCCTTGCTTCTTGTTTTAGGTATTCCTTTCCATAAATTGGGAAGAGAATCTTTAGAAAGCAGAAGCAACACCTTCAGAAGCAGCAGAATGAACACCTGAGGAAAGGCCACACTCACAGAAAAGCTTTTACTCTAAAACATCACCCACTAAAGAAATCTGTACACATGAAAATCCACACGAAGTCCTCCAGCACTCTGTAAGAGTCAGGAGTAACATGGGAATGATCATCACAGAGTATTTTTCAACACCTCTAAATCACCAGACTTGGATCTACGGTTTGCCAAGCTTCTGATTTCCAGCTCTAGGCTCCGCAGTGACCGTAGGAAGGAGATGATTTGAAGCAGAGTCTCCAGGCAGGAGGAGGGTGGGCAGGAAAGACAACAGCAGTAACATACAAAGATTCATTCCCCCACCTTGTGGGTAACCACCGAAACAACAATTCACAGCAGCATCTCTTCACGTGCAACCTACCCACATATTCATCTCTCAAATGTCACACAGGTTTCTGCTGCACTACAGTGAGTCAAACTTCAAAAACCCTTTGCAATTAACTCAGGGATGATCTAAGTAGTATGCTCTGGTTTATTTTTTTAATTCCACAATGATTTCGAGAACATCTGCTCCTTTGGTGTTTATCAGTAATCAGTTACTCAAGGCTGGTATGCTCTGGTAAAGTGTGAAGAAGGTTTTAACAGTTTAATAAAATAAGAAAGTTAGCTGTTAAAATGTTAAAAGTTTCTTATCACACTAAACTTGCATTTTCTCTTGGATTTTGATAATACACCTTTGTGCTGCTTTTACTGAGAATTAACCTGCAACAGTTCTATGGGATCAGTTGCAGAAATCTTCTAGACTCCTTACAGTCTAATGTCACAGGTCTGGAAAAGTCAAGGATAAATTTCTTTCCAGCAGGGAAAGGAAAAGCACAGCCAGAGGTGAGGATGACAAATGCCAGAGGAAGCTCAGTAAGCACAACACAGTCCACATGCATCAACTAAGCCAAGGGCAGGTTCAGGGCCACATTTATCAGGACCTGCAGAGCTCAGTGATTTACCTACAAAGCTTTGATTACACGAGAGAGGAAAGTAAGTCTTACCTGATGGGGCCATGTCTGGAATCCCTGGAAGTTCACTACATTACAGCTTCCCCATTTGTCAAGCCTTTGCTTTGGACGAGTGTCGTACAGATTTAACATCTCTGCTGTACTCACCTCTGATCCACAGCAGATCCAGGAACCACGTGGGCACACACACAGGAGCAGCACTGGAACTGGAGTGGTGTCATTTTACCAACACAGAGCATTTCCAGTGTTCCATCTGCTGACTCCAGGACAGTGTCTGGGAAAGGCTCTGCCTCTCTGACTGAAATCCAAACAAAAATTTCCCTCCCATGTTGAAATCCAACACAGTTACTATGGTCAAGTACTGCAGGTTGCCTTCAGAACTAGATGAGATATTTTCCCCATTACTGATGTCATGGGAATTTGTAGCAGGATACCAACTTACCTTTGTACTCGGGGTTTTTTTACTTCTTTTTTTGACCATTTTATAGATTTGTCACCATCTTGCTTTCACCTTCCTTCGCTCCCACCTTACCATATGAATATTAGGGGGTTCCTCCCCTCTCCCTTGCCCTCCCCGGCCCCAATGCACTCTGAAAAATCTCACTCCATAATAAATAACAAAGAATATCAAATACTTTCAAATATTTTGTACTTGTTGACCTACAGGAAGGGTGAGGATACAACAAACTGAATCAAGTTTTAAATTCACACTTCCAGTAGGTCAGCTTTTTCCTTGCTAGAGTTATTTCTCCTTTCACACTTCAGCTCTTCTCCCCCACACAGCTGAGGTGACTGGACTAAGCTCCCACCACAGCTGCTGACAAATACCTTGAAAAATTCAAAACAGGAGCAAATGGCAGCAGAGAGATAATAAATGCTGAAGTCTGGAGATCTGTGTATTTGCATCACTGTTACTTAGTGATTATGCAAATGAGATCCGTAATCCAAGGGAGGGAATTGCATTAGGATCATTAGTTTACTAAAGAATATTCATATACCTGGAACAAATTCTATTTTACAACTAGATGTCTAATAAACTTCCCCCCCCTGCACTCTGGCACCACATGTTTAAGTGGAAACTGCCCTCTCCCTCCAAAGCCTGCCTTTGTCCAGGAAATTCTAATAAAGAGATTAAAGCTTTGACTTTTCCAAAGGAACCTGAAGTTGTGTATGTTGTTTCTCAAATCCCTCCACTTGTTTCTTATATTAAACCTCCTCTTGAAGTGGTCAGTCCACTGGCATCTATTCCAAATTAAGTCTTCCCACTCAGGTTTCACTACATGTGACTTTATAAGCTGTTGAAAGAATTATTTTGTCAACATATGCTGGTTTCAAAAGGTTTCACAAGTCAGTTTACACTTTTAAAATGCAATCCTTTTTATTTTATTTTTAAATACTCTGAGTGACCCAAGATACCCTTATACAAATAATCCTTATTGTCAACCCAAACCCCAAATGAGGATATAGCTACTCTAATCACTGTGTGACTCTACTACAGCCAAGCTTATTTAGTGCCAGCAGTGAAATAAGAACATTGGTGCCTTGATTGTTAAACTGACTTATCTAATTGATCTTCTCCTTCAACTTCACAATTAATCCCCTCCAAAACAATTTATTCTCTCACAACTGCTTACAACTGCTTATTCTCTTAAAACACTGCTTATTCTGTGCCTACAATAACCTTCCACACTCTGCACGTTGGGAGAAAGTGGCTAAATGTGATGGTGAAAGGTGTGAAGCTGTTCTGACGCACGAAACACAGAACCTTCTATTTCGGGTGTTCTCCTTCAGTTTTGGGGGCAGAGGGAGGTATTTCAGAATTCTCACTGAGACAGATCCCAGAACAGCTGGGCTTGGAAGATCTGTCCTGACACTGCACAGTCCCACCCTCTTCAGGTCCAGGTTGCCTAAGGCTGCCAATATTTACAAGGATGGATATCCCACAGTTTGAGGGGTTTGAGGGTGTTGTGGGGTGGTGGTGGCTGGTGATGGTACTTGTTTCCTTAAGATTTCACATCAGTAGGCTTAAGTGAGTGGCTTGTTTTAATTCAGTAGAGAATGACTGGTGGTAGTCAACAAACACAAGACCATTTAAGGAGGAAAAAATCTAAATAAAATCCAACGATCATTCCCACTGAAAGAGATCCTAAAAATCCCTTTAAAGAGTTAACAGCGAAATGGACCAAACTCATACAAGGAATTAGTAAAGAAGCCGATTGCATTTTCAAAATACAACATTTCAGCATGTGAAGATTTATATTTCTCCAGATGGGGCAGAAATCCACTGAAAATCATCAAAATAAAAGCTCCTTAAGTAAAGTGGAACCGATAGCACCATCCTGTGAAGAACCATGTCCATTAGCTATTCCAAAAGGTTTCATCACTGTCTTTATTTTAAAACATTAAATAGTTCTAAAAACATAAGCACAAGCATACTAACATGTTTTTCAATGAACAGTTTGACTGTATTACAATTTTTCTGCTGGTGTCCTTTCAAATGGCTACTGGTGATAGACCTACATTGGGGAAGGGTAGAATGTTCTTCACCTATGGAGCAAGGACTGGGAAAGTTTCAGAACGGAGGCTCAGGTTTTCAGCTCAAGCAGGAGCCTGAGAAAACAGTCCCAAGGACTAAACATGCCTTTTAAACAGAAATGCTTCTGAAGAGCTGGAGAAACCTGTGATGATCCAGAAAGCAAGGGAGCAACTGAAGCAAAGCAAGGACCCAGGCCTGGCCTATATGCTTGGAGTTCTAACTAACACTAATTTTACTGTGTTAATATTCAGTAAAACATGGCTTTTGAGACAGCAAAAACTTCTGGGAGGCAGGAAGATCTCAACAGTCTGGCCAACTTGGTGTGCTCAGTAAAGTTCATCACTCAAGATTGAAAATATATTCTTACCCTCTTCCCCCTACAGATCATCTAAACAGGATTCAGTTCTCAGTGGTTCCTATGCTGGACATCCAGTCAAGGAGTAGACAAGAGATCCTCCCTGTCCCTTAACTCCCTCAGCCAGCACTTCAAGAAAATATACCAGCTTAAGGAAAAGAATGGACAAGCAACGGGGAAAACATTTGCCAAAGTCAGAGGGCAAAGCCTCGGTAGAGCCAAGAGTGCTTGCAGCTGGAGAGGAGGCAGCTGTGCTAAAAGCTGCTTCAAAACCAGAAGCAAAGAGGTAAAATGGAATGGAACACTTGAGGAAAGCACAGGGCCAGCACTGGAAACCTATTGGTGCCACACATCCACCTTCACTTGAGCAGGAAATGGGATTCCCTTCTCATGTCCTCGTGAGTGCTTGATCCAAGAGGTAAAGGAGGTCACTCATCACTTCAGCTGGGGCTCGTCCACCAGTTCAAGCTCAGGCAGCACCCACACTGCAAAGAATGCATTTCAGAATGGAACTACTGCTTCTTCAGACTGTTTTAAAGAGGAAGTGACTTCTTTGTACCTAATCACAGAAAGTTAGAAAATAAAATATCTACTGGTTACACTTCAAGCCAGAAAGTTTACCAAAAAAACTGAACCAAGTAGAAGACTGGAGTCAGAAAGGTGTCTTCAGAACTGTTTTAAGCTCCAATTCTCCCCCTAAAAATAGGCACATGGTAGTGTCTAGACATGCACAGACTACAGTGAAGTCTCTTTTCAAGTGTGAGTTAGGAGGCAGCACACATACAAGTGTCCCTGAGATGCCAGAAAACAAGATGCAAGCAGTGCTGAGCTGTCCAAAGCTCTCCTGCAGCACACTGGGACTCCAGCTCTTTTTCCATGGGGGCAGTGACATGTGGCAAACCAACAGCACTTAACACACTTGAGAAGCAACAAACCTTCAAATCAGAGCACAAATACTTGCATATAAAAATTTATTGTCTTTCTTTTATACATGGGCTTGAAATACATACAACCCAGACAGGTAATTTATTTAATGTTCGAGCAGAGCTTTGTAGAAAACAGGTGGTAGCACAGACTTAAAGGCTGCACCACATTTTTTGTCCGTGTAGCAAACTGGATTAATAGCCATGTGCATACAACAGCAATAAAATCACGTCTGCAACGCTCCTTAAAAGTTCCGTGTCTGACAGCTTAAAAATGCCTTCAGCTTTCTAATTTTGGTGAGCTCACAGGTACAGGTTAAAAGTGCATTTAGAGAATCCACCAGCCCTTAAGTATAAGGAGAGTTTGAAAATCCAGGCCTGGTTCTCCTGTTTGCTCCCCTTACTGAACAGATCTATGCAAAAATATTGTCATTTTTATTCATTAAGTTATATATATATATAGCTATTATCTAGCACAAAATGAAATTAAAACCCCCAGAAATTATTCTTCCCAAGTGAAGCAAGAATAAATTTTCATGAGTAGGTATTCACAAGGACACTGATTATCTTATTCAAGAGACTGACAGCAGGAGTTCTGAGTTCACTGATCACTGAACTCCAAACCTGCTTGACTCAGTTACTGCTGTTTGTGCCTCGTGTTAAGAATGGATCTTGTCTCAGTGAAGCTCCTGGGATTATTCAGACCATGAAGAACCAGGCATGTACTTGGTGTTTAAATATTGTGCTGAACTGAACGCTACCAGTCCTCAGGAAGAGAAACTGCAACCAAAATGCTGCGTCAGAAGTGAGTTTTAACTTAACGAGATCCATTCTTCCCGTGGGGTGACCACATACTGCAATAGGGGAGCTAATTACTTTGATTTGAGCTTGGACATCCCGTGGTACAGCCAGTGTGCTGTTCCTCCTGGAGAAGTCTTTAAGCTACAGTGACACAACCAAAACCATGTACATGCACGACAGGTGAAGAGTATTTCCATTTTTAAAGTGCATATTTTCCTTTACAGTGTGACAACATTCCCAAGTAAGCATTTCCAGACAACAAGAGCCTGTTTCTTCCATATATACTCATTCTTATGTTGCCCCAACCCAGCATTTTCTAATACTAAACAGAGAGGGACAAATTATAGTAGGTAAATTGTGCACACTTCTTTCTTAATTTAAGGAGAATGCTGCCTAAAGTAGAAGGATCTTTTAATTAGTTTCAGTCATTAACAGAAGTACTTCATTTTGCAAAACACTAGAATCACAAGTACTACAACCTGTCTGTAAACCACAAACTTATAGTGCAAATAAGATAATCACTTTATTACAGAATCCATTTCCCTGACATAAAAAAAAAAAGGGCAGAAAATAAAATTTCAGAGTGGAAAAACATTACATCAAAAATCTTAAATTTTGCACTTCAGTGCACATTTTGGAACAAGGAAACCCACTGTTTCCCACAGAGGCACAACTTCTGAAACTGAACTGTTAATGGCTGGTAACTTTGAAAGAAGACCTCAGGCATTGTATCTTTATTTTTGCCCAACACTTCCACGTTGCTTCTAATCAATTTTAGGGAAACAATTGCACCCCGAAGGTCAGACCCCACAAATCCTACCATTATCAAGACATTTGTGGTTTCTTCAACTGCAATGATGCTCTTTTCATCAGCTTCTGCTGTTTTCTTGTTGCCTGGGCTTCCTGAATGGCACCACAAATCCACTGTAAAACAGCCAGATTAAAGCACAAATTAAAGCACAGTCTGCAGTTTTCTTACCTAAGATGCTACTAAAACAGCTAATTCAAGAAGCATTAAAACCTGCCTACACACAAGGCTTGTTTGAGTTACTTAAAAAGAAATAAATTAAGAAAAAGCTTCAGTGATGTTGACAACCCACTGGGGATTTTCCAGTAACATTAATGATGTTATTCACAATTAGGTAAACCTTGTTAATACAAATAAATACACTGATCAAGTACTGCACCCTACTGGACCCATTAATTGGCACATGTCAGCTTTTGGTATGCTCAGTTCCTGTTGCTACACATTATTTTTAGCAAAAGATTGAATGCCATAAGAATAAGGTCTTTTGAGGAAAATATAGTATCAGATCAAATTAATCAGTGTTTTTTGGGTTCTAAAATGGATAAAAAAGCACTGAGAGCCTCCAACTGTTGCATTTAGTCTGAGGCAAAGAACTCCAGAAGAGCTGTGTTCAGGCCAAACAAGCATGAGGTTTGCATTATCTGTAAACCTCAGATTAGAAAAAACAAAGCAGTGCAACTGAACCAGCCATTTTTATTGACTTCCTGAATACAATCAATTAGTTAAAAACCCATGTCTCAACTGCCTAGCATTAAACACATTGTGCATTATGCATAAAATGTGCATACATAATATTAACATATCTCTAGTCTGAGAAAATTAATGTCACTGTAACATGTAAACACCAAGGGGGGGGAACCCAAACGAAGCCATGCCCTGGGGTAGCTCAGATGGTCACTCTGATTTCACCTGAGTAATTCCAGTATTTAGCAAAAGCTGAAGTGTTTGAAAAGCTTGTTAGGGCTTTTTTTTTCATCCATAATTTCAACAAAAGTAAAACTCATTTATACAACAATGAATATTCAGGAATAAGTTGAGCTGGACGGACAAACAGCATTTCAAACATTTATGGGTTTCTGAGAACTCGTGGAGGCTGGGAAAAGGTTCAGAGAACTGCAGAAGGACAAACACACCCCCCTTGTCTGTTCTTTGGGGGAGACAGAATAAGAAGCTGCAGAGATGTTTAACATGATGTTAAAGGCATTTATTTCATGTGCATATCAAGGACAGCACTCTCCAGAGAAGGGGCAGTTATTTCTGAAGCAAACTCTTCCTATCAATGGCATCAGTGTCAAAAAAGGAGATGCAAGTTCAAGGGTAGTACTGACAAACTCAAGAAACAGAAATCCACAGAGGGAAAATGGGTAGTGCTGCACCTGAGAACATTCAAATCCATTTTCAATGTACAGATATCAGCATAAACATGAGTAAAGGAATGTGCAGTCAGGAAATCACACCAAAAAAGGTAATCAAAGACAAGCAAGTGTCCTTCTAGTGTGGCTCATGTCTTTTGTACAGTGGCCAGCTCACTGAGATACAGGCAAGCTCAAAGGATTCAAATCAGTTAACTCCAAGTGTGATTTGGAAAACATGCTCTAAGAAAAGGCTGAAGGAACTTTTTTAGACAAGACATAGTAAAGAAATGATATAGAGTCTTCCAGTAGATAAAGTACCTCAAAATTACAGCAATTTTTACCCTTTCCAGTCTAACCCATCCTTTTAGAAGGCTTGATCGATTTAACAGCAGTGATTTGGCCCTGATTCTGATTCCAGCTGATGATTTGCTATTTATTTGAAGTACAATTTCAGTTGTACTTCCAAGATACTGCGGATCCAATTGATCTCACTTCTGGTATCAGGGAGAACTCCTTTCCCATACAATACTACAGCAGGACACAGGGTTTCCAAGGTAAATTTTTCTCTTGCTGAACTACTCTGGAATTTATATAAATTGATAGATCAGCTTGTATGGGTTACCAACGAGATCCAACACCCACAGAACAAGAGCACATGGAACAGATCAGCCTCCCCAGCACCAACAGGAACAAACATTTAGAGATAAAGGGTAGGAAAACCAGGTGTGGGGAGGGTGGAGTCTAATTAAGCCTTTTCATGCAAGGTCCATTTGCTGTCTTAGTTCAGTGATCTTGGAACAATGAGGACAAAGCAGAACTCAGAGGTATGTTGAATCCTAGAGACAACAGGGAACCTAATAAACCTAGTACTTTAGATACTGGAAATATTTTCCTTTAATGAGCTTCAGCATACAAAACCTAAGACCGTGCAACTTCACCCTTAAATTATTATTGCATGAACTCTCTTGAATGCTTTGGCCTATCTTGCCTCATCATCCTCCTGGTTTAACTCCTTTTTTAACCTGAAACTATGAGAACTGGTCCTCAGGCACAGCAGCCCATTCTATAATGGGTCTCTGAACATTGCCACCTTTTTACGTGCTGAGTTCAACAACTGTTAACAACATCATAAGGAAAGAAGAAGAATGGGGGGAAAAAAAGAAAAGAATATACCCTTGCTGTTGTTTCGTCCTGAAGCTGAACTGTCTTTACACATTCATGACCTGTACTGTCCTTTCTTTGGAACATCCTTTGATCCTGCTGCAGAGGGGAACAAAAAAGTGCTTCAGATGACTCACAAAACAAGAATGCAGAATCTGATACTTAAATGGCTTGAATGTCAACTTCAGGTTAGAATTAAATGTGGTCTCTGCCCAATCCAACTTGTACTTTCCAAAAATTTTACATAAATCCTGTCACATAGTCCCTTAGAAGTTAGAACCATAAATAAGTTAAGAGCATGTTTGAATGTCTAACTAGTGGTAAATAGAAGGAACTTTACAAGCTTTTCTTACCCAAACAGTTAATTTTAAAGTATTTCCTGCATAGGAAGGGCAGCGTGTAAATTCTTCAAATAAGTGATCCCACTCTATGGTTAAATGGCCCAGGATTTCCACTTCTTTCACATAAATCAGTCTCCTGTTCAGAGAAACAAAAAAGTTAATACTCAGTTTCTCCCTGGCACTAGAACTTCACTGGAAAAGCAAAACAAAACATTTGTTTAGGAAGGCATTGTCTGTGACGATTAAAGTATCCCCTCACAGGGGACCTGTATTTCCTTAATATGTTTTCAGACAGTCACTTTGTCTGTAGAACTCTAAGATGATCTACAGTATCACAGAGTATGAGCAGCCCAATTAATCAGAACCCAGCCAGACCTCCAAACATTTTACTAGAACTGGATACCAGGAGGTCATCAGTTGATTCCAAGCAGCCCCTCAAAGCCAGACTCTACCAGGTGAAGGCACTCAAACAGCTCCACAGGGACACAAGCACTCCAGGGTGACAGCTCTTGGTGCTTGAGCTGCTCCCTGCCCCTTCAGCACTTCAGAGCTCCACTGTCAGCCAGCACACCAAGGCCGAGCCAGGAGGCAGCTTGGACTGGAGTTCAGCTACAACTGTTATGCACGTGGAGAAGAATTAGCACAAAGAGAGAAGTGCAGTTCCTCAGGAGGGGCAGAGGAGGGGCAGGACTGAGCTCTGCTCTGGGGGACCACGGACAGCACCCAGGGAATGGCTGGAGCTGTGCCAGGACAGGGTCAGGTTGGATCTCAGGACAAGGTTCTTCCCTCAGAGGGTGGTTGGCACTGACCAGGCTCTCCAGGGCAGTGGGCACAGCCCCAAGGCTGCCAGAGCTCCAGGAGGGTTTGGATGATCCTCTGGGGCACAGGGTGAGCCTGTGCAGGGCCAGGAGTTGGACTGGATGATCCTTGTGGGGCCCTTCCAGCTCAGCATATTCTGGGATATATCTGGAGGTGCAAATAACTAAATCACCCAGCTCTCATTCACTGCCACTGCTCAGGAGCTTGACAAAGCCTGTCCAGCTGCAGCAGGAATGTTGAGGTGTCCTTGTAAAACACACATGGTGGGATGCCTCCATGCTCTCCATGTGTGGATGAGCCTATCTCACACATCCAGGGAATTGGTGACATATAGGATGTGGAGATCATAATCCTTTCCCATCATCCAAATGTATTTAGAAAGTGTAGCCAAGACTGGTGACATCCCAAATTTTAAAAACTGTCTGATGAGTTAAATATTAATTTTCATGCTGCTGCAAAAGCTTAAAAGTTCACTTAGAATATCCTGTAATTAACAAGATTGCAAACATGTGCATTATCTAACTGTTGACTGTTAACACTTATCACAAGGTAATTTGAAAATTAAAAGCAAAGAGAAAAAAAAGAATATTTCCCTCCAGTACGATGAAAGGATCACTGATCTCAGAGTAAACTGTTTTCCCAAATTAGTATCCAGCATTGACATCATCACTAGATTACATTTTCCATAAAGGAAACAGAATAAAATATTTTAAAAATCAAGCAAAAAGTAGATAGGGAAAGTACACATGCAGAGAACAGCAAGCAGTTTAGACTCAGCCAGACGTCTAATCCCCAAGCTGAAATCATGCCAAGCCCTCAGAAAGCCTTCAAAACTGAATACCTGTTGGTAACAATCAGATTTGCTCTTCTGCCGCTTGGAAGTGCACAGTGGTATCGATACATCTCTTTTTCCAGCTTTTTGTTGTGCAACTTCTGAAACAGAAACAGAAATAATTTTGGGGTTGTACAAAGAAAATTCCAAGTGGTGCCTTCAATTTCAAAGCCTCTCAAAAAGTTCCCTCACTGAACCAGTTGTTTAAAGGCAGGCTCTCAGCCTGAGTCCCTGAGAGGTCTGATCTGTTCCACTCCCAGGTGAAACACTGACACTGCAGTATCAGACTATTTCTTCAGCTTTAATTTCCTTTCTCTGCTAACAATTGTTTAGCAACGTTCATTCTGCTGCACCCCATGCTGTAGACTTGATTGCAGAGGGAAAATCCTGCAACAGCACCTTTCAAAGGAGGCAGCACATGACCCAGATCCTTAGAAACTATCAAGACACAAACTGTCAATGCACCTCAAGCCCAGGTTCTGAAGCACTGGACAGATGCGTCTGTTCAACATCCAAAACATGAGGGTAGACAGAACTGCAGATGAAATTACTCAGCATGTTTTGGTTAGGCAACTACAGCTCAAGTGACAAACTCTGACCATACAGAAAGGTTTGTAATAAAGTACTGAAGTACCCCTAGGATTTTTTCTGGCAGTTATTACATTTTTTTTCATATTTCCTACTCTGTTCCTGCAGTTAAACTGGAGTATAATGTTTCTGAGCACGTCACCAGCTTTACATTCCATCAACACAGACCAGCACAGAGCAGTCTCAGTCATCCCTACATCAGACCCACAATAACACTGGATTAAAGGCAACAAGATTCGCACAGAGACACATGAATGTATTTGTGGGAAAGAAATACACATCAAAACATCATGTGGAGGAAGATAAAAGTATGAAATTAATAATAATAAAACCCAGCCTCAAAATGAGTATGAGAAGAAATCTGTGCCAACTACTGGCTCTCCTCACATGCAAAAAATCTTTACAAAACACACATCCCACTTGTAAATAATGTTTAATTAGTAAAAATTCGCAAGGTGGTTACACAGGCATAACATCAATGCACGTTAGCTTTGTACCCTCCAAGTCAATCCAACCACCTTTCTTATCATACAGTCTGTTTTCACGAGAAATGTGCGGCTCCCCTGTAGGAAGATGAGGGCACACAAGGAAGAAAGCCTGGATGCAGAAGGCTTGCACTTCAGGTCAGTGCTTAGCAAGTGCCTGCAAATGGGTTTGATGTTCTTCAGAGCAAGGTAAGAGGACTTTCAGTTCATTTTACAGCTGTCACTTGTGGAATTCAGCCTCTGTACAACAGTAATATCCTCAAGTTGCTTCTGACAAACTAGGAAGAACAAACTGAAGAGGAAGGACTAAAAACTGAGTATGTTTTTAGTTATTTCTTGTAAACATAAATTTCCTCCTGTACTTCCACAGTTGGACCCATAAAACTGGTAAGATGACAACAGAAGTTCCACTTGACTCCACATTTGTCTATGGTCAACCATACAGACTAAGAACTCTATGTAGTTTAAGTAATCAAAATTGAAAAATCAGCTTACATAAGATTCAATTAAAAGAGGGTTCAACACTTATTTAGATCTGCACTTTATTTTCATATATTTACAAGTTCAACAAATGTCTTAAAGCATCATCATATATCACAAATGACCCCAAAATCCTTTAAGCCCAAAAGTGGATGAATATTCAAGACTGAAATCAACAGCATAGTGTTTTCCTGAACTTGCTCTCTACTGATGTGAAGTTTTGAAATACATTTTAATTCAGCATTTTTCTGCAATTAAAACCATAGGGTTGACACTTTCTATAAAAAAATATCCCTTTCTGACCATCTTAAAAATTTCTGAAACTGTACAGTGCACATGAAAGGGAAAAAAAAAATGCCAGCAAGACTCCTTATCTCAAAGGGTCTTCAAAACATTAGAACAAAGACGGCAGGACATTACTGAAATGAAAATATGAACTCCCATTTTACACCTGAACCACAGCCGTCTCAAAAACAAGTGAAAGATTTAAGAAATAGAAAAACCCACCAGCATGTGGAGACTGCAACTCAAAGGCTGCGATCCATATTCTACAGCCTTTTGTTGAACATGAAGAAATTCGACATGCCACATATTTAAACAGATTTATTCATAAGTATGTTTCTCTATTCAGGCTCAAAGCTTTGGAGAGAAGGCCTGTTTCTCATCACTTCAGAAACAATCCCGGTAGTATTTTTAGATTTTCCATGCAATATGTTACTAAAGGAAGAGTTCCCTCTGAGGGCTGTGCCTGCAAGACGCAGCATTTCCCAGAGCTATTCCCAATCCACCTGATAGATGCCAGCACAATGGTGGTGCCATGGTGGAAAACGGGGGCTGCACTTGATGGAAATCACTCTGTGATCTGCACACTCTTAAAATTCAGACATCTCTCTCAAAAGCTGTTCTTTTTGTGAGCACACCAGAGCACTTTGAAGAAGTTAACTCATTCTTATTTTACGTGGAAGCGAAAGAAGCAGCGCAGATTTCCCCAGCAGAACAGGGAGGCAACCAGAAATAGACTCTGCAGTTCCCTGCATAGTCTGTGCTCTCTCTCTCCCTGCCACACAACAGCCTCACCACCCTGCCTCAATTATTCATGAGGTGTTCTGCATTCTTTATAAAGCTCCATGCTTGAACTGGGAAATGAAACAAAGTCCTGCCACAGGCCCTGAATAATGTATGAGTGCATCGTGTCAGCCCCGAAGAGCGGGGCAGCACAGCCTCCTCCTCAGCAAGGCCAAGGCCCACCAGGACAAAGGCCCCCTCACCGCTCCAGCACATCCCCTCAGCTGCAAACACTCCTCACACAGGGATCAAAGCTCAGGAGAACTTCCTCCTTGGGAATCAGATCTCCTAGAGCCGCCCTGTTTGCCCCGTGAGCTCTCCAGCTCCACTGTGTGCTCATCTTTTACCAAACACAGCGTCCTACTTGGTCCCTACCAGTGTCTATACTTCACACACAACTATTTAAATTAAACATTCTTTCATCCAAGTACTGGATTGAGGCATCCGTTCCTTCAGGTAGCCTTGCAAGGTTTCACAGCCTTGGAAGGATATGTTTATTTTAAAGGGACATATGCATTAGATGCAGTTGAAATAGATGAGAGGACGGGGATTCTGGTTAAGCTACTTGTAACATAGCATCAAAACTGCATCCAAAACCAAACAGCACTTGCACCTACTGTGATTAAATTCATAAATGCACATAAAACTGACTTTCTGGCCCATCTTTCTGTTAAATACCCTATTTCCTGTAAAGACATTTTCCCCTCTTGCTTCTAATTTACATTACTAAACAAAAGCTTCCCAACACTCACTTCTAGCATAATAACCAATTAAAATAATTAAATAATTTAAATAAAGTAATTAATTTAAAAAACCCCTGTATTCAACTAAGTGACTTCTTGAGAGAAACAAACGATATTTAGTGAACTATACAGAGTTAGTATCCTGGTTAGTACACAATTCCAATCTGCACCATTTAGATCTAAGAAAAATATAAATACCAGATGTGCAAGAACTGCAAAACAACCAGTTTATCATACCCAGTTTTCAGTGTTAATTGTGCCACCTTTTCCCTTTTTCTAGATGTAAAAAATACAGTGAAAAAAAATTAAAAAAACACTCCAGAAGACAAAATGTGACCTGCTCAGTATATCAGAACTTAATTACACTTAATCAGTTAAAAATAATAAAAAAAAAAATCTCTAAATGTTTTTTTAAACAATTTTGAATTGACCACTAAATACTAAAAAGGCATTGGTGGCAGAAATGTTTCTGTTGAACATTTTTTCCCATCTGACCAGCAAAACATTTGCTCTGACAACAGCTTGTTAAGCTTAGCTTGCTCATTTCCAAGATGCTTATCAATAATGACATTTCTGGCACTGCTTCATTTAGAAATAGATAGATATATTTTCATATATCTATCTATTTTTTAAAGCACATCTATGTGTATGTGTGCGTGTAAGTTCCTGTTAACAGCTGAAAGTTTCCACTTCTTTAATTCTGGTGAACAGCAAACCCTCAAAAGATTCTGTGAATGAAACCCGGAGTCCACTAAGCTGCTGCCTGTTTTAATTGAGAAATGTTCATAAAGAAGTAGCAGTAGTAACTTGAAGGCATAGTGGGTGATAGGATGTAAAGCTGACAGGTCCAGGGCACAACACAGAAACCACAGACACAAGTTTGCTCAGCATTTATGTGCAAACAGCTCATGGAATTATAAGCACTTTCACAGAAGTGAATTCCACTCGATGGCACTATTTTACATTTTGCACAAAACGGTGCTTTCTGCCTCATTCCACAGCCCTGGCTCTACCAGGATGCTAATAAATAAATAAACAAATAAATGAACTCAGGATCTAACCTACCACAGTTTTTTCTCAAGTGCCTTCTGTTGTTGCCATTCATAAGGAGCTAAGCATCCTTAGAAAAACAAATATGCAGGAGACAACCCCTGCCTGCCTCTCCCATCTTACTCACTCATCTAATCTTCCTGAAGATGGTAATTCAAGTTTGTTTTCTGAGCCCAGACAACATGAAACACTGTTTTATTCAACTGCTACAGAGAAAACATACGAATGAAAGGGAGAGGACATGTTAAATGCAATCATGCCCTTAATCTAAATATTTAAGGCAGATAAAAGACTGTGACAGAAATAGAGAAGAAATATGGAAAATGTTTACTCCATTAGTCCAGTTCTTGCTGCGTGTGCCAGGAGAGAAGGAGAAAGAAAAGAAACGTTAGAAATAGAGCAGGACATAAAGATTAAAAGACCATCTAGAAGCAAGTAGCAAATATGCAAGTTTTGGTCTTACTATGTTAATGTAGACAGTTATTTTACTCTTTTAGCAACAAAATAAGCATTTTTAAGGTAAGTTTTAAGAGCATGAAGCCTGAAATACAAATTAACCAGATTCTGATTCTCTAGGACTAGAAAACTAATGTTATTGCTGCTCCATATGTCAGCCACATCCATCTGAGGGAGCAGGCTAAACATCCACACAATGCCTGTAGCTATGACAGATTGCTATTATGAACAGCATAAGGGAAAACCAAAAAGTGGTATTTTGAGAATTCATGCAGTTTTTTCAACTGCTGATACGACCAAACCATTCAAGCCCTATTAATCTTTTTAAAAGTTGCTTAGTTTGTAAACCAACCTCAGCTTTGTCATTATGACAAAAATTAGCACTGAGTATCGGAACGTTTTTGTTTCCAGATATTCAAATCTTAATCCTAATAATTCTTCATCCTACTACCCCCTCTCAGAGCACGAGATAAGTGATTACAGACCCTAAAACAGCATTGCTGCAGTTTCCTTTTTGCATCCAGCTTACCCCAAGCTCTGGGCTTTCTCTGCTGTCCAGCTTTGCCCTATGGAACAGGCTGGGGCAAATTTTTGCTACAGTTCATGACTGCCACACATCCCTGGCAGCTTGTTTACAACTCCTCTTTATGGAACCTTGAAGGGTAGAGAGTTTTAGCTGTATTTCCAGTGCAAGACATACCTCAAATAAATCATAGCCCTCAGCCTCCACCCTGTTGTAGGGCCGGATGATGCCGTCTTCCCGGATGAGCCGTGGCGGACGGAGATTAGACACTTCTTCAGTTGACTCTGCCACCCTGCCAGGGACAGTGCAACAGTATTCTGGTAAATGTAACACATTTCTGAGTTTAACCAATATATCAGTTGCCAAATATCCCACTGGCACTTCCTGGGTACCTTCCACACTGCTAATACTAAATCAAAAGTAGCATCAGCCAATTAAACAGCTCCGGAACAAGTTGGAGAAGTATACTCCCAGCTGCAGAGAATTTACTGAGGGTTCTCAAGTATATTAAACACATGACCCAAAGGTCCCCTTAAAACACAGGAAGCTCCTGCTGACCAAATTTCTAACTGGGAATTTTTACTCTGAAAACTTCAATAGTCTAATTTTTTACAGTAAGTTTAAATGACATTTGGGTATTTGCACTCAATAATACATAAACCTACCTCAAAAGTTAAATTTACACAAGATCTTTAAATTACTTTCCCATCAGGGGAGGGAGTAAAAGGAGAAAATTGATTAGTTATTGTCTACCTGAACTACAACACTGAAGCAGCAGTTTCCAGATCATTATGAAAGACATTCATCACAGCCTACAAGGCATTTCCCAACCTCACAAATCATCCTGTATATTGTACCTAACACAAATAATTGTTTGGCACTCCTGGACCTCTTTACCCCTGGTAGCCACTTCAGCCCTGTACCTTTGGATGCCCTGGAAGGTGCTGCTGGCCATATCCACGATGCCTCCTGTCGGCCGGGCCACCACTCCCACCAGCCCTTTCCCAATCCCCTTGAAGAATCCAGCTGCTCCCTCTTTTTTAGCCCCTTTAAAAGAAAGGGAACAGAAAAGGAAATCGTTTTAGTGGCCTTGAAGACATTAAGCACAGAATGAAACCACTGCTGCTCCAGGCTGCACCAGGAGTGATTTGTATGGAAACAGCCATTGATTCCATACAATCCACCCGGACAAAAAGCTGTCCAGGCAAAGTCCCACGCTGCTTCCCGGTCTGTTCAGACTCATCAGTGTTCACTTAATACCTCACCAGGCTCCAAAGGCAGCAGAACTGAGGTGTTCACAAGACTCTCCTGCTCACACTTTCAGTCTGGACTGCAGGCCAATGGAGCAGCTCTTACAGGCTGACAGTAATAACAAACATCCTGAAGACACTCAGATGCACAAATGTAACGGAAGAGAACTACTCCTACATGAAAGTTACATGTATCTGCTGATACATAACTGTGCAAGAGCCAAGAGAGTGTTCAGAAAGCACGTGTGTTCACCTACCAATGAGACAAGGACTACAGACCAAAGCATCACCCAAAAGCTGGAAACACAACACAGTAACAACTGACCCCCAGCACTGAAGCCACTGTGGCTTGGAGATTAGCAAGAGGCATTTTATCTTGGATCATTTTCATTATCTATCATACTGATGAAGTAACAGGAACAAATACTGATTTCAGTCATAAAGCCAAATTTACTATTTTTCCAACCTTTGGAGTCTCAAAAATTTTTATTTTATTATTTTTAGTATGTTTATTCTGGCTTTAAACAATAAATTGGGCATTACAGCAGCCCTAACAAAATACATCATGAGCACAAGCCATTTCTTAACTCATACAAAGGTTGAAAAGGTGGTAAGCTAGTAATAACAGTATTTGAAGAAATCATCACATAACTAGAAATATAAATCTTACTATGTCTTAGCATCACCACGCTTAGATTGATATTTCTTAAAATTACAAAATAAATTGTAAAGGACTGCAGTGCAGTGCAGCCCTAGCTCTTACCTTCCACAGGTTTAGTGATTATGCCTGTCACACCTCCAACAACACCCTAAAATAAAGAAGAGAATAAAGTTCCCACTCAAGAACTGGAATGCCACAAGTCCAACTGGGCAACAGTTATCTCACATCCTTAATTTTAAAACTTTATATAAAGTTCAGTAGCAGAAACACTGTTTGCCTGGGGGTTTGGCTTTGTATTTTTCAGAAAATTGTAACTGAGGGAAAGTAGAGAGGGGGGAAATCTGAACCAGTTGAACATTTATGCTGGCAGGACTAATAAATCTGCTGTACAGTAAATCACCAGTCTTGCAACAATTAAGTAATTATTTCCCTTTCACTACTAACAGGAAGCTGCCAGAATTCCCAGTCATGAGTGAGTGATACCAATTAGGGCAAGGTAAATTAACAGTAAATAACTCTCCACAAGACCTGAAAGGTTGAGTTGTTGAAAGACACTAAGGCAGATGAATGAAAATGCCCTGAGGTAACTTCCTATATCTTAGAAACAGTATCAGAATCAATTCCATAATGTTTACTATTTAATAATTACTTAGAAATCTGTTGACTGTTTTTATTTTGAACAGAGTGTGATGGAAATTATTAGAAGACTTAATTTGCAGTCATGTAATACAGACCTCTCAGTCATGGTTTACGTGAGGTTTTTCTCCTATACAAAAATAGATGTGATCTTTCAGCAATCAGAAATTTTAGCTTACCAAAAAATACAGTGGTTGTACAGCTGCTCTTTCAGAAAAAAAAAAAATCTCCAACTTCGTGTAGTACTTACTTTTACACATATTCTACTTGCTTTATGCTCCCATTCCTTGGAGACAAGAAAACCTACAGTTTTGTAAGACCTCAGCACAGAGACAGTCATTTCCACTCTGCAGCAGAGCTCACAACTCACAGCCAGCTGACTTGAATGACAGAATGGACTGCAAGGTCAAGTTATTTTAATAACCCAGTTACTTTAATTACCTCACACATTGGTTGAATGTAACTGTTTGTTTATTTATGTAATTGACAGGAGCAATCGGTGTCACTTCCTTTTCCTTCCCAGGCCCCTGACTTCAGTCCCTCTGACCAGAAACAAGAGCTCAAACACTACTCTGAGTCTGCTACAAACCACTGCCTGTTTGTGTCTCCTGTTCAGCTCATGAGCTGACAGCTGCATGTAGCTTTCCAGCTTGGGTTACCAGTTGGCACATCACACACTCTTCTCCAAGCTCATACCCGTAACAAGCCTTTCCCTCCCTTGGCCAGGCTCTCCCCAAAGTCCTTGGGCTGCCGACCCATTTCCTCTCTCCTTTTCTGCTGGAATTCTTCATCCAGAGTAATGGCAGCCAGGCCTTTTCCAACAGTGCCAGTGATCCTGGACACCACGCCTGCTGCACCACCTGAGGGAACAGGGACGAGAGAAAGGGTTCTTGCTCAGCTTAACAGAGGACAACGCACACCAAGGTCACAGCAAATCCCCTTCAGAGTCAGCTTAGATGTGATGAACTGACACGGAGCAGATCCCACAGGCTGTCCATGAGAACAACCCAGGATCTGCTCTGATGTCCATACACACAGCAAAAGGGAACTCTTACATCACTTCACTACATATATAGCACACTGAATGACAGAAGACTTTCACTAACTGCTGTAAGACACAGCTAAATAAAATCCTCAGGTTTGTAACAGTAGCTGTCTAAATAACACTTCTCAGGCTCCTGCAGACATTTGAGGTTCATTAGAATTCTGTGTCTCATTTATCCACAGCATGTTACTAATTCAGTTAGGTATGCAAGGTTTCCCAGTTTGGTTGCTCAGTCTACAAAGCAGACATTTATTCAGAGGGTCTGTGGTAAATTAGGTGTGAATGATCCGTATCAAAACGCTGACAACAGTGTGACAAACTGAAATACTCATCAGTGACACAACAGGCAGGTATTTATCAGAGCAGTAAACAATGTGGCACATACCCACTGTGTGGCCAAGGAGACTCCTAACACCAATTACAAAGCCTTCAGCAAATTCTTCAGGGCCTTGAACAGCACCCTAAAAATGAGCTTCATTAGAAATAGCACAGAACTATGCATTGATGTATCTGTTTCAAGAATAACTAGCAATTCCTTTACATTGATGCAAGAAAGGCCACCTGAATACGTTAATTCCTTAAAATTAACATTATAAAATTACTGCTTTTTTTACCTGTTCAGGGCATGGAGTGCAGTGACAACATAACTACAACCCCACCAGCATATTCTATTAGCCTACTATAAACAGACAGTGAAAGGATCAGGGAGTCATACCTGGAATGGCTCATAAAAGAAAGCTTCAACTCCCTCAGACAAGCCTCTGATTAAGCCAAATGGATTTCCAAGAACATCTAATCCAAGCACAAGGACATACATCTGTTTCAGGAACTAAATAATGGCAGGAGGAAAAAAGGCAAAACCCAAAAGCAGTGTTAGGAGCTGTTGTTACACAGAGCTCATGTCAGAACCCAAAGCTGGTACATTTTGTACTTTACTACCCAGGGAAGGTGTCAGAGTACTCAAGTGTTCCTACTAGAATGAAGACAGGCTTAGGTAAATGATGTATTATATGTGTAGACAACTGATAGATATGAATACTGAAGAAAGATAAAAATAAAAAGAACAGAAGGAATAGTTTTAAAAATTTTAAAACATATTTAAAGAACTTCTGTGTTTACATTTTCCTAATTGTGTCACCAGATCCCTACTCCAGTATCATGAACTAAAATATGAGAAGCTTTCAGAGGTATTCACCTTTTCTTTCCTATTTTCTACATTCTAAAGCGCATACTCAACATTTGACAAAAGGCTTGACTAAATAACTTACCTGTTCACTGTAATGTCTAACAACTCTCTTCATCAGTTGATCTCTCTTGTAGAACTGGTATTTGATTTCAAAGAAAGCGAGTCTGAAAGACAAGAAATCAAACATTAGTTATAGACACCCTTTCTCTTTCAGTTCCTTCAGATCATCCTGAAGCCCAGTTCTCTTAAAAAGGATCCCAAACCCCATCATCCCTCATTCCTCCCTTTCCCCTAAGGCTGTATAAACTTATACCAGAGTCAGTCAGCAAAGTTACCATGGATCCAATCAGTAAGTGTAGAGTAGCTTTAGTCAAAGTATTAAAAACCCCACCAATTTTATTATCTTACTTGAAAATAACATCATCCACATCTGTCAGAGTGGCTCCAATGCTTTTCAACAGCAAATTCAGAGAATGGATGGCTATCATGTCCTCCCCCTTATCTGATGCCTCTCCACCAGAAGCCAGAGACAAACTCAAATGCAACTGTCAAGATAAAATTAGTAAAATAAGACAAATCAAGACTAAAAAACCCTCCAAACCACAGCAGACAGACTGTGTGGTGCATGTGCAAAAAAATCAGGGGCGAAGGAGTGGAAAATGTATTTGGACTCTGATAAAATGTGCAATTTCAACTAAAATGCTTGTGCTCACGTTGGTATTAAATATAAACAGATACATATATCATCAAATTAACATAGGTATGTATTTATATTTCCATGCAGAGCAGTGTCCAACTGCCCTAGAAGTTGAATTTTACACGGTAAACCTGCGTGTCAACAATGAGTTCAAATTTAAACTGATTTACTCTACTAGCTTGTGTGTATTTTTGCAACTAGTCACTCTGTGGAGCAAACATGAACTTTGAATTTTCTTTGACACTGTAAAACAGAAAAGTTTTTTAGTGTTGGTAAGACAAAATTCACACTTTTCTTAAGAGTGCAAAGGGCAAGAGAAAACTATTTTCCTCTTCCCTTGTTCATCCCATAACCAATATTGTCCCTTCTACTCACTCACAAGAGGGCACAGCAGTTAACCTGTGTATGATTTGACTGTGTCCAGATTCCCAGTTTTCACGGTCTTCCCACTATCCAGTGGTTTCAAGTATCAAGAGAATTCTACTGAAGTTGGGTGAAAAAGACCAGGAGAGAAAAAGAAGCCCCTTCCTGTACTTAACAAGCAGCTTGTCTGACATTTCAAATAAAGATATAAAAGAAACTTAGAAGTTCTGACTGTTTCTTCAACAGCTTTAGCCAGGCTGGGCAGAGGATAATGTTTAAATATCACCAATGTCTTGTTGCTCCAGTGTTTTCCCTGGCTTCACCAGTCTCTTCTAAGTTCATAACCACGGTCATATGAGGAAAAATACCCCAAAAATCTAAGAGCACCTTAACAGACACCTAGTGAACCAACTAAAACCCTGAAATGAAGGTTTATGTCAGCCTTTAATATGTTCAGTAAAAGGGAAAGTAAGTGAATTTTTTCCCTCTAAATTCTTTTTCAATCTGATAAGCTTAGAGGAGAAATCTGCTAATTCAGAATAATGTCTAATTACTGATGACCTTTCTTCTCCTCCTTCAGAAAATCTCACTGCTTCAAGAGAGACACAAAGACAAACCCACGAAAGTGTATTTTATAACAATTTCTGATACTTTACTTGGATACCTTCAGGCCAACATTTAATCTGGCTTTATCATTATTCCACCCATTGACTCTCCCACTCTGCAATGGTGAAGGGTCTGTTTGTACTCATGGGTGACAAAGGAAGTTCTCCAACGAAGTATTAAATTCTAGTGAAGAAAATCCTCACCAGGTGTTGTATTAACCAAAAATCTCACTATTGCATACCTTAATTGGAGAAATATGGAAATGTTCAAAGAAGCTGAGCATTGACAGGTCTGTCAGGGAAGACTCCATCAGCTCAGTGTTCAGTGCATCCACATCTTGCTGAATTAATTTAGACTGGTTTTGTCATTTAAAAATGAAAAGGAAAAAAAAGGAAGTTTATCTCATCAGCATATATGTAATATAATTAATCACATATCTAAATATATGTCACATATATAAAGAGTAGAAATAATATTCAAATACAGTTAACTATTTAAATGTAACTGTACTAATGTATTTCTCGTATCCAGGGTAAACAAAAAAAAAACAAAACCAACCAAAAACATAAAAACCCCACACCACAACCCCACAAAATCAAAAAGAACCCTCCCCTCACACACAATTCAACAATTTCTGGGTCATTTTTTCATTTTATATTCACTTAAATTCTTCAGTCACTTAAGGTATCACTTCCATAAGTTCTTTGTGGTACTTTTTATTTCCTCACAAAATTACAACTTTTATACAGAACATCTGAAAAAGTTTAACAGAAATACCAACACTAATTGAAAACCATCTTATTATGGCCCTTAATTCACATTTGTGAAATGCAAATTCACTTATTTAAATGGCAATTTTCAGGAAATTGCATCACTAGAACCACGAAGGTCCTGTTCCAGCAAAAATCAATTCTTCTCATACATTACCCTTTGTCTTTCAGCTTCTGGGTCTGTAGATGGAGTGAAAAGTTCACTCAGTGCTCCTAAAAAGCCCTGATCGATTTTCAGTGCCATTTCCTGGATCAGAACCATGAAGTACCTGAAATGGGAAAACCAAACATGTGCATACTTGGAGGAGTTGAACTGAAGTATGACAGGCTTGCCCTACACAACCGAAGCTTTGCAAGATCCACAATGTACAGTATCAACTGTCAGTGTACCTCAGAAATGCTTAGTGAGCACACAAACCTACATTACTGTAGATTATTCAACCCTAACACTTCCAAAATTTACCTAAAATCCATCCCCAAATACTTCCTCCATTCCCACATTACGATTCCAGGTCTTTCATGGATAGCATAACCTGAACAACACATTTCTTCCTCCTATCCAAGTGCCTCTCTTTTAGTCATATTATTGACTATTTATTTTATCACAATTCACCCTCCTCAAATATTACATGCATGCCAGTTGGGTAAGGATATTTGCATTGGAAACCATCAGTGTAGTGTTTGTGTCTCGTTTTTAGTGCAACAACTCCAGACACAGACTTATTCACTAATGAACATTTTATACTGTACTGGGCCACTTTGTTAGAGCACCAAACACCCAGCACCGCACAAACAGGCAGACACACAACTCTGATACTGCAGCACAAGATGGAAATAATTCTGATGACTAAAGAATTTGCATAACAGCCCCATCATGTGGTCAGCCCCTACCTTTTAAAAATAAGTTCCTTTTAAAACAATGTTTTTTCACCAGAGACATTTAAAAATTCAACCATAAGTCAAGAGTTGTTTGGATAGGAGAACAAACTGTAGAGCAAGGCTCCCTTCTAAAATATATTTAAAACATATTAAATCCCTAAACCTGTGTGACAACACACTGTTAAACTCACTTGAATTGCAGCACTTTGCTGTATTCGTTGAATCTAGTGATGACACTGATGTCAATGAAGGGCTTGGGTTCTAAACAGAAAAAAGAAAAGCTAAGAATATGCCAAAAATAAATTGCCAAGTTGCTACTTGGCTGAAGAAATCTGATATTGCCATAGGCTTTCTCTTACCTGAATCCAAAGCAATGGACTTGGGAGGGGCTACAGGGTGAAACACAACAGGAAACATCGATCCTGGTAACTGATTATCGACCTAAAACATTATTGCATCATCACAGGAAGATTTTAGTGACATGATAAACACAATTCCCATTTCAGAAGGCTTGAGAAACTTGAGACTGTTCAAGGAGAATGTCACCCATATCGGGGGGGAAGGGGGGCAGAGCAAAAGGACTGCTCTGATTTTATTGTGGAGTGGTACCCATTAGTTACCAAAGGTCAGACTGTTGTACAAGGAATGATTTCAGAGGGTCACCCCCACAGGGACTCCCAGGGGCTGCACTGAGGGCACACACTGCCTGCAACAGTGAGGACTGCCTTCAGCTGACAGTAAAAGCACCACGTGCTTCAGATCTGGAGACACCGTTTGACAGAGATGAGTAAAATGCAATCATGTGTGTGTTCAGTGCACAGACACGAGGGAGGGTGGTACCTGCAGCCAGTAGAGCTGAGCCCGTAAGCTCCTCTGGTGAGGGGACTGTTTGAATTCCACCTGAATTCCCGACAGGAAGTTCCGGCGGATGCTGCACCTGACTGGGAGCCGCATTTCCATGGGAAACTTACTGAAATTCACCTGGAAATGGAAGGAAGCACAGACTGAGAGATAATCAAATGTGCTGTTCCTAGTAAACAGACCAGCAAATCACACCTGTGGTTTTCCTTATTCCCTGGTCTGACCACACGGCTACTGAACTACTCCACCCATTCTCTGCATGGAAAGTAACAAAACCCACAAGTCAGGCTGACAAAGACATCAAACTATAGCTTTAGTTGCCCCAAGCAGAAACCTCTGTGCCATCTTAGTAACTGTTTCTTCCTGAGTTCTATACTACACTGGATAATTACACATATTTACACACAGCTCATTGCTTTCCCAGCTGATGCTTTCAACCTGATCCTGAAACATGAAAAAAGAAGCAGCTCTCCTTTATTTGGAGACAAATGTAATGACCTGCAGACACCAGGTTTGATACCATGTACTATAAATGCATCACTGTCAGGTACAAAACCTTGGTGTTCAGACAGCTGAGGGGATATGCATGGTTTGCAAATGAAAGGCTGATACAGAAAACAAGCCTGATTATGGTACCATAAAATGTCTGTGTTGAAGTTGGCCATTTAAAGACATTAAGTTTCTGCATGGAACACAGGTATGTACAATGAATGTCGGAGAAATCTTTTGTACCACACAAAACCAAAGCTCTCTGAGATTTTTACTTTATAATACAGGTCTGGATAATGCCTCAATGTTGCTTCAGTATCACCACAGTACAGAAACACTGTACTGTGTAAAATGTGTAACTATTCAATTAAAAGATGGTTTTCTGTTTCTATTTCTCCTAAAACAGCATCTATCCTTACTTAGCAAGGCAGAAATCTGCTGTAGCTGTTGCACATGTTCTGCAAAGGAACACTGAAACTCCAAACATACCTCAGTGTTACTGTCCAGTTTATGCCAACCAGGACCTTGGAAAGCTGTCTTAGAGAGATACTTTTGATAGGCTTGTTCCAACAGGTTTATTTGCTTCTGATTAAAAGGTTTCCACTTGTGCTTTGGTTTCCTTTCCCAAACAACACCCGAACTGCAAGACAAATAACAAGGTTAACAACTTGAGGCCTTATAACTTTCCTGTGCATGCAAATAATGTAAAATACATTATTCTAATTTCTCAGGATCAAAAAAACTATTTCTTTAACACAAGCCAAAAAAGGAGGCAGTTAAATCCCACTGGCTCTAATTTCACAACAGGGGTGTAGGCAAAACTTATCTTTAATTAAAAAGGTTCCACTTAACTAAATTGGAAGTGTGTCCCTTTCAACTCCAGTACTACAATTCTAACAAGCTGTCACATTTTGATTTTTCAAAGGAGCATTTAGCCTTCCACGTGCAGTACCTGGTGATTCCTATGTAAGAGATTTCTTTTTTATTCTCATTGTTAACTAGAGAAAGCCCAAGACTATGGATTGACAGGTTGATTTCTTGGTCAGGTTGCTCCAGCTCCTCTGCTTGTCGGGCTTTAGAAACCAAAGCCACGTCATCCGTGAAGAGCAGCACCCGCTGTCGCCCATCCAGGAAAGACACCCAGTGGATCTGAGTGTTGGCATTGTAAGGGAACTGGCCACAGTCATCCTGCAGTGGGGGAAAAAGGTGAATTACATGAGTAAATCCAGGCTGCTGCTCTATAAGCCACTTTGCAGACACACCCAAAGCAGAGCTCGGTGTTTTCCATGTTTGTTCGCTTTACTGTCTCGTGATGACTTGATTACATCTTGCATCCTAACTCTGAAAACAAGTGGGAGGTTGGGATATTCCAACTTGGAATTTAAGTGGTGCTTTTCACAACGAAAATGTCTAAAAATTGATGGCCAGAATCTTCTGGCTTTCCACCCTGAAAATTCAGGGCACTTTGGCTTTAAGTATTTGCTATTCTTTATTTCCTTGTGAGTTATCCTAAACGTCAGTGACACAGAAGTTGATAAAGATGAATCAGTGATTATACAAAGAATTAGTAGAGCTAACAACAAGTATCAACTAAAACACAATGTCATAGCACTAGTATGTAAGTAAAGGAAAAGAAGGCCTTTTTCCCCTTTTGTAAAACTAAACATTCCAGCAGTATTTGTGGTTTAGAATAATACTGCAAATCATCAAGAAACAAAGGCCTTCACAGCAAAGTAAAAGGTAATGGGAAAGAAGGCAATAAATTATAAACCACAAAACAGTAAAACCAGACAACTATTAAGATTTCTGCACTTCAAATGCAGATATTCCTTATTTTTTAATTTTTGAGGCAAAATTAAGATAATTGAAGCCCTTTTCTCAAAAGCCCCAAATAATCATGAATGTAACCATAATTATAAAGTAAGGAAATCAGTTCCCAACTAAAAACATTTTAAATTTAAAAAATTTGACCCAAAAAAGGGTTTATACAGTAAAGCTGACTGGAGCTGGTTAACTGAGTCCAGTTGAGTGAAACTAAACCTAGTCCCAGCAAAACTGAAACACAAAATTGATTTCCTATCCCTTCTTTTAGCTACTAATACCTTTCAGTTTCCTTAACTGAGCCCAGTAAACATAAAATCCACCTTTGAAGAATTCAGATTCTAGTGTAAGGTACAAGCAGGCAGCTATTTAGAGACAGACAGCACAGGACTTCATTTAGCCCACGTTCCAGTCAAGTGAGAAAAGCCTTCCTCCATGAATGCTTGCTTCCCATTCTCCAACAAAACACGTGCTCTGGCTTATTCCAGATTTACCTCTGCTTCCAGTCACACTGCTCCTGTTTCTCTCAGTCATTTTCCATCTTGGTCATTATTAGTTTGCCCCCACTTCACACGTTTTCCTGTGTCAATTCTGCATGAGTTACAAACGTGGAAATAGCTCTTAGTGAGCAACTCAATTCTCTGCTCCATACAAGAATTTCTCATAGAAGTGAGAGTCACAACAGTGGGGGTTTTCTCCATCTTTAGGGAAATACTTAAGACAAATGCAGCGCTGCTGGAAAACTGGTGAACTGTTCATCCTCTCCACTATTTAAATACTTCCACAGCTCCTACACTTGATGCTCCTTCTTTCATATTCACAAAAACCAGAGCAAATGCAAGCTGCAGTTTGTGTCTGATCCTCTGAATATATTAATCTAAACATCCAAAATCTTGCTGCTTGACAGGAGGCTCAAAGGCCTCTTACAGGACAAGAGAGATGTGAAATTACTGAGGAAGCTTTCTCCCAGATAGTTTTAACCTTGTAACAGGCCTAGCTTGGTTCATCTCCCCTTCTGAAGTTTACCTTAAGTAGGTCGTGTTCACCAAAATTTTGGCAGTAGCCCCAAGTCAATTTTTTTGGCTTAGTTGGATCTGTCCAGGCAAACAGGCACACTTGCCTTGGTTTCAACTCCATTTCCTCTTGTAATCCACTGCAGGGTAAAAGAAAAGCAGCAAAGAACAGAATTCAGTGGTGAGGAGCAGTGGTGGAAGGGCAGCAAGCAAATCACAGTGCTAAATCCTCCACCCCTCCAGCCTCCCGGGGGGAGGTGTGAAGCACCCAGGCCATCCACTCCAAACCAGGCCAGCAGGTTCACCAGCTCTTGGTGAACCAGCATTTATACTCCCACTTGATTCTCTCCACTGTCTCAAACTATGAAGACTGTTTAATAGAAGATGAAATACATCATTAAAAGAATATGAGAAAGGGGTTTTTACCATAATGGTAAAAGAGAACAACTTTCTTCCCAAAGGGTACCCCTGGTTAAACCATCAGTGGTGAACAGTTTCTGTCCCCTACCTCTGCTTGTATCTGAGGGAGTCCCACGGGGTGTGGTTCACAATCAGGGCTGGGGCGGCTCCCTCATGGTAATCAGAGAAGCTTATGAGAATAGAGTGCTCAGAAACATTCACATCCACCAGTAAGCCCCCGTTCTGGAGAAGGAGTTAGACAAAGTCCAGTATTTGTTCTACACATAAATTCCATTTAGAACAGACTAAACTGCTATTTTCAGATCAGTCTTTCACTGGCCTCTTACAAATGAAATAAGGAAACGTCCCCTGCATTATCTAGTAACAGCAAGCTCAAACACATTGGTTGCTGACTTTAGGCAGGTGTCAGTAGCATCCACAAACTATTTGTTGATTTAGTTGAAAAAAATATATTAGAATTACAGATTTCTATTAATTACTTGATTTGGCCAAGTTCAGGAAAAAGTAAAGGTGATCATTCCCTTCACTTTCTGTTAAAAAACTTAGTCCCATTTCAAACTGCAGGTTCCTGCATACTCCTCAGAAATGTGAAGGTCTAGACAAACTTCAGTGTAAGTTTGTGAAGTACAGCAAATACAGCAGAAGCACATTAACAAACTGAGCAGAAGAGTTCTGTCCATTAAGCCTCTAAACAAATTCACCCTGAGTCACTCTCTTAATGGCTTTCCAGTATATATGCAAGGTATTTCTGAGACATGTACAGCACCACTATCCTCATTTGCTTGTACTTCATTTCCCTTTGGGGTTGTCTCTTCAGCCACCTTTCTCAAACGGCTCCTCTAGCAAGAGAAATTGATTTCTCTGCTACGTTATAAGGTCTGGAGAAGAGGTGGGAGGGGATACATCCACCTTTGGAAAAGGTGCTTCAGGAAACTCGGCAAGCTGGATTATCCTGACAGTCACTTGTGTTCCAGTTAGTTATGGTGAGCATTACCTCCAAAGCCTTGTCTGAACATGCCAGGTTTATATGCACATTCCCTAATGCTAGTCTAGGGGGAGTACTGAAATTAGTAAGATTCTGAGCTCTGTGTGTCCAACATGCAGTGGACTATCAAGAAAAGAATAAATGCAATCCATTTTAGGATAACTATTTAAACAAACTGAAGGCACCCAAGACATGCCCTCTGCCAACCCCCCCAGATGTCAGAGGTGCAGTCTGACCATTTTACCGTTCTACCATTTGGACTTAATAGAGCTGTTCATCTTCTTATAGGGTTAGCACAAGTAGATCACCTTGACTACACAGCTATGAAAACATTAACACCACAGCAAACTGGATTCACAGCCTTTTTTATGCCTCAGAACTGAAGGGCAGTGCACACACAGTTTTGGTCTTGAAGATCCTGGTGAGTCAAGCTACCAGAGGGCTAAAATGGAGCGTTAAGAACAGAGCACACAGTCAGTCTCACCAATTCTTCCAGTCTCAGCAGGGTACCATTATCCTGGGCGTTAAACAGGAATGGTTTGGAGGAGCTCTCATAGCCAACTACTCGGACACAAAGTTCACCAGATGAGTTTTCAGGCCAGAACGGAAGACACTGTGAAACAAGAAGTGCGTGTGACTTGAATAGTTCCTGCAGGTTCAGCACAGTGAGCCAGCAGTAAAACAAACTATCTCCCATGCCTTAGTTCTTACCCAAGTAGCTACTGATGAATATCTCAGCTACATTTATTAAGTTACCCAAAGTGAAGGACTTCATTCATGTACCAACATATGCAACTTGTGCTGCTCAAGTTGCCCTGAGATGTGAAGTACCCCTGTCATCCACCAGAAGTGACAGCTCCCCTAAGAGAACTGCTCCTCCCTCAAGTGACACCTCGAGACCAGTTGCTTGTCTGCAACAACATCCAAAGAGAAAACCATGAAACATTACCTCCGAAGCTGAGATATAATTCCATTTATTAGTTGGAAGAGAGCCATTAGGACCAATTTCTCCCACTTCAAGTTCCAGAGAAGATTTGTTTGCTATTGTGTAGAACGGAGTGAAGGTAACTATCCTGGTCAGGTTAAAACTGCTCATTTTGATGCTGACTCCAACCTGTCAAACAAGGACAATGTGAGCAAACAATCAACAGCAAGCTTAGAAGAAAAGTGAGGATGGAAAAAAAGGAAAAGCCAACACTATCATTACAAAACCTGGCACACAACACTCCTGTTCTGAACACCTGAAACAAAAGAACCAAATGACATGGAGTAAAGTCAGCAAATTATGCAACACGACACAATACTCAAGTGACTTTTTAGCTGTAGCATTTTGTAGCTGTAGCATTTGTGGCGAAAACCCAACAGGAATCCTCTGGAGTAAATAAAGACAACTAAAATGACCATTATCATTAGAAAACAGCTAAAGAATACATGGAAACACAACTCCCCACATATCTTTATTCTGCTTAGTTATGGAAATGTAGTTTTGGATAAGGACTGAAGACCTGAACACTTGCAATTATGAATTATGCTATGAACTCTTCTCTGCATTATGCACATTCACCACTGTGTTCTCAAACAGCCAGAACTGCACATTTGTTACGTAAATCACATTTATGAACTGAACTGAAACTTCTGTTGGTCAAACTACTTGTTGCCACGTGCAGACATGAATAGCTGGGGCATAAATGTTATTACCCTCAACATTAAATATTTCCATGCTTTAAAAGCAGTGTAAGAAATGAAACAAAGACCTTAAGGAGAAAAAGGAGCCAAGGCAAAAGAACCCCAAGAGAGCTTCCAAAAATACAGTAAGATATCTTACCAGGTAGTCCATGTTATTAGCTGAACACCTGACACATCCATAGCTTCCTACAGTATCAAGGGAAAAGCTGCTGGACCAAGTGCTGGTTGAAATACAGAGCTGGATCTACAGACCAAAAACAACAACATGCCAAGTAATTCAATAAATTCACTGGAATTCTACAGCTCGTGCATTATGGAGTACAATCATATCACACAGAGCAGTACGAAGACAACATTTCAGTGCTTTCAAAATCTTCTGTAAGTTTAGGTAACTTACAATTATCAATATATATATATATCTATAGCATCACTATTCATATTCTGATTAGTCTGCCTGAGTTCTGGAGATGTTACAGTACAAGGCAGCAAATAGAGGAGCACTCATGGGCTGCTTGTGGCAGCACACACATACAGGGGAAAAAGCCTACATTTTGTGGTGCTTCACAAACTTGAAGAGGTGGGAGGAAATAAACACTGTTTCTTTAATCGTTTTTTCAACTACTGTTGGGTAAGAGAAGTTATTGAAAAGAATGAAAAGGATTTTTCCTGAAAAAATCTTCTACTGCAGTACTCTTCACTTGACCATGCAAACATCACACCAAAAAAAAAAATCAAAACCAAAGAAATGCATTTAACACAAAACAGCATATTTACAGTGTACATTTTAAATGTCCAAGTACTAAAGAAACCAACTGCCATATGAGAGCCTTTAGACTTAAAAACTGGATAAAAATATCCTTTATGGGAAATGTCTGTGCGTTTTCCCCCTCAGAGCAGGACTTCAAAATCAGCATACCTTATTTTTACTAAAAATGTTTTTCTTTTTGAATGAGAACAAAACAATGTCTCTGTAGTCTGCTGGATGCTTCACATGAGTGTCCTCAGCTCGGTACTGGAGAACACGGGAAGTCTTGTTGATGATCCAGTAGGGACTGAACACGGACAGGACCATCCGGCTGCCGATCCTCCTGGTGTGGATGTGAACATCCACTGTCAGGGATGCTGCGGAGTGGGAGGTGAAACACACAGGGAAAAACTCAGGCATCCCCTCGTGGATTTTAAGATGCCCATTCCAGTCTTTGCCTTGATATTTTAACAGCACAAGTTCCATTATTTCTCCGTTGATTCTTGAATGGAAAACGTCTGCAGCACTCCCTTCAGTTAATTCCCGCGCTTCTGCTGTTCCCTGGGGCAACAGTAGAAGAGGCAAATTAAGATTTTAGTATATAAAATTAAGGCATTCAAAACCCAGCATTTTATTTTCTTGCAGGGTGCACATTTCAGCTATCTCAGTACAATGTGTCCTAATCTCCCATCACTTTTATTTGGGACTGATCCTATGGATAATGTGAGATCCATGGCACTTTGCTTGCAGGACAGTAATAAGTTCTTAATTAATTAACAACAAGCATATACCCATCTAGAGGTACAGTGACTTCACAAAGAGATTTGAATGACTACTTTCTGGCTCCTCAACCAAAGCAATGGCACTCTGTCCTACATGCTGTGACTGCAAGTACTGCACTACAGTGAAGGTAAGGAAAAGTGGGAATAGTGCCACTGGGATGCTGCACAGAAGTGGAAACAAGATCCAAATGAATGCCACAGCCAGTTCTGCAAACAGGACAGGCCAGAACAAACAAGGGTGGTGGTTCTAAATCCTCATACCTGCTGTATTTACTAATATCACTCAGCTTTTATGAAGAAATATTAGATACTGAAAATACTGCAAGAAGAGTGAAATGGTCTGTGTAGCATCCTGCAGAACTTCTTCCACTTTGTGCAAGGATGACCTCACAATAATCATCAGTAAAGAATCAGTGTCAGAATGGAGAAAAGCTGCATTTTTTATGTGAACAAAAACTCTAGAAACTGCAGATGCCTTTTCTTATGCCTCTTCTTGTGAAGCAAAAGACATCTTGCAAAACACAAACAGAATCTCAGAAGAATGTAGAAGATAAAGTCCAATCCAGTACAGGATTCATATTTAAGGATCAAGGCAGAGTTGGCCAGGTACCTCCAAATCCAAAAAAATTAATCCCCAGAAGTCCCAGAATCGATCCATGATCTGCCTCATTCATTTCCAATAAAAAATACAAACCCCAACATTCATTACCTTACACATTACATTCACCTGCACTTCTAAGTAAATACAGTCTTACTTAAAACTGAGTAAAGGATTTACAAATAAAACCTAAAATAACCTACCTCCAGCAAATATCTCAAGGAGTATGGCAGAAGATTCCTCACAGTGAGTGTGGGGTAAAGGTGGATAATGTAAGCAGGGTCCCACTCCTCTTCATAGGGTGAAATAAAGCTGAGTTCATCAGGCACAGCCGTTGAGCTGATGACCAGAGGCAGGAAATTTGTCTCCAGGGCTGGGCACTGTAACAAGCACTTCACTTCAGTGCTCCTGTGCAGCTCCTCCCTCCAGGCGATGTACGTGGTGGACTCTCTGAACTGCCCCTCGAAGACCCCCGTGGGCCGGACATACAGGTGACACCTGCAGGCAGAGGGCAGCAAATGGGACACAGCACACTGGTATTGACAACTGCACCCACTTTAAAGCCATTGCTAACACTCTACAGTGCTTTGGCAGCACACTCACTACCCGACCACACAATCACAGGATCAAGCAGGTTGGAAAGGACCTCTGAGATCATGGAGTCCAACCTGTGACCCAACACCACCTTGTCAACTGGACCAGGGCACTCAATGCCACATCCAGGCTCTTCTTAAACAGTTCCAGGGACAGTGACTCCACCCCGTCCCTGGGCAGCCCATTCCAAGGTCTGATCACTCTCTCTGTGAAGAAACTCTTCCTGATGCCCAACCTAAACCTCTCCTGGCAGAGCTTAAAACTGTGCCCTCTTGTCCTACTGCAGGTTCCTGGGAGCAGAGCCCAGCCCTCCCCGGCTCCCCCTCCTGTCAGGGAGCTGCAGAGAGTGAGAAGGTTCCTCCTGAGCCTCCTCCTCCCCAGGCTCAACAACCCCAGCTCCCCCAGCTGCTCCTCACAGCACTTGTAAAAAGGCAGCATTTTGGATTTGGTCAGGAAGACTTGCAAGTGC
Organism: Lophotriccus pileatus; assembly: GCA_035583135.1. Classification (NCBI taxonomy): domain Eukaryota; kingdom Metazoa; phylum Chordata; class Aves; order Passeriformes; family Tyrannidae; genus Lophotriccus; species Lophotriccus pileatus. Next base: position 16,804,216 of record JAWWES010000018.1, read on the forward strand.
ACATTCAAGCTCCTGCAGCAATGCTGTATTTGTGCACCAGCCTCAGAGACCAGCCCTAGAGAACAAGGAAAGCTTACGCGTATGAATGCAAAGGAACATGGAATTCTTCCTCTGGCTTGGATATGCCAATTGCCTCCAGCACCCTGGAGCCTTTAGCCAGTTTATAGATCATAAAGGGGATGGAGAAATGGTTCTTGATCTGGAATCAAAAGGCAGAATTTTCATTGCATTTCTGCGGTACAAACTTCTAAAGGAAAAAGGATGAATAACAAGGAGGAAAAAGAGCAGTAGTAGATTTAACCAAACTCCTCTAGAAAACAGACTTCATGTGTCTTAAAACCAAATACAATTCCGAAGGAGACACAATACACAAGCATATGAGCCAACTCTTCATTTTAAGTCCCATGAACTGAAAAACATGCTTAAAATGCCAAGTTGCATAAAAAGTATCCTCGATGTTGAAGATATTAGAAAGCCAAAAGGCAAAGGAAATAACAGATTTTTCATTTATCAGGAAGACACACACATACAGAATACAGACCAAATCTCACATAACAAACAGAGCAAAATACTTAATAACTGGCCTTGGAGTAACTTCTTGGCAAAGTTACTCCAAAAGATCTCAAAAACGGCCTTAAGGAAGAAAGGCCCAGCCACTCACTGAAGAGCAGTGCTCTGGGCTGGTTCCTTACCTGCAGAGGGGACCGTACAGTGATGACCTTGTTCCCTTCTGTGGCATCGATCTGCACGATGATGGAGTCCGAGTGCCCAGCGAGGCTCCTGGTGTTGTACAGCCGTCGGCCCGGCTTGGCTACGGGAATGCTTAGTGCTTCTTTATACCCTTGCAGTTCTGAGCCACAAAAACATGCCAAAGGCTCAGTTAGGCAAAACAAATCACACTACCATTCCCTATTGGAACAGCTCAGTTCAACAGCAACAGCCAGGATCAAAGCACTCTCTGGCAAAAGCACCTTAAATGGTACTCGAGCACCACTGAAGGAAAGCTTTGAGGTCCAAAGACTCCCCCAGATCATAACTTTAGATCCTGATTTATACACAGCCCAGGAAATACCCCAAGCTGTAAACAAAGGTATTCACTGGGTGAGTTAGTGAAGTGCAACACAGAATATGACCTTTGTATCAAGGCAAAGTACCTTCAGATGGGAAGTGATGGAAAGGAAAAAATGCAGGAGATTATGTATTATGTTGTATCCCATTCTCTTGGGAATGTTTTCTAGCAAAGCTAAAACCCAGAAACAAAACTGCTCTGGAGTAGCTGGGTAACTACAGGAAGCCAAATAGGAGTAAGGGTAGGAGAACTGAAGATCCTGTTTAACAGGAGCTGGAATGCACAAAGCTGTGTCACAGGTCTATCCATGACTCCACCAGAATGTCCATTTCTCTCAAGGAGGAAGAAAAATTATTTTTCTTTTTCCTCTCTGAAAAACTGGAGAGAAGGAATTTTACATGTTTTTTTTAACTGCCATCAGTATTCAAAAGTGGTTCCAACCCCATGTACTCGACATGCATTTCTATCACATTGATTTGACCCTGTTGATCCCCCTGTTCCCACCAACAGTGCCCCTCAGGACAGTACCTAAATTTAAGGAGAAGACGGCGCTCTCCTGTCGGTACAAGGCAGACAACCTTCCTCGCTGGGGCGCCTCAAAAGCAGAGTATTCCAGTTCCATGCTCTGGCCAATCTCTATAACGTTCATGTTTTCTTTCCCAGTGGAACCAACTATCCGAAAGCTGGAGCTGGGAAGCACTTTGAGAGAAACCCCCAGGGCGTTTTTCACTACAAAAGGTGCTGTCTCTTTAAAGGAATAGTCAAACGTGGAGGCAGTCGCTTCTGAAAATGCCTGGAATTAACCACAAATAAAACATGTCACACATAAATAAATACAACATAGCCAGAAAGGCCGTTCCCAGCAACTACCATTTTAAAGAGGGGCAAAACCATAAATATAGCAAGACCTATGGTTTGTATAGTAGTATTTCAGGGAAGTGAAGGTCACTTCCAGAGACTTTAATTTTATTCTGTGATTTGCAGCACATGTTGATGCTACACTAAGCACTCCTGCTCCTCACAGGGCATTTTTCCAGTTCTTGGGTTGTAAGAGAAACGTAAGATCTGGGACAAGAGGAGTCACAAGGACAGGGAACATATACATGCTTCATATTCAATCACAACTTATGCTTACAAACAATTGCTGGGCTCCACAGAGCCATGAGAACTGACTGCCAGTAGAGCCTTACAGTATTAGCAAGTACTTACAGACCTGCTGCCAAACTGGTTTTAATTTGGAATCAAAAAATAAATAGGCATAAGTCATGTTTTCTAAAAATAGTTTGAGTCAGTAACCTGAATTTCTTCACCCCCTAAAAAGAGGAGGGAAAAGCAGCCCAGATCATTCATAAGCACACCTTCTACCGCAAGAAAAATGGGGTATTTTTAACACACTGGACATTACAATCCTACTGTTTCAAAGCCAATCCTAAAATGCACACTTTTCTTAGTATTCAATAAAGGAGAAAAGCTGGAAAGGAAGGTAAATTTCTCTTTCAATATTTCAGGAAGAGTCTTGTAGGAAATACTTGTGTTTATTGGAGCGTTTAATTTTCATTTGGCCTGCATGTATGACACTTCCTTAAGTCCTGCATAAGCACAGTTCTTGCTCTGACACAGAAGCTGCTCCTTTGGAAAGCTGAGCACCACCTTTTTGTCAATCCTAAATGGGCTAATCCCAGTAAAACTCCTCAGCCCTTCCAGGTAACATCTGTCAGAGCTGCAGAACAGCCACTGACCTGTGACTGGCAGCCAATGAAGTTCTTTAAAAAAGAAAAACCAGAACCACACAATTCAGCCCGTTCTGCCTGTTGGAGTTACCTTGGCCAGGTTACTGAAAACAGCCAGACAACACTTGGATATTGTGATATTCATGGTATCCTGGGAAGAGATGTTAATGGCAGTCTGTGGCTCGGGAAGAATGATGAAATCATCCCCAGGCATGAGACTTCTCTCCTGGACAGGGTTAGTCTTCATCTGAAAGAGAAATTTCATTGGGCCTTGATGAACACAGAAATTCCTTTCTCCGGTGTTAAAATAGGAGAAAATTTGACCTACACTTGACAATTTCACCAAAACAAGTAAAACCTACTTCACTTATAAAGCTCAGATGCCTTAAACAAATATGGAAATTTTATACCAACACTGAAGGCAAGTTATTTTCTTTCTGTCCATGCACTGGACAATTAACATTATTCAGAAAAACCTTAAGATGTCTAAAGATTAATTTTTTTTTTCCCCAAGTGAAACTGCACATCTCCCTGAAAGCAACAGCATTCAAAAGGTTCTGCCACACAAAACTTGAAAGAAATTTAAAAATAGCTGTCTAGTCAAACCATTTCACATAGTTTGGAGTAGTTAACATACCTCCAGTTTTAAGTTCCACTGCTTCTTTCCTCCTTCAATTCGTTCAATAAGTGGCTCCCACACTGCATAGGTTTCATTGTAATAATGAATCTAAAGACATAACCAAAATTAAATAAAAATAAAGGACCAGGTTCCTCCCAATAGAAATTATTATGTAAAACATTAATAAGAAACCAATCAGTTTTGGAGGTTCTAGCATTAACTTTTAATGAATGGCTTAAAAAAATCAATACACAGAAATGTCATATATCATAAATTTGTCATCAGTAAGATCATTTTTGAAAAGTTCATTTTCTGGCTTGCTTTGAGAACAACCACACATGCTGGTGACAGTATCTTTTTAACACCTTCAATTAACATAATCAAGTCTCCATCCTCTCCTATCCTGTTTGAGGGAATGACTTGGTCACACTTGCCTGACTACCTAAAGAGCTCCTAAGAGCATTACAATTCAAATCCATTATTAATTTAGCACAGACAAAGTGTACTGAAAAGTTACTTGAACGTCAGGAACCATGCAGAAGTGTTTTAAACTGCCAACTACTGGATCCCACGCACCTCCAGCGACGTGTCAGCAGTGACCTCCATCAGCGAGGACCAGTTTTTAAGGACACCTGAAAAAGCAGATTCCACCAACAATAACGAGACAGTGCGGTGTCCCAGCCCACACTCCAAGGTCATCTGAACTGATTTCACCACAATGTCAAACTTCTCCTGTTTCACAACTTGTTCACGGTCCTTATATGTTTCTGTTGCTTCTGTGGCTACATCAACACCGAGAAACCAAGCGTTGCACTCATCGACGGGCTTCACTCGCCACAGGTTCTCAGAAACTTCAGCTGCTCCTCTAGAATCCTCCTCTGTTGCCTTGGGTTTTATGGCAGCCATAATGGTAATGACAGTGTTCAAAATTATGGGCGAGATCTTGAGCAAAGGGAAAGAGTCTTTTGTTAAAATACAAAATCTACTACAAATGGAAAGAGCAAATATTACAGGCCCTTGTAAGAGATACAACTGAAATTCCAAGGAACAGAATCCATTCACGGACCTCCTCCTGTTTTCCTCTCCTACAAAATGCCCCAATTCCTCCCTCACAATCACACAGGACCAAGAACAAAAGTCTCAGGCTAGAATTTCAGTGTTGCCAGTATGTGGCACTCGCAGGACAGCAGCCAAAATCCACCTTTTCCCTACCATGCTCAAAAGCATTCATTTGATTTCAAGATCCCTGAGGTGTTCACAAAAGCCTGTTGGCAGAGGTCTGTACCCACCATTTCAACTGGCAGCACAGTACAACTGTCAAAGGATTTCTGCCTTTAAGGCTTTTCATATCACAAATGCCTATTTGTGAACTTTTAACAGGAGAATCAGCAACTTACATCCAGAAATACCTTCAGCAGAGACACAATTATTAATTTACCTGTTAAGAACAAGGTATTTGACATCGTGTACCATTCTGGAAATCATGTGAACAGTCTTATATTATCCCTGTACTTGGGGAGTGTGCTTTCTTGTAAGACTAACTGATGACAGAAATAGTGGTGGTGGCAGCAGGGGGAAGGGTTATTTCATAACTTGGGAAGAAAGTGGTAGGAGGAATCCGAAAATCTGAAGTGTTTAAATGAGGCCTTTTTGGTGAAGGGACTGTCAACACAAGGAACACATAGTGACTTTTTCCAACACACAGAGCAGCTCTAAAAATGCTTATCTCTAGAATTAAACTAACGGGGAAAATGCAACTTTTAAGCACTAAAACCCAAGCTCCAGTTTGAGAAGCACAGCTGTTCTTCCACAGACAGTTTTAATAATCTTACCTTAATAGTAAGTTCTTCTATTGTTACTGCCACAGTCTGTAACCCTGAGACATGCACCATATTTTCCATGACCAAGGAACACGGTCGTAAGACCTGAGTGAAAAACGTCATTTGATTATTAAGGTGACTCCTGGAATCCAAACTTTCCAAAAGGTCTTGTATTTTTGTCATTCCCATAGGCCCAGGGGATGCTGATCCCATAGAGTAACAACATGTTTCAGAGGAACAGCACTGTTTCACATACTGCTACACGTTCCAGCATCCCAATTTGCACAACAGCAATTTTGTACTGCGAGGTTAAAAGTTACTGAAATAAAAGTTTTTGATGTGATGCTTAAAAATGCTTAAAAAACAGACAAACCCCAACACACAGACTGATAATACAGTGAAAAAAAGAAGGGGTTTTCTTACAGTAGTAACATTCTTGTCTTGTTTTTCTTTGAGAAAGGCACAGGCCAGCACTTTGAAGCCATTCACTTGAGCAGTCATCCTCTGTGCATCCCTTCCAGATGTCAGAGAAAAGTTACACTGGAAGGAAACTTTTAAGGCAGGAGCATCAGCATTGGTCAAATTAGCAACAAAGACAACTTCTGGGTCCAGAATCACAGCTTTTACTGTCATATTTGGCCGTACAGGTGTTTCTGTAAAAGGAAATTTTAAAAAACCCCTTGAATATAACAGGTTTGGAAGCATTACCATGTACATAAGAGTGAAACCATGCATGAAAACTGTTACCCAAAAACAGAGGTACAGATTTAACAAATAATGCCTCAGTTTCTACAGGAATACACTGCTGAAATGGAGTGTTCAGAAATCAGCAGCAAAGTGCTGAGTGCTGTAGAAGGACAGGATTAACTGTGTACAGTGCAGTCAGCCTAAGCCCTGGCTCTACAAAGCCAAGCTGGAAATATCAGAATATCAGAGCTATGCCATGGAACAGGAGGCAGCTGGAGGCTCAGGGCACTACAGGAAAAGCCAAGGAAGCTGGACACGGTGGGTTGCAGCCAACAACACATGTGGGCAGTCCTGAACATTCCCTGCAAGTGCTGTTTTCCTGGAGTGAGTATCATCCCTCCTCCATCACAGGACTTGGGCACCTCTCCAACAAGGGAAGAGGAGAGCAAGTGAACTGCTGACATCACTAGGGCAGTTCATCAAACCTAAGGGTCACTGCTGGTGCTCTGCCAACGTCCCCAAAACGAAGGGAGGGTTGTTGGGAACCAGGCAGACAACACGCCCCACAGGTGAGGTCTCACCACAGCTCCGACAAGCCCAGCAATCACTTCAAAGCAACAAAATGCTCTTAGAAGTGGTCTTTCTTGCCCTTGTTTCATCATGATTTACCTTCAGTCTTCAACCAGAAAGAGGAAATCAATCTACTGTGTCAGTGGTCAATTTACACACTTTGAAGACTAAATTTATTTTTTAAGTCTGATACCAAGACAGCATCTCAAAAACTTTCGGAGGAATTGTTTTCAGTGTGAAGTCTGCAAAAGAGGGGAATGGGGGTGGAGGTGGAAATTGGTTTTACAGACCTGTTTCTGGCTTGGATTTCCCAGAAGCAACTTGCTTTAATTGGAACTGTGCAGATCTTTCAGTTGAGGATGCTGGCATCGAGTTAATGAAAAAATCTGCTACTGTCAACAAAAACTCCATACTGGCACATATGTACAGCTTGTCAAGGACTGCAACAACTTCAGTTCCATTTTTATCCTGCTTATACCTTATATCTATCATAGAACTGTCATGGGTGTCATCTTTCTTGTCTATCATTCTGGAAAACAAGTTGAATAAGAAACATTTCAAACACGGATCTAGAAAAACAAGGATGCATAAGTGGTGCCATTTCTTCTCCCCACGGTGTTTATAAATAAGAATTACTATACAAGCAATCAGTGTTTCTTCCCAAAATAAGAGAGTATAGACTTTTCTGAGAGAGGAGCAATTTCAATTTCAAATTGGTGCACTAAACTTCTGGAAGTGTGCATGTGGCACACAGGAATCACAGTGGAGTTTAGGAGCACAGAACTCTGGCTGAGGCTGGGTTCTCTCTACTCACCTGTTCTACACCATTTACTGTAATATGTAAGACTCCGCTATTATTTTTATTGTGTTTGGATAACATGGGAAATCAACATATAAAAGTAGAAACTTGCTCAACATGATTAAAATCACATCATTCATTGCTCAAGCACACAGTATGACAATCCCATGTGAAGCAAGGTACAGAAGGGAACAGTGTTCCTCATGAGCTGCAGGCTTTCCATTTCCGCTGCATTCAGACTTACCTTGCAGTCACATTCTGAATTCCTTCTCTGAGATCATCCAAGGTGCAGGCCTTGAGTTTAACTTGAATATCCATGGAGCCATCTGAGAAGATGTGCCCAGCCGATGCCATGAGGTGCAGGCGGAGCTCCCCCAGGCGCAATCTGTCGCTGTGCACGGAGGGCAGAGCCTTCTGCACGGGGACACAGAACACAGCAGTGAGCACATCCCCCTGGCTGCTTTTTGAGGCATGACTGAAGTCCTTTAACTGTACAAATCAGCCCCAGAAATTCAGTGGGAGAACAGAAGCAGCACGTTGGGCTGCAGTGAAGTTGTTTCTTCACCACAGTGCTGGTAGTTGTTCAGATTGTATGACTGTAGGATAACCCACCTGAACTCCAAATCCCCTCCACTCCCATCACACTGACTCATTTACAACACCTCAGCAATAAGTGGAAACCATATGAAGGCAAAATTAGAATAAATCCCATTCCAGTGTCTTTCTTCCCTGAGATGCTCATTGCACAAGAGCTGTTTTAAAATTAAACACAACTAACATTCACTACATATAAAGACATGCAAACCAGCCACCTTCACACCTGCACAAAGTGCATTAAGTCATAAAAAATAGGCCACATTTCACATCTTTCTCTTCTGTTTCCAGCACAGAAAAGAAGCCCAGGATTGCTCACACCTGGGGATATGCAGGAGGAAAGTATGGGGCATATACACCTTGGATATGCTTATTAACTATACAGGCACGATGCACAGAACTAGCACCATCTGAGCCAGCAATTCCTGCTCTTCAGATGGTCATTTTTACTTTGGATAACTGGAATCAAAGCTTGAATGACCAAATCAAATGCTGGGGGGGGTGGTTGGTTGGTTCAGTAATATTTTTCAGTGTGATTTTTGGAAATGCACATATATTGTTCAACTTAAGGACACGCTCTGCCCAAGAAACCTCGAAGCTCCGCAAGGCAAGCATTACAAAGCCAACACAACTGATGAAGCTTTGGTTTCCTGTCCTGAGTTCTGCCCATGTGAGATGCCCACCCCACCTGTACGGTAAAAGCTTGGTCACAAACCTGATTCTTATCACTGTTGTAGAGAATTACGGAAAGGGACTCAAAATTGAAGTCAAATTTAAGTGCTGTATAACGTTCCACAGAACACTCAGCTGCAGAAACACTCTCTTGTTCAGAAGCAAGAAGATGACCTGTCAGTGAAAAGAAGATACTTCTTTAGAACACTGGGTTTAGGGTATTTTTGCTGTTGGTTTGGGAGTTCTTTGGTTGGTTGGTTTCATGTTTGTTGTATTTTTTTTTAAAACCACAAAGTCACAAGAAGAGGAAAACCTCTAAATTCCAGAAGACTACTCAAAGCAATTCACACTTTTAATTCCTCAATATCACTTTGTTCTGTTCAGTACATGCTAAAATTACCTAGCACGGAGTGATTTAAGAACCTTTCAAAAAGCTGCCATTAGTTCACTGCAGTTCTGCATTCACTTAGTGAAGAACTACACAAAGCACCAAGTCTGCTCGAGGAGTTTGCACTGCTCTTCCTCCCTGTTCCTTCTCACAGTGTAGCAAGTCAACTATCAGTTAGAGTCAATTTTTGGACATTGAGAATGTTAAGTTTTGGGCAAAAATAGATTTTGGCAAAGTGTTAGCAATGTTTTATCAGAGCCATGCACTGTTTACATTAACACTCTATCTGAATACTCATATCCTCCCTTGTTATAACTGAGCATTAACACTCTGGGGTAGATGACTGGGCATTTTTCTTTTTTAACCATCTGCACCTCAGAAGAGTCATTGCTATGGACTGAAGAATACATCCTATGGAAGAAGAATCATAAAAAACATGCTGCAGAAGCTTCTGAGCATCAAGAGCTCACACTCCATGCACGTGCACACGTCAGTTTCTAACTGTTCAGGTACACAGAACGCATGTAAGTGAAAAGAATTCACATGCACATATTTAAGTGCTTCAGACAAACGTGATGTTTGGATTCACAAACAGCCCTCTGCCTTTGGAATTAAACATACCAGATTCATGTGGAACCTTCCCTTTTTTAGGTATCTGTGTAAACTCCACATTCTCTTGCACAGCAGTTGGTTGGGAAGAAGCCCCCCCAAGGTTTTCAAGCAAAATTTTCATGATAACAGTCAGGTCATCTTCACTGAGTGCAATCTGTAAAGTGATAAACCACAAACTTCAGTTTTGGGGACAGAAATCATTTGCCCATTTTTCCTATAATACATTGCTTGTTATGAACAGGAGTTACAAGAACTAACACTCCATATGATAACCCCTTTCCAGTCTTGCTAAAAATGAGGGATTGATGAACGTATGCACTTCTAACAATTCAGTAACCCCCACACAGGACCAGATAACATTAAAGCCAAGGCTTGCATTGTCTACACTAAAGCAACTGTCCCTCAGAAGGCCTTCAAGGAGTTAATGAATGTGAATCCAATAATAAAATGACAGAATTGTGATAAACCCAAGCACTAATAAGTGACAAAATGCAGCCATTTAGGCCACAGTACAGTGTTAGAAGTATTTTTTCTAAATCTGGTTATTTTTGTTTGTACTCCTTTAAATCTCTTAAATCTCTGTGCTTCACCAGTGCTGTATTTGGCCATAGCACAAACACAGGGATGACACAGGGCTCAGGAACAACTATAAGGTGCCTCAGTTTGGTTTACTTTTAAATCCATATGGGTAATGTAGGAAAAGAAAAAGTAAAGCCTTCCCTCTGCAAAGATACCACCCACACTTTTAAATTGTTGTGTATTAGAGACACCCTTTTCATTTCTATCAATCTAATAAACCTTAATGTTACAGGGGAAATGTGAAGACTGAAATCTAGTTTTTAAAAGCTAACTCAACAGGCAACCTCAATGATTTTACTGACTATTGAGTCAAAGCAGAGCTCCAACAGAAAAATAAAACTAGGCGTTATTCCACTTGCACACAGCTACACCACAGCTGTTCATGATACCACATCAAAGCTCTATAAACACATCTATAAACTAGACAATCAAGCTGGAAGTCTTTTAACATTCCTGAAGGACACAAACTGAAATGAGTTTGCAAGCTCTTTAACTAAGCTAGGTACTATTCTGAGCAGACTGAGTGACTTTTGATGTGGCTGTCATAGCATTACCTGCATTGGTTTCAGGTCTCCTTTGATACCAATTGTTGGGCATTTATGATACCAGGTTGCTGCTAAATTTCTCTGGACCAGTAAAGTCAAACTCACAGGACACAGAATTTCAGAGTCGGGTTGAGAATCTGTGGCTCTGATGTACCTAACAAAAGACAGTGACATCCACAGAGGAAAAATATTCAGCAATTGCACAATCCCAGATATCATAGCAATCCAGCAGAATATGGGCATAATTATTAATTTAAAAATAAGTGTGTGTGCTCACATATGCTTACACCCAGGGATGCACTTTAGATGAACTTGGTTACTGTCCTATCATTCCTTTCTCTCCAAGAAGTTCGAGAGATTGTGTCTCTCTAAAAGCACTCCTAAACTTGGCTTGGGGAGGTTTTTGGTTGGTTTTAGTATGTTGTCATTGCTTATCATCTTTAAATACCAGAAAAATGCTGCATGTGGAACATAAACACATTTCCTTTACGAACATCTTTCAATTTAGATAAAAGCTCCACATATACCTCGATAACTTCAAATGAGTCAGCTGCACATCCATGCTGTCAATGACTGGAGGAAGAGGAGATTCCTCTGAAGACACCAGCTTGAACTCATTCTGAACTCTGATTAAGCCAAGATCAGCCACCAGAGCGTTATACGAAGCTGGAGATTCAGGAATAACTATAACTGGAGCTTTCAGGTTGACATCCATTGAGAGGCGGAAGCTCTTCTTGGCAAAGTCCTTCATGCTGGAAGCTGCCATTTCTGCTGCCTGGGCAGTGACTGCAGTCAGGGCTTCCTGGGCTGTCTGGAAGTTGTTCAGGAAGTTCTGTGGAGAGGGAGTGGAAAACAGTAAGATTTCCATGAAAACAAGCCTCTCCAAGAAAGGCAAAATGTAAAATAAAGAAAAAAAGTACAGCTGTGGTATAAATATGAAACTCCTCATGTAACCACGCAGGTTTCGAAAGACAAAAAGTCTCAAATCATGCACAAGTGAAGACTTGATTATTTATTTTTTAAGATACTATTAAAGCTATCAACTCCATTCATTATTTGTTTTGCCATCCTTCTCCTTATTTGTCACTCTTTTAAAAAGCACTTCTGAAAACCGCTTCTTCAGCAAAATACTCCCGTGTGCCTGTACACCAGCTCACCACAGGGGAGAGGTGATTACACTTCATTTTATTAAACATCTCTGAAGTCAAGGGAAGAACTTGAACTGATGGCTTACCAAGAGAGACATAAAGAACTTGTGGAGGTAAATTATTTGGATGCAGCCCACTTTGAGAGACATCTTCCCATCCACCCGTGACATGTCAGTGTAGGCTTCCCCGGCCGTGGCGTCCGGGTACAGTGACAATTGGAACCTGAACACTTCATCTCCCATTATGGACACAGCCTGCAGGATTGAGTCCACACAGTTAACACTGCCAGGAGTCATCTGAAACAAGAAATGTTTCCCCCAGAAGAGCAACTTCTCAGCAGTACCTGGACACAGGCAATGCCAGGCACAAAGGAAACATCAACGTCCCCGTGCTACTCAGAGTGCAACATATCAGTGCAAACGTGATTAAAAAGAGCTAAATATGAAATGGAGGAATATTTTGCTTGCCTGAGACAAAGGAAATTAACCAATAAAATTTTGCTTAATAGTTGGTGTATTACATCACACTTAGGATTCCATAACACAGCAAAAAAACTATAGTGCTCTCCCTATACATCACTGAGAGAACTGGGTCTTTTTACAATCTGCACAAGAACGTCACCTTTTTATGGACTGTTTTTGGATCAACATTTGTAACTACAATGTCCTCAAGCCTGGAGAACACTTTAATCTTTTTAGGCTTCATAGCTACAGATGCATCCATTCCTGGTTTGAGACAAAAGAAAGAAAACAATAAATGCACTTCAACAAATTTCTAAAGAAACACTTCTGCTAAAAAAAACCCCATTAATTATTACTGAGTACAAAGAACAGTAAGAGCTCAGAATCCAGCCTTCTACTGTGTAACAACCAATGCTAAGCCTGGGACAGAAGTCAGGACATTAGTACACATGACAAATCTGCCAACACAAATTGACACTAAGACTGGAGTAAAAATTCCCAACACTACTTAGGGTTTTGCTATTAAAAAATGCCAGTTTGTGTTATTTATTCCATAGTGCCTTGATTTCTTTAAATTTTACTCCCCTATCTAAAAAATCACCTTCTTTTTCCAAGCCAAACATTCTCTTTCTTTGCAGGTGATTTCACACAATCAAACTAGATCCAAACACACATTACAAAGACAAATGCAGTACACACAGGCCTTTCAGAAGAGAATGCAGGTAAACTACATATTTCATCTAATATCTAAATAAACTTCACCTACTACTTCAATCCAAAACCCCTTACCTTGTATTCTGATGTCTGCAATCCTACAGGTCTGATCACACACTGTGATACTGAATGCACTGAGCTTTGCAGTGAGTTTTAACTCACAGATATCACTGTGGGCTGCATCACCAGACCCTGGGTAGGAAACACACGAGACATACAAGACCTTCATTATAAGCCCATTGTTTAAAACAAATACTAGATTATTGTTTGTACACATATGAACTATTCAGAAAGCAACCTGCAGTTGTTCCCTAAAAGTTTAGATAATTGTTAATCAGGATACGAAGTCTTTTATTAACACAATTTTCTTCTGGCACATGAACAGCCACCAACATAGGCAAAAAGCCATCAAGATGCCATTTTCTCTCCTCACTAATAGCTAGTTTTCACACCAGTATGCTGAGCACAGTGTACACTGCAGTATTTGAAGCCCCACCTCACATAAGAAGTGTCCCTTTCTGTATCAAGGAGCATATGGGCTGAAAAAGGTTTCTGCAGAAACACAAACTGTAACAGCCAATCACTGTAATCTCCATCCCAACAGTCTGAGGACTGGAAAACCTTGAATTTCACGAACACCACAAACACAAGAATCAACCACAGAGGACCTGACAAAACATCAAGGAGCTCCCAATGCAAACACTCCTAGTACTTCAAGGTCACAAACACCAGGGATCAAAACAAACACACCATCCTTCAGTTCACAACTTCTCTTTGCTTCCCCAGGAGAAGGTTTATTTCCAGCAACTTGGAGAGGGGAGGTGAGATGCTGCCAAACAGCACAGGCACAGCCCTTCTAATAGCACATTACCTGCTCTAAGAATGCTTCCTTTGGCCTGCTCTTTCGTTTGAGGCTTGTGGTCTGCTGATTTATCAGCACTGGGAAGACCACCTGATGGAACACTGAGGGTGAGAAAACTCAGGATGGAAAGCAAAGCCTCTGTGTGAAGGACTACATCCAAAGATGAAAAGATGACCTAAAATGAGGGCAAGGAGACAAAGCAATATTGTTTTTAGTAGCAATTTACTACTTCACAACTCAGTTACTGCCACAGAAATGAGGAAAAAAAGTGTCTTGCTCAATTTGACAAGTTTCTGACCCTTCCATCTCCTTCAATTTACCACCAAAAAAGCTTCAGAACAGCTGAGGGAGCTGTGGAAGGGAAGTTTAAAAACAGCTACAGAGGAACTGAGCCAATCTCAAAGCTGATGCTTCACGTGGTTCTGGTTTTCCAGCAGTTCTTAGTTCTGCTGCATTTCAGTGTGGGCTGCTGAGCACTTCGGTTGACAACTTCAGAACCATGTTTTAGTGGATATGATGCAACAAAACCAAACCAAAAACCCCAAAACAAAACAAATATGCAAAAAAAACCCCAAACCAAAACCAAACAATGAAAACAAAACAAAAAAACCCCCAAAACTAAACAACGAAAACAAAACAAAAAAAAAACCACAACCAAAACCCACCCCCTCAAGATTTGCAATCAGAACAGAAAGCACACGGGCAGCAACTACTCTTGCCAGTATTACTTAATAAAATCTGGTATCAGGTAGCTAACTCTCCCCAGCCTAAGGCAGCCCTTGGTAAATGCTGGTTTTACAGCTTCTTGTTTAAAAAAATAAATACACTAAATACTTCTGTATAAAAATTCTTTTTTCACCTGGATTTCCCTTTGAAGTAGTTAAATATAAATCAGTAGGTTTTAGTGGTGAGAGTCAGGGGTTTGGGTTTCAGCTGTTACCATTTGAGAAGCTTAAAAAAAAAACCCTAAAGCCATGCAGTGCTTACATTGATGTTTTGCTTGGTGCTTTTGTAAGTTGTAACAAAGTCTGGCCCATCAGGATCAGCCTAAAGGGAAAGGAGAAAAAAAAAGGACACAGTCAGTCTCTACTGAGTTAACCAATAATCAATAACACATGAAATAAAAGAAGGAAATTAAAGGTTAAGTTGGAAAATGGGTATTTGGGAGAAAGCCTGGTTAAGTTTTAGATACAACCCCTGCAAGGTAAGTATGGAAGCCTTATTTTACTCCCCATGTAATTTTAGTGAAAATGTACTGAAACCTTAATGTATTCCATTTTCAGAAGGTGCTCATCTGTCTCGCTTGAAGAATTAATAATGCAAAGAGGATCTCCTTTTGAGTCTGCAAACAAAGAATAAAGATGTAAAATATCTCCACTCTCAAGCCTTACTCCACCTATGGAGTATCTCTGTGCAAATTCTCAATTATATACTAATTATATACCATTCTTGCTGAAAGAGTGAAAGCAAATAGCTATTTTCACTGAGAAGCTGCACATTAAGTATTACCTTGTGAAATGCTATATTCCCTTTATTTTAAATTAAATTAGTAATAATTAACTTATTTTGGTTCTCATAAAAAAAGATTCAAAATTGGAAATTTCTTTTACCCTTTATTTCCGTGCACCTCATGGCAATGTTTTTCAGATATGCTGCTGCAGTCAGCTGGTGATTTCTGACTTTGGTTTCAGTTCCAAGCTGTAGCACAGTCAGAACATGTAATGGGGATCTCTCCTTCTGAACCTGCTTCATCAAGGTTACTACAACCTGGAACACAGAAAGAGAAGTAAGTTCAGAGTTTCAGTGAGGCTTTCCAGATACGGCAGGCAGGAACAAACAGGCATTATCTCCTCAACTAAACCTCAACAGGAACATTAATCTTGACATTTTGCATTTTAACAGAGACCCTACAAGACCAGTTTGCTATAGACTCCCCCTGGCCCCACACCTCTGTTCCTCTTGTTTTCTTTTTATTATGAAGTTAAGCTGTTAAAATGGGCTTTACAGCCACTACTTGGAAGAATCAGACTTGAGCATTGGGTTGAGGAACAATACTTTGTACAGATGGACACATACCTCTTTGATTTCAAAATTAAGCAGCACATTGATTACATCTTCATTCAGTGGCTCTTTTCTCTTTTCAGATAGCATTCCTTCTGGACCACTCCTACCTTGTACCAAAACTGATCTCTCCATTTCTTTGGTTTTACCTGAAACATTCAGTAAACTGGTTAACTTTGGAAACTGCCACCATTTGTTTAACTCAAGAAACACATCCAGCTCTTTCATCTATTCAGATGTCTCACATTCACCTAAGATAAGCTGGCAACATGTCCCCAAGCAGAGCCTTTAACTTCAGAGCATGAAAAGGAAATAAAAACATGTTCTGGCAACAAGACAACTCTGACATCTCAGTACCTTGCTAGTTCCTTAACAACTCAGCCAACACAACTACCACATTTTGTCTGTATTGCTTCCAGGTTTTTGAAGTACCAAAGTATGAGCATTGTCCTTGCAGAATTAAAGTTTCTCACTTACACACTTCTCAGATGTAAACTGTTTTCCAGACAACAAATGCTTTTCTTTACTCCTGAAAGCTAACACACTTAGTATTCATGACAAGGAATTCCAGCTCTGACCTTCCTTTTGCAGGACTGATTTTGCATCAGTTTGTTCTTGCTCTACTTCACCAAGGTTTTCTGTCAACACTCTGAGAAAGACATTCAAATCCTCTTGACTTAACACAACCTAAAAAGTAGCAGACGACAGTTCTCAGGAAAAAGACATTGTTCCTTAAACGTGTCACCTGCTAACAAAGCAGAACATTTCCTGACACATGTTTTTTACAAGTATTTTGTCAGCAGAATCGTCCCTTGAGTAACACAATTAAATTCTTTCTACCACTTATTGTTATAGTATTAGGAGATTAAAGGTTATGACTTGCAAAGCTTTATCCATGTACACTGCAGCCTTCAACATATCTTTGTTTTTAATACTTTCCTGTCAGTGACATGCTACTTAACATTTCAATTCCAGTTTCACCCAAGATGTGCCAGTTATTGTCTTTCACAGCACATAAAATGCCACAAAAATCGACTATCTTGAGTCTTTCAGGGGTGATGGGAAGGTATGAAGCTGGAGAAACTAAGGCAAATATTTGCATTAATTTAAATTTAGCTGGTCCTGTCTCACGGCAAGGAATAAACAAGACTCCTTGACATCCTTTTCTCATTTCTCTTTTCAGTCCTCTTTCTTTTTCTCTCAGTTTATTAAAAACACAAGAGCCAAACTGCTGTGTGCATGATGCTTTCAAGCCTCTACATTTATAGAGGTAGGGTCAAATCCTGTTACATCACTGAAACTCACTCCACACCTACTAAAAATTTGAAGGTTACTGCCCCTTGGAGTCCAGAAATAACACAAGGGTTAGTCCCACATTAAGCATTTCAGCACCTTTTCACAAGACTCACATTCATTGTGTCCAGATAGCCTGTGATCTCCAGCACAGGCAGTTTGTGAAACCAAGCTGCAGAGAGATTTCTCTTCACAGACAGGCTTAAATTAATAGGGTGAAGTATCTGAATATCTGGATGTGATGAATCTGCCTCCACAGTGGTCCTTGAAACACAGTGGGGAAATAAAAACAATACAGTTGGGAAGTTAGAGGTTCAGTCATATGTTAGATTTACAAAGTAAAATCTCAGTCTCAGATGCAATACCTCTTCAGGCTTAAAGAGTTCCCTGAGCAGAGCAGTTTCTTATTTTGTTATTGAATTGCCCGTAAGGTAAGAGCATTTTAACACCAATTATTTGACACTATCATCAACCACAGTTTCTAAGCAAGGCAATTAACGTGCCATAGAGTATTAATATCAGCAATCAGTGAAGGCATTATTCAGTGCAGTCACTGTACCTGGACAGCTTCAGCTGTGTCAGCTGCACATCCATTTTGTCAATGACTGGAGGCAGGGAACTGCCCTCAGAAGACACCAAGCTGAACTGGTTCTGCACCCTAATCAAGCCCAGGTCTATCACGATGGCCCTGGGGGACACTGAGGACTGGGGGATGACTATAACTGGTGCTTTCAGGTGAATGTCCATTGCCAGGCGAAAACTCCTCTGAGCCAGGTCCTTCACACTGGTGGCAGCCTTTTCTGCAGCCTGGGCTGTGGCAGCACTCAGAGCCTCCTTGGCTGTCTGGAAGTTATTCAAGAAGGTCTAGAAAAAGCAGATGAAGGAGAAACATCTGTAAACAGTTTTTTAATCTAGGTTACTTTCTCATTTTACAGCATCAACATCAGCCACCAACTATGCTGCCTACTGTGTGGAATTTTCCTTGGGCAAAGACAGCTTGGTGCCTTCTGTCATGGCCTCTAATAGAGAGTCCAAAAAGTACTGACCAGTACAACTCACTTATTTTCAACTCATCTTTACTTTTTCTTCCCTCCTTAGCTACAGTATTTCTTAGCTCATTAGCTTTTAGGGACACTTCATTTTTAAAGGCCCTCTTGCCCTCAGTGAATCCTAATTCCTATTAAAGTCAGTACCGAAGGAGGGAAAGCCCACGGGTGCTTTACTGAAAAAGCCAACGTTAGGGTTCTTCAGTGAACAAATATTTAAAGTGGTGATTTTGCAGGTGCCACCACATCTAACCCTGCAGAAAGATTTGCCTCTAATGTTACCTCAGACAGCTTTGCAATGAACTCAGGATTTTGCCAGGCAGCAAACACAAAAGCCCCAAACCACCTTACCAGCACCAAGCTTTCCTCTGTTTGCAAAGCTGAGGGTGGGAAGGGACCCACTTGCACTGATTAGTTTTTGTGAACCTGAAACCAGTGAAAGCTCACTGAGCAAAGACTTTGAGTAGCACATGTGAAAAATTAAGATCATCCCTTCTCTTTCAGAAACTGAAGCTGCCACTTGTACTGAGGGCACAAAGGTTGAGGACCAATCTGAGAACACGGCACAAACAAAGGAAAATGAGACTGACCAGAAGAGCCATGAGGAACTTGTGAAGGAACACTATCTGAATGCAGCCCACTCTCAGAGATACAGAACCATCCACTTTGGACATATCAGTGTAGGCTTCTCCCTCAGTAGCATGTGGATTTAATGTCAGATTGAAACTGAAGACTTCATCTCCTACTATAGACACGGCCTAGAAAGAGAGAAACAGCACCTACCAGCCATCAGCAGCTTCTGAACAGGTCCTTAACACACAGAACTAAACAGCTCAGCCTATCAATGTGCAAGTTAGATTACTACTGCTTGAAATCCTTTTAGACATCCATTCTTGTAATATGAAGATTATTCTTTACTATGTATCTTATTTGAAAAGACCTATTAATAACAAACAAAATACTTTAGAAAGAGTGGAATATGCATTACATTTCACTTTTATACACATAAAACTAACCAAGAATCAAGTAAAACTTAAAATCTTGTAGTTGAGTACTTTTTTATGCAGGGTCCTTGAATCAACATCTGTGACAACTATGTCTTTAAGTCTGGCAAAGAATACAGTGTGACTTGGCTGAAGGCAAAGAGATGAGTCAAGACCTGTAAAGTATAAAAATAGAAACAGTAGTGTTGCATAGCACAAGTAACACTTATTTTCAGGAGGAGGACATATGACAGCAGCAGAGGAAGTGAGAAAAGCTACTAAGCTCTGAAAATGTGACCATCCTACAGCTTTGGCCAAACCAAACCAAACATTTCTAATACAGATACTGTCTCAATATCAGCCATCTCTGGGAATAATGGAGCTACTTCTCATAGAAATACATTCACACAATAACCCATTTCTTAGGAACCAAGCTACTGAGTGATTTTTTTGAGATTTTCTATCAGAATAAATGTTACTATATTGTATTTGAATCTTGTGTGATTATTTCATATGGTTTAGAGATGGGCACAAGCAACAGACTTTATGAACTGCACTCCATAATCTTGTGTATCACACATTCTTAAATATCCATAACAAGAGAGTTTGGCAGATGTTAGGATGGCAAGTACAGCCAAACTTAGAAGTGAAACTCCCCCTCCACACTCCTGTCCCCCACAAAGAATTATTGATAGTCCTTCTGAGGGGCAAAAAAGAATCAAGAAAACAAAACCAAACCATGAAACCCAAACAAATCCCAGGGGTTAAAACCCAAAGAAAACTATTTTAAGGGTTCTTTTATCCTAAATAATTCAGGTATACCAGAAGAATATCCAAAGCTTAGTACAATGTGAAAAGCCACCCATAATCTAACTCCTTCAAATCTGAATAATAATGTATCACCTTTTTCTAGCTGGAGGCCAAAACGTTACGATGGACAAGACTGACTTGGAAAACAAGGCTACAAATCATGTTTGTAAAGATAACATAAAAGAAAAAGGCAGATGCTGCCAATTTACACCTTCATTAAGTCAAATTATTAATAGTTGCTTTGAAACTAAACTACCAAAACAGTTGCTACTAACAAGAAGATTTCATACCTTGTATCTTGATCTCTGCAATGTTCTTTTTCTCATCACAAATATTTAAACAGAAGGCGTCCAGCTTGGCAAAGACCTTGAAGTCAAACACATCCTTATCTTTGGAAGGTCTAGCTACTGGAAATGAGAGAAAGTGGGATTTTCAAGGTAATTATAAGTCATATTTTCACCTGAAGTCCTGAGGGTATTTGAGGGTTGTTTTGGTCTAGGGGGTTTTTTGGCATTCATATGACTTAGTTTGGGTTTTTTCAGTATCTTGACTAAGTCTGCAACATCCCATCTTAGAGCAACAAATCTTCCTCTGGGGGCATCTCTACTGATAAAACACCTCAGCATGTGCTTGTAAGTCTGTGTCTGATATTATTAGAGCAGTGGCTCTCTATTGGAACAGTTTTACTCTTTTAAATCAAGGGTAATTGCTGGGTTAAGAGGAAATGAACTGCACAGCAGCCTGATTTTTAACCTTAAGCCTCAACAGGCTCACTGCAATGCTGGGATTTTTTCAGGTTATCTAACAGTTCCTATTGCAGGATCCTTGAGCAGGAAGTTTGCTTTTAAACTTCGAGCTTATAAGAAATGGCAGACCTTGGCAGCCTGTTTCAGGCAGGTTTTGTGAGAGTAAGGATAAAGCCTGGGGAAGGTAAGGTGAATTCATTCCCAAGTGACAGAAACTATCTGTGGGGAAAGACCAGAAGCCATCAGACCTCACTGCTCTGGTTATGCACCTTCACTAACCACGAGTGGCAAAGTGTTAAACCAAGAGCTCAAAAACTTATGGGCTTTGTTAAACTGTCCACAGCAGTAGGTTTTGTAGATTCACACCCAGGCCATTTCAACTTACAAGTAATTCTGAACATTCTCCACTACACACCTCGTTTCCAGCTCACCTGATGCTCAAGTTATGCCCTTAATACTAAAGGCAGTGCAGCTGCTCTCATCTGAGCCTGTTTGGAAAGAAATCCCCTTTTTTTCCCTGTTTCAGTACCACAGGAACAGCATGATTTTCAATAGCCTAGCAAAGGATTTGGCTAGTTCTCTGAAAGCATCTTTAAATTGCCCAGCTCAATAGCATAGCATAATCATCCAAGCTCTATTTATCTCCTTTATTTTACCAGGAACACTAAGATTATGCTGTTATTTGAATCCTCTAAGCTCACAGGAATCTCGCTTACTCAAATTCAAGTCTATTTGTGAAAAGGCTATCAAACACATGAATAAAAATCTCACCCGAAAATACTATTTACCATCCTAAAAACTCTTTCAGTTACTGGTTTTCTGAAATCAGCCCTCCAGCCTGGTGAGCTTTCCCCTTCATCTCACATGACAAAGCTAATCATGTTCCTCTGGATTTGCCTGTTTTGCCAGCATGCAACACTTTCAGAATCATCATTTGGACAATCCCACTGTACCTTTTCTCAACCTGGTGTCATCCTCTGGCTTTGCTTTCATTGGTGTGTCTCCCCTGCCCTCGCTGCCCGATGGACTGACAGCTGCCAGAAAACTGAGAGCAGACAGAAGGGCCTCTGTGTGCAACAGGAGGTTCAGCGATGAAAAAGTCACCTGTTGAAAACATGAGACTCCAGATGACAAAACAATAACAAGTGTAAGAGTTGGGGAGAGGTGCAAAAGCACCCAGTGCAACATAACAATCTCCTAGAACAGTAAAGCTGCACATGTTACCAGCTACAGAGCACAAAGGAACACGCTTTCTGTAAACTAGAGAGGTGGGAAGCTTAGGAAATAAGAAAGCCTAGCAAGAAGCCAGCAGGTCCCTGCTGACCTGTCACCTCAGTACAGAGGGATGTGACATTGGTCTCGTCAAAGAGGGCAGCACTTGGCTGCTCCTGCAGGAACAGGCAGTGCCAGGGGCTGACACGCTCTCAGTACACAGGTATTCCTCAACAAATCCTCTAGGGCAGTCCAACAGCTGAACAAGAGCCTGCTGTGCACTTCAGTAAAAATGATCCACTTGGATGGGCTTGGAATTGGAAATAGAGCCCAAATGCAATTCTTCCAGACACAGAAGGCCCATTGAAGAGTTGCAAAGCAACAGCAACACCTGACAGTGCATACAGAGCTGAGTTCTCCTAACATCAGCACTGCCACATGGCATGAAAACAGCCAACTCCCCGCACTGCAGCAGAACTGTCATACCCTGTGTGGCTTCGGGAACCTCTTTTTGGCAAAAAGCCTCCAGTATTAACTAAACTTTGCAGACAAAATCTGTAGATGCTCTAAAACCATTAGGTGACAAGTGAAATATTTCAGTCTTCACACCAAAATATGGCAGGCAAAATAATGCCAAAAAGTTACAAAGAGGGGGAAGCACCTATCACAGAAAACACAGTCCTTTGTACTTGATTTTCAGAATTCCTCAGAATGTCTTTGTCCCTAGATTGAAATCTCTGGCTCAAAAGTAAAAGTCAGAACTTGAGAAGTTAGGCACTTATTTTCTAAAAACACTTCTCTATATTGCAGTAATTCTTAAAAGATCCAAGTCTCATTCTAGAGTCTACAACAAAAGTGATGGAGAGGGACGTGCAGTACTTGTGAGAAGCTCCAAAGCCATATTTCAGAGTGAAGAGATAGAACACAGTACCTTCTGCTCTCACCCCTGGGTGGAAAATCACTCATAAATGGATTTAGACTTTTTATTGAATTTAGCCAGCAGAGTGGTGATTATGTGGCAGATTATAATATATACAGATTATTTGACAGGAAGGGGATGTTCATGATCTGTTCCTGATCTCTGATGCAAGAAGAGATGCTTTCTTACAGCAGTTTGAATTTCACCCACATGATCCAGCTAAAAGTGTTCCATCACAGCTCAACAGACCAACATGCTGCTCTTAGCTGGTACAAAAGCTTTCAAGTCCATTTGAACTCTAAATCCCCTGCTGCAAGGCTGGGAGGGGCAGGAAAACAGCAAAGCAAAAAAACCTACTCATTCCATTCTAAACAAGCAAACCAAAAGAAAATAAGCAAAATCTGCTAACACTCACTTGAATCATCTGTTCAGTGTTGTCAAAAGCTGTCTGAAACTGTGGCCCATTTCTGTCAGCCTGAAAATACAGATTTGCATGAAGGTTAATATTAATTCCAATCAGGTTCTGGTTGGTACCTTCTTCAGAAGGTACAAAATAATCCAACTAGCTCTGAATAGTAGGTTTAAGATTATATACAGCCTACACATTAAGAATATGTAGAAATGCTTTAAAAGTAACTTTAAAAAGCTTGATGTATACCTTGATATATTCCACCTTCAGAAGGTCTAAGCCAGGTTTATCTGAGGAACTAATGAGGTGAATGGGTGTTTTTTTACCTGGAACATACCACAGGAAATAAACAACAATTAGGGTCATTTCTGCTCTTTCAGAGAACTAAAGAATTTGTGCCTTGGAGGTAACAATTAACCTTCAATACTGTTGTTAAAATACACTGCACCACCAAACAGGAATCACTAGCTTCTCTTCGTTAAGTGCAAACTGGTAAATCAGTACCCCTTCTGCACCCAAAGACTGAGCTCCAAGCTATTTATTTATCCAATAAGCATTTGGTGAGAGTCCAGAGCTTATCAGCTGTACCATGCGACAAGTACTGCCAGTGGACAGCTGAATATTGAACACTGTAAGCCAAAACTAGACCCACGTTTGCACTTCAGTGAGCACAACAGACAGAAGAGCCACAGCTTCACATAACTGATATATATAAACACATACACATATACTTCCCTTCCTTATTACCTCCAATTTCATAGTAATCCAAGCTTATTTTCTTTAAGTAAGATACAGCTGCTAAATTATAGGTTCTGACAGTAGCTTCTGTCCCCAGATGCATCACATCAAACACAAGTACTGTTTCCTCAGTTTTCTTTTGCTTGGTGAGTTCTACTAAAACCTGTATGAGCAAGAAATGCACAGTTATACCATCTTCTCACATGTAGTATTCTCACCAGTTAAACCAACAATGAAAAGTGCAAAATTAATGCTTTCTCTGCTTTGTTGTTATTTTTGTTACAGACTTTAGAGTACAAAAACAGAATGAAAAGTGATTGTTTAATGGTGACAGATATAAATACAGAAGATATTTTGGGATTTGTTCTTTCCAAGTGACCTGCTTCAGTCTGACTTTTGGTCTTCCAGTGCAGATTTCCCACCCCCTAATTATGACTTGGTACTATTTTTTTTCCTACCAAAAATACTCCAACTCTTCTCTTTTTTCTTTTAATACACAATTCATTTGTGTGTATGCATTATGTTTTATTTATATGCATCACACAACTCATATACATCCCACATATAGCTTGCTTACACATAGAAATATTATGTATATAATTCCTATATATTACGTATATTTTCTGCTTGGTGGTTATGTGTTTGCATCCACTAAGCTGGACAACATTGGTAAATGAATACTGGATTATTTTAATAAATATTCTTTATGTAGAAAGTGAAAATAGAATTCCAGTCATACCTCTTTAATTTCAAACTTCAGCTGAAGGTCTGTCAGTTCCTCTTGAGCAGGCTCCTCACTTCTTATTTCTTCTCCTTTAATTAGTGACCTATCAGTTGGTTCAGAGCTTTCCTCAAAATCAAAATACTCTTCTTCAGAGTCTACAGAAGTGAAAAGACTTCCTCAGTAAACTTGTTCCAGTAACAGGGGTAAATATCCCAGCCTGTCTTTCCCATTCCAACAGGATTTCTAACTGCATGAGCAGTTCTAACCTAAGCTGCCAAGTACAGTGTAGATCTGTACTGCTCTCCTACCACTGGGTGAAGGGTGACCAGAACGAAAGCCCTCCTAAGGACAGCACTGGGGTCCAGCTGCATCATCAGACATTCAGGAACATGGATAAGGAAAATCAGCTACAAAGGAAGCTCCAGGAAAAAACTGTCCCAGGTTCCACTACAGGAAAGTTCTTCCCTAGAACAGCCATGGAAATGAATGCTCAAATCCACCGTGTCAATACAGTAATTCCCCATTTGTTGTTCTAGTTCTGCCTTTTCAGAAAAAGGAGAGTTCTGCTAATGCAACACAGTCAGAAGAATCAAATACAGCTAGAATTCATAGTTCACTTCCATTTGAAGAGGTTGCTTAGGCATAATATTAATTATTACAAATGAGGTGGCTTTGTTTTCTAGAAAAAGCAAGTTTATTATTCTGAGGTAACATCAGCACCTTCAATCTTCTGCGCTTGAAGTTAGGCAGGACCAGTCATACCTCTACTGTTCTAACACCAAGAACAACATGAAGGTATGAGCTGTTCTCCCTGCACAAAGGCACATCTGCAGCTCCTTACCTGACACCATCTCTGCCAACAGCTGGGGTGTCCTGAGTAACCCTTTACTGACAACAGGAATTGTGGGAATAGCGGGTACCTGGAAGGAGGGAAAAGAGAAAAGTCCCAACACATGATTTTCACATTTGTATAACTTGGTATGTCCATATTTTCCACTGATGGTTCATGTCACACCTTGACTCCCCCACCTGCTTTGGAAAGGTCAGTTTTATCAATCCTTGAAAGCAGCAGGACAATGACAAAGGCTGCACAAGCCTGGTTTGAGAGACCCCAGCACGTTCTGCTGGTAAGTCACAGTGAAGACACTTTGCTCTTGATTTTATTTTTTTTTTTCAGTTTCCCTTGCTGTAGGCAGCTTACCTTTGTGCTTGGAGCTGGCACAGATGACTTCTGAGGCAAGGGAATGCTGTCCATCAGATCAAAAATGGCCTTGATCTTCTGGTCTGACAGTCTGACATGCACCAAAGGAAGGCCTCCCGACACTTTAAACCTTTTTTTAAAAAACAAAGTGATCAAACTCCAAGACAAAATGCACGTACCAATTCTTGAATTAAATCTTACCAGTATGGATACTCAGATATAAAGGTCACATCACAGTGAAACCAGTGATTCTGCATTAAAACAGGTCTTGAACTTAGTTTAGGCAGTAATTAGTAACCAGCAAAGCATCCAGAGAGCCACCAGCCAAAACAGGGTTTGTAAACAGTACTGAGCTATTGCTATTTCTTAGTTAACACCTTCAAATTATAAAGTGCAACTGAACCATTAGGGAAATCACAGTTTTCTGTAAGTACACAGTAATGAAAACCAAGTCTTCTCAACATTAATGTGTTACTTTGGCATCCTGGTGTCTCTTTCCACCATTGATTTTGCCAGCTGCACATGAATATCCATAGGCTGCAAGATGTGCAATGTTGATGGATGTTGAAAACGAGCCTTCTTCCAGTCTTCACCTGCAAATGGTCAGTAAATTCACATGAAAAACAATCATCTGCTAATTGCTTTAATTAGGGTATCATTAACTTAATCAAATGGCATCACTAGGATGGTAAAAAACCCCACTCACCAACCAGAGAAACCTAAAACCATTTAGGTCAAGTATTTTAAGTGCTTTTAGTCTACTCTGTTAACACTATTCCCTTAGCAGCACTAAGCCAAATTCTACACTAAAAGATGTATCTAAGTATTGAACCACAAAAAAGGATGGATAGATAGATAAACTGATAGACAAAATACAGAACAGTAACCTAGCATTCTGCTCAAGTTCAAGTGAAGTATTAAGGCAAATCTGAGCTGTATTTTTCCTGCACATGATGGAAAACATAACAGTTCTGGGCATTTACATCCACTGACAGCATCACAGTCAGGGGGTGATGCACAAATCCAAAAAAAAAGAGCAGCTGTTTGAAGAGAAACTAACCAAATTTTCACATGTTTTATAACCTATCTTTTCATTACCTACTTGTTTTGGTTTGCCTTTTTTCTCTAAAAGCATATTTATTACAGGTTGGAAGCCTTCAGCAATCTTTTGAATAAACAACAACTACGTTGTTTTGTTACCTGTTCTTCCAAAAAGCAGCTGCACGTTTTTTATTTCCACATCAAACTTGTCATAAGCTTTGTCCATAATCTCCTCCAGAGATGAAAAGCTAGCAGTTTGACTGCTGCCTTGATTTATGCTGTTCAGCTAAACACAAAGAACAAGATAAAATTAAATCTAAACCTTACAGACACGTGCTGTTCATTCTAGTGAAGATGAAAAATATGATTCATAGCTGATGACTGACATCCGGACTCTTACAGAGAAAATACCTTAAATCATTTCACACTTCACTTATTCTTGATACACAGATGTTTTTTTGTTACTTCTATCAGTCCACTTCATTAAACTTAAGCAAAAGAAATTTTAAAGTTTTTTTTTTACAATTTTACTGGTGGAATACAAGTAAAATAAATACTTAAATCAGTCAGCTAAATCCAGTTAAATTACTGCAATCTTTCCATTTTATAGAAACAAGGGCATCAACTTCCAAACTCCAAGAGAAAAATTAAATTCTCTTTTATTAATAAAAGGCTGCCATTTTACAAAAAAAAAAAGAAACAGAAATTCATGAGTTTTGCTGAAGAAATGAAAGATAGGAAATGATGAGCACGATTACAACATGAACATGCTTCCTGAGGAAGATTGACCAGTACAAGTCAAAGATAACTTAACAGCTCTGAACACTGATCAAATTGCTGACCCAAATGTATTTGTTAAGAAATATATCAAGTTAAAAACGCATTCACACAGATTATCATCTTTGCCTTCTCAAAGCAAGCCAGTTTCAGATGACAGCTGTGTTAAAAGAGAAGAATATTTGCTTCCTCTGAACCTATAGGAGAGGTCATTTACATACCTGAAATGTACCAAAGTCCAAAATGAGCAAATCTGAATTTTCCTGGTAGAAACCTGTCTGGGGAACCACAAGGTAGGAAGGTTTCAGGTTAATCTTCAAGTCAAGGACTTTTCGCATTTCAATGATATGAACTAACCCTGAAATAAAAAGGAAAGGACATTGGAGCTCAAATGCTGTTCACAGGTGAAACAACTGAGACAAAGCATCTGGAGCCAAGACTGCCTTCTGTAGCATCTACTGATTCCTCACCAAACTCAGTGCTCCTTCCCACAGAATATCCACTAATTCTCCAAGAAACCACCTCGAGGAAAAATCCCAATCATACCATTTGGCCAGTGATCAAACCATAACCAAAGTGTTTAGGTAATCACATTGCAACTGTTTAACAACTTCAAAGGTTCACCTTAAGTGAGATTTATTATTATCTCACCTGTAGCAGTTCTTTCCTTGATTTCTTCCAGCTTCATTAACGTGGCTGTCGTTAATCTTTCAAGGTCCATTCCCTTACTTGTCTGGAAGAATTCTACCATTGCATTTATTGTTCTCTTTAAATAAAAAAAAAAGATAAGAATTAGCAATATACCCAGAGGTCACTCAAGTAAAACCTCAAAAATAGAGCAAAGAGAGTAATGGCAGAGAAAGAGGAATCAGAAATAGCTCCTGGTTTGGTTGTTACTCACTGCATCATATTTGATTTCCACAGGCTGGGACTCAATGGTCAGGCTCTGGTCAGCTGTGCTGTCCTCGGGGTTGGTGTTGAACTCGATCTGAAGCAGAGAGGACTTGCTGTCCCCAATGGAGGCCACAAGAGACGGTACAATGTTGTCCTGTCTCAGGCCTGTAACATACCAGTTTTCAAGATTGGCTTCAACCCTAAAGAAGATGAAGAGTAAAAGATACTTAACTGGAATGCTAAATACATCTAGGAAAGACCAGCAATGTGAGAAAGCCTTTAGGAAAGCCCAGCATGACTAACTTCACAGGACTGACATGTGACAGGTTTACAAAACCTAACATTAATAAGAGTATCTGTTCTCCTGTTTCACTCGTGCCATCTAAATTATAGAAAAAGCATGCATTTATGTAAAATAATTCCCAAAAGTCATATTCAGCACTTTGACACAAGAAAGAGTTGGCTATTGTTCACGGTAACTACCAAATAGTCTTCCTTTCTTCATTCTATTCCATGTTATTCACCAAATTATATGATTTGCAGCAGAGTGAAATTACAGAATGCCCAGAAAATTAAACATCAATATACAACATAATGCACTAACTAAGAAAAAAAATTCAGCATCCGGGGAGGGGGGTAGGGGCAGAGATGTTTCTATAAAAATAAAATACCAATCCAATTACTTGATGGCTTGTGCTCCTGGGCGCTGGGATATTTTGGTACTCAGATCAATTATCTGCACTTTTAAAGTTTCTGCCACATTCCTGTCTTCTTTAATTGTAAGAGAAGTGCTTAACAGCTTCAGTGTCACAACATGGGCAACATACTGGTGAGAAGAACAGAGGGAATTGAAATCAGTCATCTCAATGAGAATCATTTTTCACAACTCCTCATTTCAACAAATCACTGAAATGTTTTTTTTTTTAAGTTATTCCACACACCTAAGATCAGAAACATATCTCTATGGAGGATTCAAATACAATCTTGACTTGATTTAACCCTTATCAGTCATTTCTTTAACATAAAACATTGCTCAACAAATGCAGAGCAAACAGTCTGTGTCTCTTCAGGATTGAGGAACATTTTTCTACATGTGAGGCAAGCCCAGCTGAGAACTAATGAGATAACCAAAATCATTATAGTCTCGTTAAACAGCCCCATTTCAGAAGATGTGGCATGTATGCCTTAGCTGTTCTTGCTGCTGCATGTCATGTCTTGACCCTGCCAAGAAAGGGTTTGGACTTCCCAACACATGTACCATTTTAGGGCTCTGTCAATCAGCAACTTCAGAAGAATCAAACAATATTTTCTATCTGAATTTGAAGCCTGCATCTTTCTTCAGGGTACTGAGGGAGATGAAAGCTTGACACTAAATTTGTTGGGTGGTTTGTTTGTTTAACCCATCCCCATAACTAGCTGCTTACCTGCTTTGGTAAGGAAAGGTTGTGGGAGCTGTCACTGTATCCAATAGCAGTGAAAAGCTTGGCTTTCTCCTCTGGTGTCATTAGTTCATCAATAGCTAAAACCAAAAACCCACACAATTTGCACTTTATAAATAACAACAAGCACTTTTCCCTACATTAGTTTTCTACTGCACTTGAGTTCTGCTGATACATTTCATGGATTCTTCATATTGCACTAAGTCCAGACTGTAAAATAATTCACACAGAAGTGTCCATATATAGTGTTACATATCAATCAACATAGTTTTTATTACAAGAGCTCCCATAATTCCCAATGACGGGAATGGCCTTGAGGAGTTTTATTAGAACAAATCTCTGATCCAGACAGCAAATCACCAGAAAAAGAGCATTGCAATTGCTGCTAATTATCTCTGTAGCTGCAAGTGCCACACTCTTCTCCTCATCAAGGTTCTGAGATGCTTTTGGCCATTTCAGATGCTGCCTTATTTACCAGCTCAATATTCAGTAAGCAATGCTGTAAAATGATCGACACTGCCCTGTTTATGCCACACCCCCTCCTTCTGCACAGGAGGAAGCAAAACATACCATAAACTTTCTTCTCAATATATATAAAACCTGGAAGTCTCTCTAAACATTAGTGCATTACAATCTACACCTACTTTCAGGAACAGGGGATTCTTCATCTTCTTTCTTCCTAGATTCTCTTTTACCCCAGAAACCACCAAACCATCCTCCACTTTTCTTTTCTGCTTCAGCGCTTTTCTTCTTCAGTAATTTTTGTCCGCATCTTATTGTCTGCAGACCAGAAATTAAAACACATTGGACAAAATACAGTTAACAGCATTACCGTTGATTTAAGCAGCCCCACAAGAGATAAAGAGCACTTTGATTCATCAGACAGGGGCAAAAAGAGGATCAGAGTGAGGGGCATGTCTATGTGTGTGTGTGTGCAGTGACAAACACAGGCATGTGTTACTTTTAACTTTGGCCAACTTTTTCTCCCCATATCACTGGCATTTAGACACAAAAACTACATGAAAAGACAGCGTTTAAGAGGATACAAAAAGCAACCACATTGCTTAAATCTGGTAGTAACAAACCTGAGGACTGTACCATTTAAAATGTTTGAAATTTAAATTTTTTCCATTCTAAATTTTTAAAATTTGAAGTATTTCAAATCTTCAAATTTGTGCTCAGGCTTTTACTCGGCCTTTCAAAAACCAAATTCTGACCACAAACATCTCAAAAATAAGAACCATCATTGTTATTTTTTCCTCTGAATTTTACACACATTCCAGAGGTGCAGAGAAACACTGAGGCTACATTGGCATGAGCAGTAAATACATGATGCAATTATAGAGGTTAATTTTCGTCTTGAGGAGATAACTACCAGTAGGCATGTCCTCACAAGAGGACTATTCTGAGCTGCTACATGGTTTGGATCTTAATTGCAGATACAACACTTTTCATAGTGTTATATCCTGAATCTCCTTGTTAAGTGTCACTGGTTTCCAGTTTGGAGACTTGCCTTCCCACCTGCCTATCCTCTCATACACATCAGCACAATTATTTTAAGATACCATCATGACAAAACCATCCTATCTGAGGTGTTACAATATTTATCAAGCAAAAATTGTTTCTTACCTCAACTTGTGCTTGTTGCCTTGCTAAGATTATATTGAAGACATCAAGCTGTCTTTCTAGGTCCTGTAAAAATGGATGATGAAATCATTTGCCTCTAAAACAACTTTAGGAAAGGCTCTCCACCACAAATTCTCTACCAGCTCCTTCGTATTTACACTCCAGTTTCTTTCTAGATCTGCTCATTTCCTTCTAGGTATATCCTCCCCTCAAAGTCCATTACAAGATGAAATCTATGTTACAGTCCAATTTTTTTTATTAGATTACTCTTGCACTTCATAAAATGTATCCCAGCTTCTCAATCCTCAACCAAAGAGGTTTTATTTTAAATGGCACTTGACTAGTATTTTAATTTTCTTTCCACAACAGGTTACACAGAGCTTCAGATTAAAAAGGTATTTCCACAGACCTCTTGTGCTCCTGTAAAACCATCACCCTGGTTTACTGAATTTTCAAGAGTTATTTCACAATGGGACCAAAACATACTATCTCCAAAGAGAAAGAACTCCTACCTGAAGTTGCCTCTGAGTTTCTTCTGACAGTTTACTCTGTGTCAGCTTGTTCTTGTAGATGTTTTTGTAACTCTTCAGAAGCTGCCTGTGTTGTTTGATGTTACTCCACGACCACATTCGAGTGTGTCTTCTGATGTGAACTTCGAGAACACTGTCACCTGCATATTTCCACCTGCAATAATTCCAAGTTTGTGAACAACTTCCCATTCCATTTGTGCATTACAACTTACTAGAGGTAGTTTATTAATATGCACCCTTCGTTTACCACTTGTAATTTGAGTAACTTGGCTTATAAAAATTTTAATGGTTTCAACATCACTTTTGAAAAGTGGACTGAGGGTTTCCATTTAATGCCTGAAGAACTACAAATCTTCATTGATTTCTGCACGTTTGCAAACTTGGGGTGTAATAGCTTTAAATACACTTATGAACTTTGATAATCAGCATCACGTAACACTTAGAAAAAAGTCAAGAGAATGCATAAAAGCATATCAGTTCAAAATTTTAACAACTACAGTTGAAAGGCATGTTTCCCTTGTATTACATTTGCTAATTTTTTTCTTTAGTCGTTCTACAATTACATTCCAGCCTCTAGAGAGAGCACTGGCATGTTGTTCAGATTTTGGGGACTTTAGCTTAGCGAGGGAGACGTTTCATCCCTTGGATCTCAGGGCTAAGCAAAGCTCTGTGACAGTTAAAATGCCGCATGTGACGTAGTTTTAAACCTGCTTTTAGCCACAGAGGAGGCTGGGAAGCAGGAATGCTGCTGGCTTACCAGAGGCCAGCGTGGCTGCGCAGGGGGACACAGGGCCGGAAGCGCCGGTACGGGGCGTTGCGCACCATGTAGTCGATGGACTCCAGCAGGTCGAGCATGCTCAGGTACTGAACACGAGAAACAGGGTTCTCAAACTGGGTTTGCACACACTGCCTAAACAACTACCGGGGTCTTCAGCAATCCTCACACTACACAGAAACGCAGTTTCATTAGTATGGAAAACTACACCCCCTGCTCTCCAAGGACACCACTATATGAACTCCTGGTATCCATATTCATTTGGCAGTGCAGAGTTTCCCTAATTTTAGAACTGCCTTTGCATTAGTTAACCTTACTGGTACTGTTCTGCACTCAGTATACACTTTGACATGAGTAAGAGCTAAAAAGCTCTCTGGCCAACTGACTGTAAATTCTCTCTGAATAACTGACAACACTGCAGGGAGATACCTAAATTAGTTCCCTGGGACTTCAGCAGGCTGTGCTGCCAAAGCCAGCACACCCCCTTCATTCCCAGCCTTGCTTGTATTTTGCCATCTCTGCAGTTATAACATTGGCTTGTGGTTTAATAAGATAAGGGCTCCTCATCATTCCATTCTCTGTGTGAGAGGACTGCTATTGGAAGGGCTGAATACAGATCAGGTGGTCCCCAAGGGTCCCCAGATAAGACTGTCAGGATTTAGCACCAGGAAATGATTGTTACACGGAGGGAAAATGATCCCATACATTTCCCACAGGTACTGCTAAACAGCTCAGACATTCTACTTGCATGTAAGCCGAAAATTCCCTAAGAATGTTTTCAAGTGGTAAAACCCTACAGTTCATCACAAACTGCAATGGGGATAAAAAACACCAAACCAACTTACCTGTGGCTTAGTGAATTCAATGACAATTCTCTGTACTTCCACATTACAATCAATCTTGGGAGTTTTCAGTTCTAATTCTGCATAGGGGTTGATATACAGTCTTGCAGAGGCTGACACTGGTCTAAAAACTTAAAGATTAAAAGAAATTTAGATGGATTTCATATTTAAAGCATAGGAAGCAATATAGATCAACCACTATTGTGGTATATCAAAAATATAGCAAAATAGATCAACCACTTTGTACTGCTGATGTGTGTGCTCAAGACCCACAGAATGAGGATGCAATTCTTCCCAACAATGAGGATAACTCAGAATCATCAACAACAGCCTCGCCTGATGGTGCTTGCACACCAACATGCTCAGGACAGTTTATATTCACCCATCCCCAGCTGACTTACTGTACTGGTAATCTTCTGGGTGGTTACCACCACAGGGAATTCCTCTTTTCAGCTGGTCCTGCAAAGGAATATGACACTGTCTAGCAATTGCTCAAGAGCTTTACTTGTTTACAGCTCTCTAAGATTTGAGTACACACGTATTTTGCAAGAGCCTCCTCCCCCTAAATGGGAAATCTGATGTAGCACAAGCACTTCAGAGTGAAGGCTTTAAATACACCAGGTTAAAGAAGAATTTTCAGTTTCTCGTATGAAGTGCAACGCTAGCACAATTTTTATTTGACTTGTAAACCTTGCAATGAATGTGTGCTAATTTAGAAACACAGCTCATGTGTGCACTCAAACATAGCATAAAAGATCAAGCATTAGTTTTTAAACCCCTTGTAAGGAGCAGGAGAAGCTATTCACATTCCTCATGTTTAGCACATGAGCCTATTCTGCAGCTATTTCAGATAGAAAGAAGTCAGGAAAATAACTGAACAGCCAAGAAGCCTGAGAAACATCATGCCAAAACTAAGACTTAATTCAAAATGAGGTCTCCCTGATGCTGTAATTTTCAGGCAATTTCTTGAGTATGCTTTATTCATGGCCAAATATGTTTCAGAATTGCAATGGCACAATCAGTCCCAGCAGAAAGCCTGCTTTTAGGAAGATGTTATAGGAAGCCAGATGAAGTGCTTGTTCCCCTTCATATTTTATAAAAATTATCAATATTAGGAGTTGTTTTGACCAGGAAAATATTTAGTAACTGCAAATTTCTTCAACCTAATTCTTTTCCCAGATTTTTATTTAAAAACTGGTTTGTATTTTGTAACAGGTACATTTTCTCATTAAAAGTATTTATATTTCAACCTATTTCCCACCTGCTGATCTATATTAATACAAGTTAAACTTCTATGAGATTAAGGATAAAGAGCTAATCTCGCCACCAGCCATATCCTGATGTTATTTAAATCTGAGGAGTGTTGTACAAAAGTAACAGATTGCTACAGATTACACAGCTTATTCTTACTACAGCATGGACCAATTAGCTACTATGATAAATCTGATTTGCTGATGATGCTGACAAAATTAAGACCAAAGCAGCCTGTCTGGCTGGAAGACCTTGCTTGGCAGGAAACAAGCTGCACTAAAGCTACCCATAAAATGCATTCAGGCTTTTAACTCAATGTTACTAACAAAGACCTATTATTTGTTATCTGCTCAGTTCCTGAGTTGGTTTAAAATTCTGAAGCAGAAAGGACTGAAGTGTGAGAGAAGCAAGGAGAAAACATTCACAGACAGGTAATGCTGAAGTAACTTGGCTATTATTAAACAACTGGCTGTTTTTTATTAAACTGGATAACTTTAAGAATTTCACACTTTTGATTTGACTTTCCATGTTAGATCCAAGCTCACCAGGTGAAGTGCAGGTTTTGCTAAGGGCAAAATGAAAAAGATAATAAAATAAAGATATCCGTAAAAGGTGAGCACAAAAGAAAAAAGCAAACAGGTAGTATTGTACAAGGACACAAAGAACACCTTTATAAACATAATGGGTCAAAAACTTATCATTTCTAAATAGAGGGTGATAACAAATGAGGTTCACAAACTGTCAACAGTGCAGTGGATTAATATACGACCCTGAGTGCAGCTGACCAAAGAGTGGGGTAGAAATCAGCTTTGAATACTACAAGAGCAAAGGACCCATAGTTCTGTTCCGTGTATCTCCTCCTGCCTTACCAGGATCTGCTCCCGGGAGCCGTGGTAGTACATTGGGCTGTGGACGTTCCAATAAGCACTGAGGCTGTCCAGGCACAAAAGCTGCACAGGAGAGAAAACGTGCAACACATTGCAACTCATCAAGCATCCCAGGAACTCGGCTTTCCATTGGGGAAAACAGAAAACAAAGGAAAGAAGACTGGACAGCAAAGCCACCATTAGCATTGAGATGCATTTCATCCTACAGCACTATTTTGAAATGAAAATTGAGTTGCTATAAAAAGTTCTTAAAGCACAAGTTCATGCACATCTGTTAAACATGGCTCTGGATCACAGGGGAGTGGGGGCACAAAACTGATACTTGGCCTAATAAAGAAACCAGGAGTATTAAACCTTCTTATATTGTTGCTGTCATTCCTTAGGTCTCTGCACACTCCTTTCAGCACAGGCTGGGGGGAATGTTGGAGGGGTTGGGTAGGGAGAACAGAGACTGCTCAGCTGCCAGAATCCCAATCCCCTTAAGAATACAAACTGGGGTGGGAAATGGCAATTTGGCAACCTATTGAAACCACAGTTTCCATGCAGACTTCCTGTACAATACATCTAATGAGGGGATCAGCACTCATATTTAAGGGAAATTATTTAAACCATTGAGTTTAAAGTTATTCCTGACATAATGCCAGTTCTTTGTGCTCTACTTCTGTTTAAAAACACAATAAAATAGAGATAAACAGGAGCATTCACAAAGCAAACTACTCTGCAGATTGTTTAGGGGAAAAAAAAAAACAAAACACATTACCTTGTATATTATTTTTGCAGCTTCATTCAGAATAGAAGGTTTCCAGTTCTCATTTGTTGTCTGAAAGTTCAAAGTGATAGAAGTCATTTTGTGCATCTTAGTTAACACATTTGTGGGTTTATCCTACACTTTCAAGCAAAAAACATATCATTTGGGTGCTACGTGATCACAAATGCCAGTTTGTCTAGACTGCATACACACAAGTCAAAATAATATAAAAATTTTAGTATATTCTGATATTCAGCTCCTTATCCTACCCATAAAAGTCAGTAACAACTAAGGCAAACAGAGCTTAGCTGAAATTTTCTCTCCCCCTTTCTCACAAGGCCAGGCAAAATACCACATTCTTAATCATCGTGATGTAATGTTTGCCCTGGAAATAACCTGTCCTATGAAAGGAAGATATTCAGTTTTCAAGATCACTGTGGTCATTAGAACAAATCACAGGTCTCAAAGTGTGATGTCCCTCAATCCTCTTCCCTCTGCCTGCTCAGACTGCAGGTACTATTTGCATGAATAAAAGACTGTCTTGGCTTCCAGCTGTTTGCATCCTGTCACTGCATCTTCCTAATATGTTACTTCTCCTTTCTGCTGCTCCAAAGACAAGCGAAATGAGAACACAGGAAGGTGCATTCAGACAATTACCAGCAAACTGAGCTCGCCCAACGTCATCCCCAGGGAAATCGGACACTGTGGGTCCGTGATCTGCAAAAAGAGAACAACAACAGATATTTAATTCTCTTGCTGCTGACAGCTGTGTCATTTAAAGTTGACTGAAATCCTGAGCTGTTCTGAGAACCTTCCTTTGCTCAGTTATTCTGGCTGGTACGTTCTCACAATGCCCTAAGATGGGCCTAAAGCAATAGGGCTGCAGAGTAAAGACTCAGGGCTTCAGTTCAAACTGACCATTTCCTTCTGGCTTTTAACATCTTCACAGAGGAAAGAACTAAGGATTACAGCGTACCACATCTCAGTCAGCTGTATCATTTTACGACATCCAGCCCTCCAACCTTTTTAAATGTAATGCCTCTGAAAACAGTGCCCAAAAAGGTTTGAGAAACACTATTATGCAATGCTATTCTGCTACATTCAATTCTCTCATCACAAACTGCTTTATCATTATCCTAAAGGAAGGTGGAACCAGATTGGAATAATACGTGTTTGGTTCATATAAACATTCTCATTTGTCAATTAAGTTTTCCAACAATTTGCCTTCAGACTCATCCATAAAGCCATCAGTTTCTGCCATTCTGGACTCTACTCAGGGCACTGAAAAGCTCTACATCAACTGCACACGCTGAGATGTGAGAACAGTCACCACCCACATTTGGTGAGCAATGGACAAGGGAAAAGGAAGAATATCTGTTTGACATATCTGTATTTCTGGCATTCAGTCATGTCTGGGGTGCTTTATTTGAAGAGGTGCAGAAGAAACGACAGCAACTTCTTCAAGGTGGCAGAGAACAGTTTCTCTCTATGGAATGGACAAGCAGGGGGGATGAAGGGAATATGTTGCAGTTACTTACATCATCTTCATATTTAACATGAATGCCCGTGATTTTGACTTGCACATTTTTTATAACTTGAGTTGCAAGCTTTTCTAAGAAAGTATCCCTCTTCTCCTCCTTTGGTTTGTCTAGAAACAGAATTTCAAAAAGGCAGCATTCAGTGTAGTAACTGCATCTTGAATTTAACCACACCAACAACTACACCAATGTAAATATAATGTTCCCTCTAATTTAAACTTAAGTTTTCACTTAGTTAGATTACATATTTGCATTTTTTTTCCTTTTCTGCACATATTCTGAAGATGTGTTGTCAGCTGCCTTTGTCCAACACAACCAGAAGAACATACACATTTAAGTTTCAGTCAAAACAGCGAGTTCTGGATTAAAATATTTCTCCCCACTCCTTACAAGGGAAAAGGTTTTCTCTTCTAAGTCCCTCAGTGATTAACTGAGAGTTTCAACAAGCAAACAGGTAAGACAGTGCAATTTAGCACAAAGTACCCTCAAATAACCAGATGAGGATGAGACTTGCAACAATAAGTCCCTTAAAGCCTTTCATACAACACAGTCAGAGAAAATTAAAAAGCTGGGACACCACAAATGAAAACCAACAGTTGCTCTGAAATATTCCATTTCTTCTTCACTGGACTTATCCTGTGGCCATTTCAGTGAGGCCCATGCCAGACTTTGCCGTGACACACAGGATACTGCAATTCCTGCTGCACGAGGCAGCATCCCACCAGGGACAAATGTACAAGCCCAGCATCCCACCAGGGACAAATGTACATGTGCCAAAACAAGGAGTAATATTTAGAATCCCTCTAAAAGTGTTCTCTCAGGCTGAGTGTCTGAACACCTCACCTGTACCATGAGCAGCTTGTTCTCCAGCTGTCCTGACAGGCTACACTGTACAGGGCCCTCCTTACAAAGTGGCTGCTCCAGGGAATGCCACTAATGAGCCTGCCAAGCTTGTACATGTTTGTTGGAAATGCTACAGATGGCTCAAGCTGAAGAAATAGCCCTGGCTATCCAAGTACCTTTTTTAACATGCAAGGCACTCTGCACACCACAGGAATCTGACTTGCTATAATGAGGGGATAATTTCTTTTAAAGCTTTAAGAGAGGCTCAAGAAATCCATTTAAAAACAAAAAGACTTCACCATTGAATGTGATATAACACAATTTGAGTGTTCGATTTCAATTGAAAATTAATTAGCCAGGAAGTCAGAAGAAACCAAAACATTGTATCATTTTTACATGCAACTCACATTTCCTCCTGTTAATTATTTTTTCACAACTCCCACTGTATCAGCAGATATCAAAACAATCCTAATTAAAAAAAAAAAGGCAGAACTACCAAGAAGAGAGAATCAAGGGCTCTCTTCAGTCTCACTGGATCCAGAAAATGGCTAAACAGCAAAAAAGAGCTCTCTCTAATTTACATCCT
This sequence comes from Lophotriccus pileatus, assembly GCA_035583135.1. NCBI lineage: Eukaryota > Metazoa > Chordata > Aves > Passeriformes > Tyrannidae > Lophotriccus > Lophotriccus pileatus. The sequence continues at coordinate 16,844,004 of JAWWES010000018.1, forward strand.
CTCTTTCAAACAGGAGGAAAAAAGGTATCACTGCATGGATAGCCAAGACTATGAGAAACTAATCGAAACAGAAAGCAGAAAGAAAGAAGTCTTAAAAGTTTGAAATGCTTTTTTACCCACCTTTTGAGTGGTCATGACCTTTAAAGGGTCTCTTAAAATGCTTTTTGTACTTTTTACGCTTACGTCCTTTGCCAGTGCAAGCAATTTTTTGGGAAAAGGACAAAAGTCAAGTTAGTAAAGCAGAAATGCAAGAAAGCATAAGAAAACACAGACGAAAGTTTAGCTTGTCTTAAAGCATAAAGCCTTAGCAAGGTCTCATTAAAAGCTTTAAGAATTTCAGATCTCTTAAGGAAGTAATCAGTTACTTCTTACAGCATACGATATAAATCTACAAGAATTTTCTACCATACAAGGGCATGTATTTCAAATATCTCAGCTTGAAAGTTATGTGGAAACCCAAAGAGAACTTTTTAATATGATTCTCATGCTAATCAATGGTATGGCATGAAAGCAACCTGAAAGAACAATTCCAGTAACTGCAAAACAGATAGACTCAAAGCTTTACGTGAAGCGAAATTCTCTTGTTTGCACACAAATTATGACCCACACTATCACAGCTTTCAATAATTAAATAATGCTCTTGCTTTTCCTGGGTTCTAAAGCAAACCAGTTTGGTGAGCTGGTTCTCCCCCTTTCCGGGGCAAAGGAACTCGGCAGCAGTGCTGCCTGTGCTTATCTTTAGGAGGCTGCAGCACGAGAAGGGTGTATCCCACTAAAGCAGAAGGAAACAAGTGTAACTGTACCTACTGTGGGAACAACTCATGCCATTTTGCAGGCCTGTTCAAACAAAGGAGGAGAAACTGCTAAGATTTCACCCTGTCTTGCAGATAAGGTGATCACTCTACAAATAATAAAAAGTAAAAACTGTGGCAAATAGCAATGTTTGCTTTTGGATGGTTCCTTTTAACATTACAAGTCATGCCCTATAAACGATATTTTAAGAGGACAGCTTCCTTCACTTACTATGAATTTGTTGGTCTCGGGCTCTCACTGCCATGTATGATAAAACTAAGGCAACATGATTTTCCTCTTGATCACCCACACCATTACCACGGGCAATGTGTGTTTTTAAGCTCATTCTAAACCTGTGCTAAGATAAAAGCCCAGTAATAATTTTGGCTAAGTGGAAACTCCTAAAAACCTGGTTAGAGAAATTAAAAATACAGCAGGTACAACACAACCACAGTTTCTGTGAATTTCAATGGAAACTGTTTCCTTGAGAGCAATCCAAATAAACAGAAACAGGGGAGAGCGTGGCAATGCCTTCAACCTGCTGTGGTTCAGTTTGTCTGTCCATGGTTTCAAGACAGCCTGAACTTCCTTTATCTTAAGCCCCGACACATTAGGTCAGGGTAATTACTCTCTGCTTTACAAACAGCTAAAGATAGTCTTGTAAAACTACAGCAGAATATTATCAGCATTCTTGAGCTCCATCAGCTGACTGATGGAAATCTCTTAAGTGGTCTTTTAAGCATCTTGAACTCTATTAAAAGAGGACCGGTCATTGCAAGACTCCACTTGAATCCACACTCACTAAAACCTTATTTCTAGAAGCACCAATATGTGGATGTCTACAAACAAGTTTTGTTTTCTCATTGCTACATTTGACTGCTTTGGAGAGGGGTGCAAAAGGTAACTAACCATGCATACCCACCAGGCTTGGGGTCCTTGTAAACCAGACTCTCCAACCCATACAGGGAATCTCGTGAGTGAGTGCCTTGGTCCACATTGCAGCAAGTAACAAAAAGGGCATTTGGTTTAAAAGAACGTTAAGCTCACAAAACCTTTCTGACACATTAGCATTTCCATTACAGTGTGTGACAGCCAAAGCCACTTCAGAACATCTGCTTTCCAAGAGCACCTACATAGGAAAATCATGCCATTTTCATTTTTTCTTATAACCAGCAAACAACAAGACCTGCAAGCTCGGGTCTCCATATGAGGTTTGATACAGACAGGGATTCTTTTTTCTTAAAAAAGAAAATAGTTCCATCAAATGTGTCAGCAGTTTCCACAACCCCATCACACTGTGCTGCCCCCACAGTGATATAACCATTTTGCTCAATATTTGAATAGCATGTCAAAAGAAAATATCCCCAGAACTATTTATACAAAGAGACTCTTAAATCCAAGGACTGAATCAAGATTCTGAACACATTACTATAAATTGAGTATTAAGCAGAAAATACAGCTGAGAATTTGTGAACCCCAACAACTTTCTATTCCATGTATTTCTAGATTTTCAGCAGCTACTGTGTGCTCTTAAAAGCCTACAGAGAGAGCTGAATTTCTTAGAATTCTATGGTTCAGTAGGGCAGTCTTACGGTTCAGTACGGTACAGTGGGTTTCTGTATCCAGCAAAGGCAAAGGACCTGCTCAAGCAAGATCTACACAAGTCCTCCTGAGTACAATATTCCAGTACAACACCAGAACGCAAACAGCTACAGCTGAAATATGATCACACAGTAACAGAACATCTCAAGCTGGAGTTCAAAATAATCCAATTTAAATGTTCCTCCAGCTTTTCCTTCTCAAGGCTGAAAGTTTAAGACTGTAAAACATGACCAAATCTGATTCTTGTTCTTTATTTAAGGTGTTGAGCTACTGAGGCATCATTTTCTGTATGCTGATTTTTTCTCAAAAGCCTCACAGACCTACAGGTGCCCAGATTCACAGTTCCAGAAATGAAATTCCTCAAGCAGTGCCCATTAGGTTAAATTCATCTTGCTGTATTATCCCTTCATCCATTGCTTCTGGTGCCAAGAACTTTGGCTGAAGCACTGCTGCTTTACAAGTGCTACATGACTGAGGTTAAACCTCCACCAACATTGCTTTGTCCCAGGAGGAAGGAATGGCTGCAAAGTTCTTTCACTGGAGTCGTGTCAGCTCTCATACCATTTCTGGCATAATAAAAACAAGAAATAAAGCAAAGCTGCTTTCTTCAGTGCAAACAGATTGTCAGATTGCTGTCTGAAGGAACTGCAAATGTACTGCAAATGAACTGCAAACTAGCAAAGCAGGAAGAAGGCAGTAGACTCTCCTACAACTGGACAATTAAACAAGCAAAGAGACCAAACTATCTTTTTTCAAGTGTTTCAAGCATCATCTCATTTTCAGTAACTTTTCCAAGACCTGCACTATTACAGGTATCCTAGAAATGCATCTTAAGAACCATTACACCAGCAACAAACAGGTCTCACTTCAGACAAAAACTTCGGAGAGAACTTCTTCCTCCAACATATGTAGCTACCTGTCTCTGGTTCTGAGCTTGGCTTCTGTCCAAACAAGCCCAATTTATACCATCATTTTATTAAAGGTATTTGTTACAACAACACAAGCAAACAACAGCAAAACAAACTAACAAACAGCATCACCATAAATCAGGTTAACTAGATTTAAATATCAACTATTTTAACCTATAACTGAACCCCAAACATTTTTTATGACCTAGAGCTAAATTTTAAGTTTCCTGTGTTCATGCTTGATTGTTCTCTTGTGTCATGAATTATTTCCTGCTCAACAATCTCAATTCCCAAACCAGTCCAAACTCAGTCCACCACAAAAGGACAGCAGAAACTGAAATGAAAGCACTACTGCAGTAAAACTTTATGAGCCTGACCATTCCCCTAAAGATTCCTTTCAGCAAAGAACAACCTCTCCCATGCACCTCTAAAACACACAGTCAAACATCTATTATTGAAGATCTAAAGTAAGATAACAACATCAGCCTCATGCAATGCAGTTTCTATTATTGGTCCTGTTCCCTTAGAGCTTTAGGGGAAAAAAAAAAAAAAAAAAGGAAGGAAAAGAATAAAAATGACATACCAGATTATCAAATTCCTATTTCCCATGGAAGCTGACTGGATAAGTAAATGTTAAACAAACAAATAACAGTTCTTCAAGCTTTAGAGGAAACAGGCTTTTCAAAGCGCTGTAGTAAAATTAGCTAGACACTTGAAAAAAACAAAATTTATGAAGTCAATCACAAGTCAGAACTTTTCTTTCATAGCACAGCTTAAGTCCTCAAATTCCACTGCAGATTTGCCTCATTAACTCAGTACCTTTTTCTGCTGCTTTCTGCAAGGCTTCCTCAATTCTTGCCAGTTCCTTTTGTTTATTATCCTGCAAGTATTTTTCTTCCTTCTCTGCATCATATTTAACACCTGTAAGTCAAATTGGGACAGCTTCAACCCTAATTCTCAAATCACAGAAATGCATTATCAAGCAACACACACCATATACAACATTAAATTGCAAAACACCTTGTGTGAGACAAAGCTTGTTGCAGCTTTTGCTGCTGAATGCTGATTACAGCCTCCTAAACTGCTATTTTTTACACAGTAAGACACAACAGGATCATACCCACAATTCAGCATGACTTCACAGGAGAATTTATCTGTGGGAATTCAGACCCTTAAAGTGTGGTCTGTGGCAACACAACCCAGGTTTGTAAGTTCTACTACACATATATTTGACATTGTATAAACTTGCAAATTTTCTCAAACATAACAGGTTCTGATTTCAGAGAAAACTAATCAAGTTCTCTGACCCTCTTCCCTCTCCCTAAAAACAGCACTAATGGAATTACTACTTTCAACTGTTGCCAGTTAGAAGCAGATAAACTATGTCATGCAACAGCCAAAGCTCTAAACCATGCCAGAAAACTAGATTCAGAATAAACACATTTTAGAGGAAACCTGGCTGTTGAATTGAACTTGGAATGGATACAATCAAGGATCTCCATAAAAGCAACAGGTGCTGTTTTCTCCCACCCTTGTCTACTCACTTGTCAACATTTGCCTAGAAACTTCCCCGAGGGAACTGAATGTAGAAGTGGCAGTTTACATGAGACACTTGCTGTTCTACACCCATTCACATGGTACCCTGAGAGATTCTCCTTTCCCATTATTTAACTGTTGTGGAAGAGTTCACGTACTTGCTCCAGGAACTATCAGAAGATACAAGCCTTCTAGAGTTGCAACAACTGCCTCTCCATAGAGATTCTTCCAAGGAATCTTCAGAGTAAGTTTATCTAAACAAAGCAGATAAAATCACATCAAAACAAAAACCCAAATAACCCCTCAGGCACCGAAGAGGATTAGCTCTATATCCCCATGTCCTGAACACCTTGGAAGGTAAGGAGAAAACATGTGGGCCTGAACATTTTATAAAGCTCTTGAAGGGATAAAACACATGCAGAGGAAACATAAGCCATAGTTTTGAGCAAAAAGTTGCAGTTTGAGTCAGAATGCTTCATATCAAAACTTGAGATTGTGACTGGAATTCAATTCACTGGGAGGAACATGATTTAATGTAACACATATACATCTCCAACCACTGTTTCATGTGAAAAAGCAATGCTGACCTTTGGCATATCTCTCAGGTTCAGGAATCTTACTTAAATTCCTTATAGTCCTAATCCCTCCTTTAAAGGGCCACACATGTGATGTCTATACTAAACAGCTCTCTTGATCACTCCTGAGTCCAGAAAGAACCTCTCAGACATGTTTTTCATACCAACCTGTAAAGTTACACAAACAGGGTTTGCCAGATAACATCCACGGCAGTCACACTGAATTTCTGTGCTAGTTTTAGGAATGAGCACAACTCCACTTCAGAAAGCTTCATCAAAGAAATTCAGAGGCAGGACTGACCCTAAAATCTGTTAAAATTTTCATTTCAATACTTGCATTGGAACTAAAACTTACCTATCTGACCAACTTTTATTCTAAAGGGTACATCCAGTTCGCTCTGTAAATAAAAGAAAAATAAAATATTAAACAGATCCATGTATTTTAAAGATAAGCTTGTATCTACATACAGAAATGGAAAACTACTTCTTTTCTGGTGGAAAATCTTAAGAGGAAAACAAAATCCAGACAGCAGCAGACATGCAAATTAGGGGGAAAAAAAAGAAAAAGTTGGACCATATCACATTCCTTTAATCCTTTCTTTTTCAAGAAGGTGTAGGCTACTTCTCTAAAAATGGTGTAAAATACTGACCTTCCTTTAATTACTTTTGCATAGAAATCTAACACACTGCAAATATAAAGCCTCTGGAAACATCCCTTGTTTTAAGTTCCTGAATTTGTCTTGGCACACTCTCAGCTCTGGTCAGACACACAAGTGACTTTGCATTTTTCTAACTCAGAACTGCTGGGATCTTAATCAATCCCCAGAAGGATTGGGTGTACAGAGTAGCCAACACTTCCTTCCTTTTTTTAACTACCACCTTATGAAGATATTTGTAGTGGGAGCTTTTTCAAGTGCAACAAAGTTATTGGGAATGGATGAAATGGGCAAGTAAAAGTGAAACTTCAGAAGAGTGAGGGGAAACCAAGGATAAGGTCAAACAAAGATCCAATGTGCTTTCAGTGCACAGAATAGTAACAGTGCTCTTTAGTGAAGCTTGAAGCACGTTAAGTATTGGAGTGAGACTCTCTCAGCAATGCAGGTGTCCATTACCTCAATTAAAGAACATGAAAATCAGCCAAGTCATTTGTTTTTCCAGACAACAACATGTGTACTTAATGCAAGCTACTTCTTGTTTTTCAACCATGGCTTCTGCTCTTCTCTGTTCCAGTAAGAAGAGAAAAACTAGAAGCAGCCAACCAAGAACTTACTTCCAATAACCAGCAAAAAAGGACACTGTGTGTGCTTTGTGGTGCTACAGCAAGTTCTATTTTATCCTACAACTTAGTCTTTAGACCCATAAAAACAATTTTCAAGTTATTACTTACTAATGCATTCTCCTTGATCTGCAAATTGTCAAGTGCCACATTACCTATTTACAAAAAATAAAAACAGAACATGGGCCTTAAAGTATTGTGTAAGTTGGAACAAGGAACACAGCTATGACCCTCCCAAGTACATAAATAAAATATGAAAAGGTTATTGCAGTCACAGAATAGCACAATAAATGTGTAATTTGTAACAGTTATTAAACACTGATAACAGACAAATTTTCAGTTGGAGGAGATGACAAAAATATCACCAACTTAAGATGTCTGCATGTTTCCACTCTATTAAATGCACCCACAATAACAGAGAGTTGCTCTTACTATACACATAGTTGTGAATGATCGTTACAATTCTATCAGTGTAGGGTAGACTTGGAAAACCGTATCTTGTTTTTCATGATTTCATATAACAAAAAAAACATGAATCAGAGAGCCACAAAAACACATGCCTGTTTACACAAACACATTAACTTTTTCTGACGTAGGCAACACAATTGGATTTCCATAGGAAACACTGGCACAGAATTATACCCGTGAAGAGCACATGTAATATACCTCTTAGTGCTTTAATGCCAGACTCCTCAGAGCTATAATCCATTTTAAATACAGGTATTAATATTGCACAAATGTTAAAATACTTGCAATACGCGGCAAGAGTATAAATAAGGTCACGAGAAAAGTCTCGTCCCTTGCGCCTTGAGCCAAGCCAGCTCCCCCAGGCAGCACTTCGGCTGGTTTTTACATGGCTACAGAGTAGCGAGCTGAAATGTTTGATACAGTGGCTCGCACAGCCGCTCTCCGTTCCCGCGCTGTCCCGGCTGCTCCGCACGCCTGGTTTGTTTACACCCCGGACGAGCGGGCGGCAGACGCGGCCCCCCGAGCGCCCCAGCGGCTGCACCGACACCCGGGGCACGGAGCGGAGCGCCCACGGCCCCAGCGGCACCCTCGTGCTTCCACCCAGCACGGCGGGAAAGAGAAGGAAAAACGCGGAGGGCTTATCGCCGCGCATGGCTCCCTCCCTCAGGGCTCCGCGGCCGAGCGCCCCACAGCCCGACCGAGGGAGGGGGCAGAGTCCAGGGGAACGGGCCGTCTGTGGGCACACACCGCCCGCCCCTCACGGGGGACACAACACACCGCCCGCCCCTCACGGGGGACACAACACACCGCCCGCCCCTCACGGGGGAACACGGACCGAGCCCCTCACGGGGCACACAACACACCGACCGCCCCTCACGGGGGAACACGGACCCACACACCGCCCGCCCCTCCCCGCGGGCCGCGGCCCCGCACCTCGCCCTCTCCTCACAGGGGGCCGCAAACCCACCGCCCGCCCCTCGGAGCGGACAGCGGCCCCAGCAGCCCGCGAACCCCTCACGGGGGAACAGCGGCCAGCGAAACGCACTCCCCGCCCCCGGCGACAGCGGCAGCCCCACGAGAACGGGGCGGCGGCGGGAAGGGGCTCCTTACCGCCCCATATGCCCAGCTTGAGCTGGGACTTGTTCAGGTTCTCCACATAGTCGCCCAGGAAGCGGTTCAGCAGATCCGCCACCACCGACTCCAGCACCATGGCGGAGGCGGCCCCTCAGCCGGCGGGAGCGGAGCGCGGCGCAGCGCGGGGAGGGGGCGGCGAGCGCGGCGTGACCCAGCGCGGCGCGCCCTCGGCAGTCAGGTGACGGGGCGGGGCGCGGCCCAGAGCCCGCCGGGCTGGCGGGGCGTGGGGGCCGGAGCGGCGGCGGTGTTGGTGCCGGTGCCGGTGCCGGGCACGGAGGGACCCGCGGGCCGGGCTGGGGCAGCGGGGCGGGCAGGGCCGCACCCGGGGCGGGCGGCGGCGAGAGGCGCCCCCTCGCGGCGTGGGGCCGGCGCCGCCACAGCCGGGGAGGAGCGGCCGCGGCTCCGTCCTGGCCCCGGCCCTGTGCCTGTGCCCGGCACCGCGCTCGACTCCGCACCCGCGGGCACCGTCCTGTGTCACCGACACCGCCATGGCCCTGTTCCCGGCCCCTCGCCCCCGGGCACCGCCCTGTCCCCGGCTCCTCGGCAGCCCCGGGCTGTACCCGGGCCCCTCAGCCCCCCTCAGGTACCGCCTGTGCGGGGCCGATGCCGCCCCAGGGTGAACCCTCTGTTCCCCTGCGATTGACGGGCCCTGGTTTGTGATTACAGCTCCTAAAAAAAAAAAAATACTATTTCTTGTTTTAAAACTATTGAGCTGCTAAGACTCTTAATCTAGCAGTTCAGGCGACACGAAAACTCACAGAGGAAGGGAACGAGAGAAAAAAAAAATCACAAATCCCAGTTATTTTAGAGTTAATAGCACTGCAGACAAAACAGGTAAGAGCTACTCTGTGCTATGAACCTGCAGCACAGCCCTGAAACAAGGTTTTAAATCTTAGGGAACTAATATCAAACTGGTTTTGTAAAGTCATTCTGAACTCCTAGGCTCAAAATGGCACATTCTATCTAAAAATGTGTTCCAGAGAAAGGAAATCGATATTAGCAATAGGATTCAACCTCAAAGGTATAAGAAAATATATCAAGGCCACATGAATATGATCAGGGTGAGACAAATACTGCTTTTAACAGTGCACAGATATATTGTGGAGCTTGGTGCAAGAGGATGTTACAGAACCACAAATACTTGAAGGAAAAAAAAGTAAATAAGCTGACAAAGGACAGGTCCATCAGCAACTGTTCCTCTGGTTCTGTTACTGCCCGTGTTTCAGGCTTGCAAGCTCCCTCTTGCTGCAGTTGAGGTAAATTCTCAGAGCTTTGCAAGGATCTCCTTTGACTTCATAATGGACATACACAGGAGATCACCCTCACGCAAATAATGATGTGTCAAATGCATTTTGGGCTTGTTACACTGGATGTGATAAAACACAGAGTCCAGTCCAAGCAGCACAAGAGGATTTATCTCCTTTTCTCACACTGTAAGAGGCAAATGGCACACCTGAGCCCCATTACTATGCATATATACATGCCCACCTTTCTTGCAAGCAGTTTTTAACACCAAAGATTCAATGGATTAGTCAGACCCTTTATGCCCCGAAGGCCGAAGTTCAGGCCTGCAGCAGCTGTTGAGCACAATGGTCTGGGTCAGCTTTGACTGGGGAAGGTTACAATGCTGCAGAAGAAGCGTGGAAATGCTCGGGAGGTTCATCAGTGGAAGGTCTCTCCTTGTGCTCTTCTGTAGGCAGTCCCAGTAATTGCCATGATGGATCAGTGCACACTGGAAGCCTTTTCCTCCCATGTACTGTGGCAGTTCTTGCACAAGCACCGTTAAATACCTTATCAACAGTTGCAGTATTGTCCCAAATTATCTAAGCATAAAAGTTCTTCACCAATTAATTGATTTCTGCATACTCCAGTCCTTGAAGTAGAGGAGAGAGTTTTAATGAAGCATTACTGGATTCTCATTTTGTGTCTGTTTAGCTTCAGATAAGCTAATTGCTCTTCAGGTAAACTATAGACATCATATAAATTACCTTTTATATTCAATTCATTTGTTTACTTGTTTTGTACAGTGTTGGCTGTTCAAAACCATTCCCATCATAAGGAAGTGACATGCCAGGAAATTGAGACTAGAGCTCCTGCTGCCATTCTATCAGGCAACACATTTTCATTTGTGATTTTTTGAAGTGAAGTTTTGAAAGATTTTATATACAAAGCACAGCTGAATCACCAAAGTTTGAGCAAAAGTACTGACTGATCAGTGGCAGTTCATGCTCTCAGCATATGTAAATTTAAGAGCAATTGTGCAAATCAATGGTATTACATTTTCTCTGTAACAATTATGCAGTACAGCCAGGATGATATATCCATTTTCTACTTCACTTTTCCTAATGGTCATAATTTTTGTACAGCTAAAAAACCAAAGCAAACTTAATCACAACTATAAAGGGTGTTGAAAACCACAAGAAAACACCTTGTGTGGTTAAATAATATCCTGATTGACTAAAGAGTTTACCTGAAGAAATTAAAGAACTCTGTGAATTTTTAATATCGTCTTAAAATTTGAGGAAATAGCCTCAAGTTGTGCTGGGGAGGTTTAGGTTGAATATGAGGAATAATTTCTTCACCAAAGGGCTATCAAGCATTGGAAGAGGCTGCTCAGGCAGGTGGTGGAGTCCCCATCCCTGGAGGCACTCAAAAGACCATTTAAGAACGAAAAACCTGTGAATGTGGCAGTTTTAATATATATTACTTGGAAACAGAGATACGTATTTTTGCACCTCTGTTACCAGATAATCCCTTGTTAGTCTGCCTGAGCCTTCCGTGCTCCTTGAAAATGACATTCATGCTCTGTCTGTTGGCAGATACCATTCCTTGTGTGTCCTCAATGAAAAAGTAAACAGTCCAAAATGGGGGGAGGTGAAGGGAAACCACCCCAAAACCCCTCATACACAGTTACATGACGTAGGAGTTCTGTATCCAGGAGATACAAGACAAACAGAAATATTGGTATTTGCTTACCTTTCACTGAATACACAGATGATGTTCATTCTCCCTGGGCAAAACCCCTGCATTCTACTCATTTTTTTCTGAATACTAGCATTGAATGACTGGTTTGATAAATTTGAATAGAATCGTTAGCTTTACTCAGCTGAAAGTCATCAAAAACTTGTTCTGGTTGATGTATAGAGGCTCCTTGTATATTATTGTAGCTCTTGGTTAAATAAGAGGATTTGATGGATTCTAACTTACTAAATAGAAAACATAGGTGCAACACTATAACACTGTGGGTTTGCTAGTTATGTGGCAAGTTTTGATCACACCTCTTAGGGGAAACCTCTACCAAAAATCGAAACTTAAAAAAAGGCAGGAAATCTGCTCTGGAAGTATCAGTTAAAGCTTCAGTTGTATGAACAGAATGACAGACTGCAACAACAAATACTTGTTTAGTGTTGCCTGTTACACCATCTTGCACACATAAATAAATCACAGGCACAGCAGTTCCAGTGCCAGGCTGGGGTGGGGACATGGATTGCTGGCTCAGTAGCCCAGCTTCCTTCTCCTGTCTGACTGCTTTAATATTACAAACTCTCCAGCCATCTGACTGTTGGCAAGTGAACAGATGGCAAGATTTACCCACTGTGCCTCGCTGAACAGAAGGGGGGAATTCAGCCAGGTAGTGTTGCATCAACTCTCATCACGGAGTCTACAGAGATGAGAAGACTTTGTGATGAGTTCCATCAGGTTGCCAAGAGCCATGTCTGGACAACTTCTGAAAGCCTCCAAAATCTGGTTGTGCCACATCCTCTCTGAGCAGCCAGTTCCTTATCGACTCTGATGATGTGTTTTATTACTTCCAGCTATTGAGGATTTCCCTTCCTGCAATTTTTGGTTGCTACAATCTTGGAGGTAACTATATATTTAGGGCACATATTTTTGGACCTGGCAGGTGGAAGAGATCGGCACACACGATTTTGCCCTTTCTAAAGCAAAGTTCAGTATTTGCAGAAATAATAGTATCTGATACAGTGTTTGATCTTATTTACCTTTTGATTTAAAAATGTCATAGTATCTTCATTTTTCACTGTTTTTAAGCTTGTTTCTGAGCAATACACAGGAGATTTCAGAGCTGAATGCACTTGCAGAAAATAAGCAAAACCAAAAGGAGTTTAAACAGTCATGTCAAATACTCAAATAAACTCCCACATTACATTACTAGAATAGAGGAGGAGGTAAAATAACTGCTATTACTTATAAAGCTGCTAAGTAACAATTAAGATAATTCTTAGAAATTTTTGCAGCACAGTTATATTAGCAGCAAGTAAAAGCAAGAGGTTAAGATATATTAAGATGTCTGACACACAAGAAAAATGCCGACACACAGCAATCTGCTTTCCCTTTTCCCTGCTGACAGCTGGAGAGTTTCAGCTCCCAGTGGAGAAGAACTGACATCTGCAGAAAGCTCCGACACTGTTTCACTGTGTGTCCTCTCTGATTTGACAATAAAACATAAAAGACTTGCCATGCACGAATATGTGAGAACTAAGTGATATGCAAATGGCAGCCTGTCTTCTTCATAAAAATAACCTCAATCATCTGCAGAAACCCCAGCTTTGTTTCTCAGGGTAATTTTAAGCCAGATATGTTGTCTAAATCCTGAAACAATGATTACATTTTCCCCCTATAAAAATGCCACATCTGTTTCTAAATAAATAAATAAATGTTCAACCTTTCCCATTATTCTCCAACCTTGCATAAGATTATCCTCTCTGGCTACTATGAACAATTTTTCAGACAAAATCTACATGGAAAAAAAACAAACAAACAAACAAAAACACAACAGCAACAAAAAATTCCCACTGACTGTTCTTTGTTAAACGCCTGGACCCAAAGCTTTTTATAGCCTTCATGTGATTAGAAAAAACAAGGACAGCACAGTGTAGATACCACATGGTAAGAAATAATGCTGTATCCGTGGACGAGGATAACTCCATGGACAATTGGACTATGCCAGCTGGTTTTCAAGGGAGTACTGCAACTTATCTGCATCTAAGAGATTGATTAATTAAAATCTGCATTTCTGCATGAAATCTCTAAGCCCTGAGGCTTATCAGTATTGATCACATCCCTCTCATACCAGCTGCGATTTGGAATATAAATTACATTGCTGTATTTTATCCCCAGTAAAGAAATCTTCAAAAAATATCTAATTCTATCACAACTAGAATCTAACTTGATTTTTCCTGAGGGCTTTATTTGACAGTATTTCTGAGAATCACAGCTTTCTGCTTCAGTGATGTGCTGTGAAGATGAAAGAGCCACTAACTACGTAAGAAAATAAAAATGTGTTTATTTTAATGAATATGTTGCCTTTAAATGGGGAAGGAAGCAATAACAGTCTAGTCTGGAGCAAACACATTTGATTTTAAATTACAAGTGTACTTTCATTCACTGGCTAAGAACTTAGTCATTGTGAAAGCACTCATAAACATCTATTAATCCAAAGCCAAGGCATTTCAGTTCCTAAAAATTTCAGTTCTTTGCACTTGGACATTGGAAGAGTCCTCCAGCAAAACCCACTGAGACATAAATGATAGAACTGTTGGAGATAAATGTTCTGAGGGGCTTTTCTGGAAAACTGATGACTGATATTGAAGAAATGGGGTGCTGAAGGGTCTCAATCACTTATTTATTGCCAGCCACAGTTTGATTTGGAAATAGTTAAGAACAGTAGGATGTTGCACGGTTACTGTTCACTAACAGATGGAGTGAATTCCCAGATGTGGAGGCCAGTCTTTAGCACAGTAAGGAAAAATTCCAAATGTCCTACTTACTGGGAGCTCAAAAATAAATAAATAAATTAATTTAAAAAAAAAAAAAAAAGGAACATGAAGTGCAAAACGTCACAGGAAAAACTCTGCAAAGGAAGATCTCTGAGCAAACGTGGGCAAACTGCTTCAGAGATAAAGGTTAACCAGCAGGCATTACTCCAATGAGCTGTTGCCTTCAGGTGCCACACTGGCTCTTCCAGGCCACACTTCTCTCTCATGGCAGTGTGTGTACATTACAGAACAAAACCACCACCAGGTGGGACTCTTTGGTCTCCTCTGTAAGTTTAAAATAATAAACTCTGTTACAAAGTTAACATGTTAAAAAGCACTCCCAGCACGTCATGAGAAACAGTATTCTCTTCAGCAATTTTTGGCTCAAACATCTTGGTGCTTATCAAAAAGCCTAAGAGAAAAAAAAACAAAAAACAAAAAACAAACAAACCCAACCATTAAATAGAAGCGTGAGAAGGAGAGAAAACAAACACAGTGTATAACTTTTATTCTTTCCCATTATCCAGATAAACAAACAAAGCCAGAAAAAGCCCATTTCTTGTATGTTGCTGAATCGTCAGTGGCAGCTGAGCTTTGCAGCGTTGCAACACTTGACAAAAAGGCTTTTAGGACACCTAAAATTGTCTGTAATATAAGGTCTGGAGAGCTAATGAGAAATTAGCCTCTCCTGTAAAGTAGGTCAGTTCATATCTGGATGGCATGAACTTGATAGCCGTGGTCACAGTATTATCAGAGGTAGAAGTATAACAGAAATACCTAAAATAGTGTTCAAGGGATCTCAATTTGTCACAAACTATGTCACAGTCTGAAATGATTGCCTTGTGTTGATCTGCTCCTTCCACTGGAACCCCCACATTTACTTTCTGTGCATATTTCATTGCATGTAATTTATGAAAATGTCACATTTTGGAAATTCTGACTTTTTCTTACTTTGTTGTGCAGTGTGAATTACATTTATCACACAGACATTAATGTGCAGTGTGTAGTTAACAGGAGTAACAGGCATCTGGGGCAAAGTGCTTGCTCTTAACTTGAACTAAAAGAGAGTAGTCCCACCATGAGGCTCTGTTGTTTCACTCTACTCTGACCATTGGCACAGATATATCAATAATGATATATCAATATTTATAAATCAATATTGTTTTATAAAGTCAGAAGCAGAGTTCTAGAAGTACTAGAAGTAGACACTATGTAAAAAAAAATTGTTCTTGGCAATAGAAACGAACTGAATTGTTTACATCTTGCACTTTGTTCTAAAAGGCTTTTCAAAAATCAACATGACAACAGAAAATAAGTGATTGCTACGGCTCTTTGTTAGCAATAATCCAGTTAGTCTCACAAAAAAGCTTAGAGATGAATGCACCACTGAGCTGCTCTTCCTTCCACACCCACCATTGTAATTAGATATGTAACAGTTCGTTGCCCTTTGTCCCAGGCTGCAAGGACCCACCTTTCCCCGAGGGAGAATTTTTCTCCCTGCACACAGGAGTGTGCCGACATCGTGTCTGTACAGTCCTGGGGAGGTGAGACGTCTGCTGGATTTGCTAAAGGAAGGGTTTCCCTGCGGGAATGGGGTAGGAAAAGAGCAATGACACCCAAGTAGTGACCATTACAGTCCCCCGAAGGGAAGAGCTGTTATGAAGCACTCAGAGCAATAGCCAAGAGTCAGATGTGATAATACAGTTCATAGTCAGACTGCTGGACTGTTAAAGAGGTTACTGGAGGATTTTGCTTTTCCACACACAGTTCAATTCAGCAAAGCTATCTGTAATACAATATATTGATTGTGTCCATTTTTATAACGATGCAAGGAACTTCTTTAATCCTATTATTTTATTATGTTCACTAAACAAATAGAAATGGAAACTGAGGCACCTGTTTGTTAGAAGTTCCCCAAAAAAATCAAAAATATAGTCCATGGTGACTTGTTTCGGAATATACTGAGCCTGGCCATTAGGACAAGCCTAAAAAAGGACTGTTAATTGAAAGTTTGTCTGTTCTTGAAGGCAGAGGGGATTTACAGACATATCAAGAAGGCTCTGTGCTTGATATTTTTCGTTGTATAAAGGGGCACAATTTCACCTAAATGTCTTCAAAAGTCTGCAAGCAGAAGCCAACACCAATAAAATAAAATAAAATAAAATAAAATAAAATAAAATAAAAGTGTGAGTTGCACAAGTTACACAACACAATAAATTCTCTATTAGGTCACTCTGCATGAAAAGGAGAGGGATGTGACCTGATATCCCATATTTCTATGTGTTGGTCTGGTTCTAAAGGACAAGGAAGAACAGACCAGCAAGAGGGAAGGGGTGGGGTAGGGGAAAAAAAAGGAAAAAGAAGGGAGAGATTTCCATGCAAGGGAAAGGAAGGTTTCCCTATCAATTGTTCCTGGTGGTTGAACCTTTGACAGTAAAAGCAAAAAAGACAGAGTTAGAAGCCTGCAGAAAATGCCAACCTCAATCTAGATTGTAGCAACTTGTTACATCAGCCATTTCAACAAGCTGAGACACAGGTGTAACACAGGAGGAATCTTAAATTATAGCACTACTAGTACCAACAGTGTATTTGACAGGTTTATTTTTGTGTTTCTTCTACTATGGCAAATTCTTGCTTTTTAATGCAAGTATGTTCTTTTTTTCTTTACCCTTAGTAAAGAAGCTGACCCAGGCTTCCTCCTTCACACTGGTCGAGTTCTTCAAGAGATACAAACTGCACCATTCCAAGCTGAACTTGTGCAGCCTGTGCGTGTCTCCAGAGGGTCATTCTCCAGATCCTGCAGGGCCGTACTCAAGAGCAGGTAAGCTGCTACTTTTGGAGACACATCTTTCCACACACCTCAGCAAGAGTGCCAAGACAGCCTGAGGGTTCCTATAACCTCTCATTACAGAAGAATATTTTTATATTCCCACTTACTTGTGGGAACTGACTATTCACGCGAGGACAAACTTCTGAGTACTGTTTTTCATGTTTGTCTAATTTCAGAGTTTATCGTATTTCAATTCAAGGTAAGTACACTTGTGATTCCAACTTTATTGTTTTATATGCATAGTCTGGGTGTTCATATACCAGGATTCTCACACAAGACGTATGTACACAGCTGGGTGTCAGTAGCAAGTTATCAGTTGCTCCCCAAGCAAGGCACTTCAAAGTTAAGTCACAACATATATTTCAATATTGTACTTGAACTCAAGTACTCCATATCTGCCCTTAAATCCTTCATTTTTTAGTTCTTCTCAACTGATAAGGGATACTGAGCAGCTCAAGCCTGATTTTAAATCTGCCTTAATTTTCACTCTTATATTTGGCCTTCCCCTCTTCTCTAAAACTCCTCTAAATTCCTTGGCTTTTTCTAACACTCAGATACTTAGGTTGTAGCCAAGAATTGCACCTCTTTTTCCCACAGGCAATGCAACAGTCCTGCCCTGCCACCACCCAGAGAGGAGACCCATGAGAATACACTGCTTTAGTGAAATCCTGACTTCATTCCCCTTGGAAACCTTAACAGTGATAGTTCATAACATTGTTGTAAATGTTTTGACATGTACAAAACCTGAAAACCCCTGTTTTTTCAGGGCTGTAATACAACTGTGCCACATCAGAAAGCTGTGCTGGAGTGTCCTGGTCACCTTTCCAGCAGAGACTCCTTGTTTGTTACAGCCCTCCTGTGCCACTTCCCTTTCCTTGTCCTTCATTATGGCAGGAGCAAAATGGTTTCCATAAAAAAAGAGAGAAGAATCAAATTCTTTGGCAATGTCCAATTCAGGGTGATTTTTGACAGTTCTAGCTGTATTCTGGGCTTCCCAACCTCTTAGGTAAAAAGGGAATTGTCCCCACAGCCTCTTCCGTGCTGCTTGGGAAGCAGGAAGGGCAACATGACCTAGACTGTACGTTAACTACTTGTCGAAAATACTGGGAAACAAACCCTTCATTTGCAGCACCTTCCACAACCCTAAACACCAGCATTCAGTATTCAAGCTATTTACAGATTTAGCCTGATTCCAGAAGCTTGCCTTCCCCAGGAAACATTACCCTCTGAACAGTCAACATACGTGACTTGGGCAGGCTGAAGCTTCTGGATACCAATTGCATGTTAAGTTGCTGTATATATTCTAAGCTGTCCCTTATCAGGAGGAAGCCATTTAATAATACCTAATAAAAATAATAGCATAGCAACTACCTTTTACAGGTCATTGGGTTTTTTAGGTGAAAGGTTGTACTTGACAGATGAGAAAGAAATGAAGAGCCTCTGCTTACCATGCTTCTACATCTGTGTTCTTGACAGCAGTGAGCCACATGTGCTTTTTGTCCGTTGTTACTGTAACAGAGGCACTCTGTTAAATAACAGACATGTCCATGAATTAGGCACTCACAAGCTGTGCTGCAGGAGTCTGTGCAAATCAGATTATCTGAACGACAAATCTCCTGGTTTATGCATTTTAAGAGTTCAAAGTAGCACTCCTGAAGTATAGACACATCAAATGTGTTACCTTACACATTACACCAAATCCTAGCCACAAAAATGGGTTCCCTGCATAGGCACAGGGATCCATCTGAATTCCACTGCCAGATCAGAAACCTCTCATTTCAAACCTTTCTTTCTTTTTACCTCAGTTTTAAAATCCTTTAAAATACCAAACTAAATGGTCTTGATCCAGCTGAAACCTCTAAACAGCTGTCTCCAGCACATCATGTAGCCTGCCTGTCCATGCTGCCCTTATTCAACTTATTCACCATTATATATAATCCTAAATTTTGCCCTGGTTAGACACCCAGTTGTTTTGTCCCAACATTAAACACTTCTCCTGCAGACAGTCTGTGTCATTTCAATTTTTACTTTCTTCCCCTATAAAGCACAGGATAAGATCTATATGGAGTTAAAATTAGACACTCGCTTGTTTCAAAAGCCTAGTCCCCATTAGTAAGAACGGAACAGCCAGTCCTCTCTTTAAACCTCAAGGCCCACCAACCATGGGAGATACTCCCCTGAAGAAGGGGGAGTCAGCAAAGGGGGAGATGCAGAGCCTCCAAGCAAAATTCAGCTTCTAAGGTGGCAAAGTCCCTGTGCTGTCCTGGGAGCAGCTGAGCATACCCGAGTGGGGCACAGGCGCCCACACAACACACAGTCCAGGCAGTTTGGGTGCTTGCACTTCACAGAGAGCCCAGCAAATGCTTGCCACCACAACAACCAGCAGAGTAGGTTCTGTGTTCAGCATTTCAGTATGGCAGCACAAAGATAACACACAAACCATGCCTGTGTCGTTGGAACTGTCTGCTCTGCAGGGCCATTTCTTCCCTGTGGGACCTGGGCATTGACAGTTACTGTCAGAAAATTCCATGGAGTAAAACTGGGAGCTTGAGATTTTTATGTACAAAGTGCACAGCCAGTGAGCTGAACGCAGCTTTGCTGGGCTGAGTTTTGATAGCACCCTGCCCCTGAAACTTGTAACCAGCACAAAAGGAGCCCACCTCCAGTCTCTAACAGACTATTCTAAACTTCATATGAACACTCTGCATACACTTCTGCCATTAAAATGGTCAAATCTGAAGGTGATGCTACTTCTCTTGAGAGCAAGAAATATCTTTGAAGTCAGTGAAATAATCCTGATTTCCATGACACAACGATTTGGCCCATAACCCCACCAAATTTTATCGACGTTGAGAACACACAATTTTGAGAAAAGCCATTTTAAACAATAACACTCTCCAAGGCAGAGCTATCCAGAAGTAAGCAAAGCTGTTCCTTGACACTGAAGCATTTAAGGTAGCAGGCTCTGAAGTGTCCTGCCACCCAAATCCCTGAACTGTGGCTGGCAGTTGTCAACATGGGTATGGTCTGACAGAATTAACATCACCCGATTTCCGATTTCATTACAGGACAATCTGCAGGATCAGATGCACTTCTTGCCCAATGCCCTCAGTCAACTGCTTTTACCACTGAGGTAAAAGTTATGCAGGAAGGACAACACTGAGCAGATGGATGTGTTTACACAGCAGTTAAACTGTGTGTACAGAAGCACCACTTACAATATTTCTGGGAAGCAGTGTAGTCAGGAAAGGATAAAAGCATATTATAATTAATAATGGCATCAGACAGATCAATCATGTATGAGTTTTTCAGGCTGTGATTGGAATTTTTTTCCCAATTTTTGTCTTCTATAGCCAATGCCAATAAGCTGCATAAAAATGTTTCCACTTACAAAGTATTTTGAAAAGCACTAGTTTTTACTGAATATGTGAAAAACACTACGAATATGTAACCCTAGAATGTTAGACTGAGATTTAAATAGATCAAACTCCAAAATACAACTCAGTTAAAGACAAGAGACGGCAACTTAGAAAGGCACGTTTACAAAATTTTAGATTTTTCTGTTCATGAAAGAAAAGGAGTGTTCAGATTACTCAGAAACTGGAAAACATCAGTGAACACAGAAGAATTATCTTGAAAAATACATTTGGCACAGAAGTTATTACCTGCTCTCAGATGAACTAAAAAAAAAAGAGTATTTCCAGTTCCCTAACCTAAAACAGATAGATGGGTCCTTTCTGAGATTTTGTAGCACAGAGTGATGAAGACCAGGTCTGAACAGAACTTCAGTTTTAAGATTTCCCACTTGAGGAGGGCTGGGTCACAAAGGTTGTGCACAAATTAACTTGACTGTCATCCAGTGCACAAGATCAGACACTCCTGGTTTGTAGGAACAGTCCATAATTAGCTGAAAAGCAGACTTCAACTCATAATCTTGCTGTTGAAATGGAGATCAAAAAAAGAGTGATCTGAAAGTTGACCACATTGACCTACAGCCCTAAGGCTGGTCCACAGACGAACACTGCTGCAAACCCTTGGCAAGCTTTGTGCTCATAGAGAGGCAAGGAATAGCTAAAGGAGGGGAAACAATAGCTCTGCAACTGCCATGAAATTTTCGGGAAGCAGGAATTGGCAAAGGGCCTGTTCAGATCTTTGCAGTTCCTGAAGAACAGCTGTAGAGGCTTTATCCTCCCTTCCAGGCAATCCCCCATGTTCAGGGAACCCTGGCACTGGCAATCTCAGGGTGCTGAGGTCCTGTTCCAGACAGGCCTTTACCAAAAGGAAACAACCCCTCTGTCAAGCACCCGATGCAAAACTAACCAATAGCAATTCTTCTCTGCTGGGCACACACATGGATTGCACACTGCAGAACTTTATGACTTCATAAACTGGTCAGCTAAGTCAATATAGTTGATAACACACCATCTAATCTCAACTGTCATTTTGGTTGGATCATAACGTTGTTCATTTTAACTTTACAGTAGTGGAGCCCATGTGATGTGCCTCTGTGATGCTAATATTTACCTTTATCATTTAAAATAATAAAATACCAGAAAGCACACAGAACTGGATTGTGCCTTCATATTTAACAGCCCTTTGCAAGTCTCTCATGTGACACAAGTCAGGACTTCTAAAAACAAAGGCCATCATCAGAGGAGGTCACCCCTTGTCAAGAAAGACGAATTAAAATGTATCCACTAACCTGATCAGAGGACAGGTGAGCGTATTTTTCAGGAGAACAATAGAAGAGCTTGGCTAGCAAACTGAAGGATGACAGGGATGCAGCTTAGTTCTTACAGTTTCTTTTTTGAGCAAGTTAATTCCAAAACCAGAGTTCATGCTCTTCTCCATTTTTGTAATTTAGATGTGATTATTTTGGAGGACATTTGTTCATTTTAACAAGGCTACCATTCCTATTCTTTCTTGAAAGCACATTAGATAGGGGTTCATACATCCAAGTCTGATGCAAGTTCTTTAAATCCTCTCTGCACAGCTTAAATTAAATTTCCTTTTGGCAAACCTCCTCATCTGTCTGCTTGTATGTCCTCCTGGAATGACTCTGTATTTTCCCCCTCCAAGGCTGGTATTTGAGCCCAGGATGGTCTCTGCTGCACATCCCAACTGTTCATTCACTGCCGTGTGTCTTGCACACCTGTCAGGAGTGTGTCACCACTGATTCCTCGTGCTGTGGGTCTCTGGCTGCTGATGAACCAAGCAATGACTTCCTTGTGTCCCAGCATGGCATTCCCTCAGTATGTCCAGGCAGTCTGAGTTTCTTGGTTTCACATCTCTTACAGTTCCATGGTCACTGCTGGGGTTTTATGATGGATGATGTTACCTCAGCTCCCCTCACTTCAAGCACAGCATTTCAATTCATAGGATTTCAGTGCTGACATATTTAGCATTAAAAAACAAAACTATAACAAACCACACACAGGGGAAAAAAAAAAAAAGAAACCAAACCACAAGATTTAGCAATTTTTATAACATAAAGCTACAGTTTGAAATATTTGGCATAGACTCTTCTTACATACTCACCAATCCTTAACAAGCTTGTGATATCCTCTGGTTGTCTTTCCTACACTGTGAGCTCAGATTTGCCCCTAAATTGCAGTTGTTAGCCATGAAAACTTCCTGTTCTCTGCTCCATGAGGAACGCTGGATGTGCACTTTCCTGGAAGATACTTATGAATAACACTTTTTCTAATGCAAACAGAAACCCTCCAGCAGTAGGGTAAGGGGTTTTTAGGTCCTGATAAATAAGGCTCTCTCAATATTAGAGAACTGAGAGAATTAATTCTTCTCTTCACTAATGATACTCCAAAGTGGTTCCTGTGCAGTCTTACCCAATCCAAGCTCTGGGCTCTTGGCTGGACAAAATAAGGAAGACAAAAATTACAGACAGAGGCAAGATTGTCGAGAGGTGGAACAGCACTTTCAGCAAAGGTATAAATCCCTAAGTTAAAAACAGGGCATCAAGGATGGCAACTCAGCAGCTCTGAGGGTGAGCTGTACCAGGGAATAAGGGAGGCACATGGTCATCCCCCTGTCACTGTCAGGTCCCTGCCAGCTCTCCTTGGCCGGACAACTTGTTACTCTGAACTGTGTGCAGAAGGCAACAAATACCTGCTTTGTCCCCTGAGGGTGTGGATGCCCTGCTTGCACTACAAATTACTGACATCCAGCTCAAAGTTACAAACCACTGACATCCAGCTCCAATGACAAGAAGTGTCCAGCAAGCTAATAACCAGCTTTATGAGTGTGCACTCAGTTGCCTAAAATGACAGAGAAGAATGAGGGCAGCTCCAGCATTCCAAACCTCCCAGCATGGCCAGGCTGCCTGACAAGATGTCTTTTCCCTGAGTGATGGTTCATCCTCCACACCCAAGCAAGGGAAAACCCTGTTGGTGCTTTGCTCCATGCAGACAGATTGCCTCCAGATGGGAAAAGCAAGGCCTCTTCACTTGTGGCAAATGTTGAGGAGTAAAAAAAAAACAAAACTCACAAAACCCACAAAACCAAGCCAAACCACAAAACAAACATCTGATTACTGTTCCCATCTACTTCTATCTGAGTATCAAACTTTAGGGCCTTCCAGTTCATCAGGGCCACTACCAGGAAGACCCCCCCATCCTCAGAGCTGGCAGCACAGCACATGGAAGCACAGCCCAGGAATCCCACTGATGCTCAACAGCCACAAGGTCGCACTGAGAGCTGCTGTTTTGAAGCATTTTACAGCTTTTCCAGGAGGAACACTGACTTTCTTGTGTTGTCTGTGAAGCTCCTTAATTTATCTGTGTGACTGTGGAAAGCTTGTTGCATTTATCCACAAGCCAAAAGGAAGTAGAGATTAATCTTGAATGTCAGACAGAATCTGAATCCCCACCTAAACCAACACAAACTAACTGCTCTATAATCTCTCAGTAAATTAGTTTTACCTTTTTGTGGCAGGAGGAAATGCCAAGAAGCTTAGAAAAAGGAAGCCAAAAATAAGGCACCAACAAAAACATATTGTTTGTCTAATGTAGTAGGGAGTAAGATTAAAGAAATATTGACAGCCATAAGGTGACCACTTTTCCTTCACTTTCTTCCATAATTTGGATTTGAGAAATTCTTAATTAATGAATGTTATCTGCAGACCTTCGTTGCAGACCAACAGTGTTCATCACGTTTTCTCTAAGTGACTACATGGGCTGCCTCCCACCACCCACTGCACAACCATTTCCCTCTCCCAAGATCCTTCAGAAATAACTTGGGAAACTTCTGCTCCAGGAAAGTTCTGGATGGTTCCTGCAATGGTAGCAGTTGTGGTATGGTTAATGTCATTCTTTTGAAATTGCTTGTTTTAAAACACACCTTTCAGAAAACTCACATTAGAAAGATAAATTCTATTCACCTGGGATATTTTATCCTCAAAACCAATAAACTGGTTTTGCTGCTTGAGAAACTGCTGTTATTGTTTGTTTTCTTACCTTGACCGCTGCAGCTACAGTCCCTCCCAATTCTCCAGTGCTTTACCTCTTCTCCTTCACTCTCTTCCCTCTTTTGTCTTCTCAGAGCCCAGTTCTCCGGGCCCTTTTCCTGCTGACTCCTTGGCCAGCTGGGCTGCTCCCCCCCAGCCACCACTGTGCTCCCCACCCCTGCAGAGGCTGCCGTGTCCTGCCAGCTCCCAAGGGGACCCCTCTCTCCTCAGGCCTTCACTCCTCTTCCTGATCCATCCTTAGAGTTCTAGCAGGACGATCCATGGAAGCACAAAAAGTACCAGCTCTGTGCTGGGGCCAGAGCAGCTCTGATGGGCAAAGTCTGATTCCACTTGCATGCCTGGGCTAATCAGGCTTAATTGCCCTGTAGGGTTCATGCACACACAGCTTGATCAGAAGCAAGACAAAGTATTGATTTTCTCCCTAAAATAGAGTCTGAGGTCAACATTCAGTCTGGGAAACAGGAGACCGAACACTTGTAATTTGACAAAGTCACAGATGACTGAAATCCAGCTCCAATGACAAGAAGTGTCAAGCAACCTAAATAACCAGCTTTATGAGCTCCAGCTGTAATCAGCTTCCTAATGTTTGTGGTACCTGTACTTCTCCAGAGCCATTTTTCAAGAAAAGTTACAAAAATAATCTGTTTTCGTAGGTTATTTTTACCCAGCTCTTTAGAGCATTATACGTTCACCTGGTGAAAGGATGTTAAATCAGCTTCACAAATATTTAATCAAGCTGCAGCACAACTTTCCTCCTCTCTTTCTGGACAGAGCTAATAGCTGTGCCTCCTGGTTGCTGTAGTTACACCTTACTGGAAAAGCATCCAGGCTCTTCTCTCTTTGGCTTTAAGACTTCCTTCCCAGAGTTCTGGGTCAATTAAATGCCAACTAGAGCTGTTCAGAGAGTAAATCTACCATAACCAGGCTATTTCACTGCCTTTGGGAATGGTGGATTTGGGGTTTTGGGGGTTTGAGGTGAAGTGGTTGCATTAGGTTTTTGGGGAATTTGGGGGGAGGTGTTTTGGAGTCGGTGGTTTTTTGGGTGTTTTGGTTATGGTGTGTTTTTGGGGGAGGGTTGTTTGTTTGTTTGTTTGTTACAGATTGCTATCTGAGAGTGCTGAAATAATAACTCTGTAAAGTTCATGTTTATTGTCGTATATTCACTGAAGTGAAAGGTCACAGAGTTTGTGTAGTGAGTCAGAGAGCTATCCCTTTTATTCATGTTAAATAAAACCCCATAAATTCCACTAATAAAAAACAAATCAGAAGAGATTTAAGCACTGCACATTGTTCCTCAAAGAGGCTTTCCCACATATACTGTGGGATTTTTTAATTCCAGCAACGAGCACTCAAAGGACAATCATTAGTTATGTTTTAGGTTGTATGTATCAAGTTTCTCCTCTTGTTCAGCCTTGATTAATTGTTAAACACGACTGTGTGGATGTTTGCATTAGTGTGGCAGAGAGTGAGCTCCCTCACTGTCCCTCAACTGTCATGACTCACATATCTGTTTATGTGAAATGAGGATTCGGCAATTTCCCTCACGAAAA
The DNA here is from genome assembly GCA_035583135.1 of Lophotriccus pileatus. NCBI lineage: Eukaryota > Metazoa > Chordata > Aves > Passeriformes > Tyrannidae > Lophotriccus > Lophotriccus pileatus. The sequence continues at coordinate 16,869,935 of JAWWES010000018.1, forward strand.
CATTAGATTACAGGTTAAAAGCAGTTTTATATCCAGGGGTGGTATTTCAGCCTGGGGGCAGCGTTTCACTGCCCTGCAGTGCCAGCCCTGTGAGCCTCAAGATGTGCCAGGCTGAGAAATAGCAGGAACCTTGTTCTGCTTCAACCTCAGCCTTGTCCAGCATCATGCAGTGACACTTGGAGGTCTGTCAAGAATGTGTGTCACAGCCTTGCTAGAGCAGATATGGAAAACAGTTTAACAACTACACAGCTGTGTGCTGTAAGAAATCTGGTGCCATGGAGGCATGTTCAGGAAGTTATCACTGAATAACGAAAGGCCATTGGAAAACATCTCTTTCGAAAGATACAAGTGACATGTATATAGTATATATATACTATATATAATATATATGTATATATAATATATATGTGTGTATATGTATATCGAAATATATATTGAGCCAAATTTCTCCCTCCTGCTGTTTATTTACAGCAATTTACTCAAACATGGCCTTTCACCATCAAAACATAACAGCATGAACATGAAAATAGTAAATCCCTGTCAAAAAGTAATTTAGCAAGAGGCAGGTACCTTATCTCTGCTCCTCAGTCCCATCGTGACTTATCATGGTTGACATTTCAGCAGGGCGGTAGTAGCAGATCCCTGTCTGAACATTCATGAGGGGAAGATGCAACACACCAGCTTTGATGTCAATAGAGTGTCAGTCTCTGCCGACTGAACTTAATTGCAGGAACTGCATTAATAGTCAACACAAGCCATCTGTTTAAACATGTGTGTTTTGAAAAGAACTGCCATGTACAATAAACATGCTCAACTGTCATGACTCACATATCTGTTTATGTGAAACGAGGATTCGGCAATTTCCCTCACGAAAACATTAGATTACAGGTTAAAAGAAGTTTTATATCAAGTTAATTTGTTTTTGTGGCAGGTTGACCAATCTGACAGCTTTGAGGCAGCCGGGGAAGTTTGTTCACTGCAGAGGTGATGAATCACACCGGCCAACCTTCCCTCAGGAACCTGTGTGGTAAGTCCAAGCTGCACCAAGGCACATCAGCAGCTCAGGGAACGAAGGGGCTGACAGCACACAGTTACAGTTGCGAAGTGTCCTTCAAAACATTTGCCCAGGGTGCACATGGAGACTGGATACTGAGTCCCAGGTGTGAAGCAAGAGTTAATTCCAAAACATACCCAGAGTTTGGTAGTACCGGCAGTCTGGTTTTAGGTCCTACCTGTAACCACAGCGGGCTTGTGAATGGGGCAAACATTCATCCTGGTTACACATTATTCTGATCTTCAACCCCTGATCTTGCACAAGGGAGAGCTGTTACCCTCTCCTGTGCAGGCCAAAGCCGCTTCAAGTGACTGACACACACCTGAGCAATCAGGTACCAATGAGGAGAGAGTCACAGGTGTGTAAACTGCTGTGTTATCTGTTAGACTGACTCAAAAACCAGGCTTTCCTTTCTTTGTTCTTCCTGAAAAGTAACAGCTAACATGCACTTACAAGAGAAAAACAACCTGCCGTCAACTGTCACTGGTGGTGCCATTTCTGAGTGAGCTTTGTGAATTAATCATTGCAATGCACTGGTGCCTGGACTTACTCAGCAGCAGCATAAATTATGGATCTGCTTTCATCCACACTGAGCAGGGATGCAGAGTCTGGCCCTGTGCTTCCCTCTCACGTGTACAGGGGAGGATCCTGTTGCATTTATCAGCCATTAATATGCAAAACATTTGTTAGTGCCTGTAGAGAGGAGACTCAGGAACTGCAGGGGGAGTGGAGGAAGAGGGAAGGGGGAGAAAAAACCCTGGTATGGTCAAGGCACATCGTGAATCAGCAACTCCAGCACCTTTCCTCTCCTGGACAGTGAGCTTGACATTACCATGGCCTTGTCTTTTTTTTTTTTTACCTTTTCCCTAGAACCATTTTAAACTCATGGGAAATACAAGGAGATATCTGTCATACCTTAAACTTTTCTATTGCACAAACTGCTTGTTCCCATGAGGTGTGATGCTTCATTAAGTTTGGAGGTCAATAACTGTATTTTAAGACACACTTCAGCATCAGCAGGTTTCCTCATTAAATGCTTTCTGCTTCATATACCTGAGCAAGTCCTGCTCACTCAGTGGGTTTTGTTCATGTTTGTATTTCTGTGACGTTGAAGTGGAGGTGGTGTAGGAGAAACTGCAGAACTAACATTCTGTGTGATGTGCTGGATCATTCCTTTCCTTTGACACCCCATTCCCTCTCCTCCTTTAGTGGTTTACAGACATTCTGACAGCACAGGCCCGTGTTAGTTTAACCACAAGTATATACCTAATAAGCTATATATAGAGAAATATATATTGTATATGACAAGTATCAACCACTTATCAGTGGGTAAGAGCACCCCTAACAAGCTAAGTGCTGCCAACTCTTCCCAAACCAGAGAACTATTACCGCATTCTCAAAATCAGTCAGTGTGAGACATGCAGGTGACAATTCAGTAGCTTTGCAGAGCCCAAAACATTCATGTCATTAAATATTAAACTAGAGGTCATCCCCAGTTTTCCTTATGATGTATTCACTAGAAAATGATCTTTTTCTTGGTAGCTGTTTTATAAAATTCTCATTCTTTTACTTGGAGATATTTCATGTTTTGTTTCAGGGTTCAAACCTCCCTTCAATACACCCATATTTCTCTTGTTGCTGTCATTATACCCACATTTTTTGGGGACAACTACGCACATACTTGCTACTTTCACTTTTTTTTATTCCTTATAATCTGTACAAGACTATAGATGAAAATAGCACTATTTTCATGTTACACACCTGGATTTTCTCTTCTGCTGTATCCTGGGCCAAAGCTCCTCTTCAGACTCCATTGTGTCACATGTGTGGTATAATATGTGTTTATCTAGTAAACTGCTTGGTAATGAGGGTTCAGGGTCACTCTTCAGAAAAACATTAAACAACTGCTGCCTTCACGTCTAAACTGCTGTCAGTCAGGGCTGTGCATCTGGAGTTACCTTAAGAAAGAAACTGAATTTAGAAAGTGCTGAAGAAAATAAACCAAAAAGCCAAAAACCAGCAATGACTTTTCCATTCTTGCATCTGACAGACAAGAACCTGATTACAGAACCCTCAAATAAAACATAAAAACATACTGACCTAGTTAACAGTTTCCAGCTACAGAAGAGCTCAAAATCAAGACAAGACTTTTTTCTAAGTTGTTCCTTAAGGCCTTATTGCAAATTACATTCAACAACAAGAATCACAAACAGCACCATGGTTACAAGGAGGACTCTTTATTCTCTGCTATAATGGAATAAAGAAAATAAGGAAGAGAGACGCAAAAAATGGGGTTTATACCCCTCAGCCTTTCAAAGGACAGTCAGTTTTGGCTGTTTTATAATAAAAAAAATCCAGCTCCTCATTCCATTCCTTTATACATCAGCATTTTTATATCCTTTCTTCCTTTGAAATTGGTTATATTCCATTCACACAGCATTGGTTTCTAAATGCAGATGAGACATGGCTGAATTATTTTTTATATATCCCATGTTACCTGTGGTATGTTTTTATCACATGCTGCAAATCTTTTCATCCTTTGACTTGACATCCTTTAGTCCTGCAGCCTGTGCAGTCAAAAATCTTGTTAATGCAAGTGTAATGAGCAGAGAAAGGGATCATGCCTGAATCCCATGTTGTGAACTAGTAAGTTATCAAAAGGCAGCCCTTCAGCCCTGCCAAATGATGTTCATCAGCAGACTTTAAGCTGCCAGCCTTGGAGCTGCTGGGGTTCAAAGGATCCAGCAGGAACAATCCACCTCTTTCATCTGTACAACCAAAACACAAAAGGGGCTGTACCATCGAGGATGAATGCTCAAGCTCTGGATACAGGAATAGTTAGCAGCTCAAAGCTTCTGGAGATAGAGGCAAGGTAGACATGTGCCTATGGCAGGAGCAGATCCCTGCTCTGGCAACAAGTGGCTCAGGAGGGGAAAAAACCAAACTAAAAGGAAACCCAAAGCACCAGTCACTGTGTGCTGTGGCCCTTCCAGGGAGGGCTGGAGAGCCCAGGGGGTGCAACTTCAGCACCAAAGGCTCTTGCACATCAGCCAGCCCTCAGATTTTATTCAAGGTCTGCATGTAAGTGCTCCCAAGCCCAGAGATAATACAACATGTGAAACAGTAACCTGGAGCAGTCTGCATGACCAAGCATTACCTGCTCAGTTTCTGTGCAGCTCAGTGCTCTGTGCTGCCCAAAGCTCTGCTCCTGAACAGGCTGGCTCTTTACAAGTAAAAAAAGGCAGTTTTGGACAGGGGAACTGTCAGAAACTACTCCCACAAATATGTTCCTTACTCAGTTTCAGTAGTAGTTTGAAACACAAACGTCCCTCCGTTCAAGTGCCAGATGAATTGCACCAGTTCAGTTGTCAAACCCATCGAACCACCCCAAGCCCAGCTGCAGTTACTCTGCACACCAGTTATCATTCAATTAGTTTTCAGACACCATTTTAAGCTTAGACACAAAAGCTCAAAATCTTCCAATCCTTCTAGGCACGTATCTTTGTGATCAAGGCCTTAGTTTCCTAAGAGCATTTAAGTATCTAGCAATAAATATTGCTGCTCTTTTCTGGGGGCTCAGAGGAGGTGCTGCTTTAAGACCTTTCTCACAATATTGCAGTTTCTCTTACCAGTAAATATGTAAGGCCTCTCAGCTTTTAAGTCTTGCTTAGTTTTCCAGTACTTGCATTTCATACTGATGACATTATACCTCACATGGGCATTAAGAGTTTTTAACTTGGCAGTCATCATATTCTTCTGAAATTCCCTTTGCAGGATCAGACCAAATCAGATGGGGCCAAATTCTGCCCTTTGAAGACACTGGAAGTCCAGCTGACCTTGGTCCTGAGCTGACCCTGCTTTGAGAAGAGATCAGATAGGGTGATCTCTGGGTCTCTGCCAGCACCAACTATTCAGTGGCTCTGAAGTGGACAAAAAGTCATGGGCCAATGCCATAACAAGGACTGGTTTTCTTTCGGAAAAAGTAGTTCTTATCAAGAAAAAGTGAAATATGAGTGGTACCTACTCTTCAAACAGTATTTCTTTACAACACGAGCACCGAGTGGAAATATAAATAAGTGGAGCAGATTAACTCCATACTGGTAGTCCTAGTTCTGCATTTTGGTTTTCTGCTTTATCAGTTTTTCTTCCAGTAACTTTCCTGGGAATATGCTGCATTTTACCCTTTTAGAAGGTCTCAAAAACTAAATCTCCCTTTGTTTCAGTTCATATTCCTGCAATTCTCCTGTGTTCTGGTCCTGTGGACCCCTCCACATTAAAACCTCCTCTCCTCCTCTGCCCATGTAGTAACTTCCAAAGGTGACCAGTCATTCCTGTCTGTTGGACATGTCCCATAACTTCCACCCAGTCCCATTCCTGAAGCAGCATTAACTCATCCATTCCTAGCAAGATACCTTCAAAGCAGATGGCTAAAGAAAACCCCATCAAAACCAGAACAAAGATTGGAGTTAAGTGGTTTCACCTTCTGGAACTGTGCACTTTCCTAAAGGGATGGTAGAAATAGTCATGAATATTCATGCAATGCTGATCTAAGCTATGTCATCTCATCCTTTGCCTCTGCACACGAGCAAATGAGCACATTTAATACAGGCTTGTTCCCCGAGTTCTTCTCTCAGTGTCTGTCTCACTTGTGATGTCCAGACAGGGCAGAGCTCTTCCTTCCAGGCAGCTGAGGAACAGGGTGAGACACAGCCACATGAAACCCACAGCATGGAGAGACACAAGCCTTGGAAAATTAAACCTGTGTGACCTCCTGTAATTCACAGCAACACTTTAAACAGGCTGTGACTTGCTTCTGTGTGTGTCCTTCTTCACCAGAGCAAGTAAGGAGCACCCAAAACCTTGGCTGGTCCTCCTACTAAAAACAAGCAACCCTAAGATTTTTCAGACACTTTTCTTTCAGCTTGTGCTACTTTAAATGCTTCCTGCATGAAGCCACTGGAGAGGCTGAGAAATGCAAGTAGAAAAATCATTAAGATTGAACAGAACAGAGCAAGCTGGAAAGTCTTGTTCAGTGCTTTCCTGTCTAGTACACACAAAGCTTGACAAGGTCAGGGTCTCACTGTACCACTCAGGATAGCTATTTTTGCATCATTAGAACATTTGTAGTCAGAAATAGAAAAGTAATAGCAGAAGAAATAACAAAATCAGAAGACAGAGCTGTCTGGTCACCTTTGGCTGTTAATTCTCTTCACCCCTGTTTGTTGGACCTATCTTCTCCTCTCTGACTGTGGTCAGTTCCCAGAACCTCCCCCAAGTTGCCATATATCACCAGGAACCCAGGCTGTAGCCATTTCTGTTCCTGACAGGAACAAAGAACTACTAGAAGCTCTTTTCCCCTCATAAGGATCCCTCAAATGCAAAGAACCAGCAGCACAAAACACGACTCACTTATCAATCCCAGTGGAGGCACCACAGGCCCGTACCCAGAGAAGAGTGTGGCCCCTTTCCCCACCCTGCAGGCAGCATTAACACCGTGCCCTGCCCAGGCTGGGTCTGCTCTGGGGCATCTGCACCTGTGTTTTATTTACATCCATCACCTTGCTGCAAAGTGGGTTCCTTCACAGACACTCTGCAACCATAAACTTTGTTTTCTCTTTGCTGGGAGGACAGATTTTATCTTTTCTTTTGAGACTATTAATAATGATACTAGAGTACATTCCAGTCAGCAGCATTAGGTCTGTGCTGAAATGCCATCTCATTTCAGCACGCAGATCAGTCTCACCTGCACTATTCTGTTCAGGGCACACAGGAATTGAGAGCAGATGGGCCCCAATTACGCCATTCCTTTGGGGAGCGTAGGGCCACTGTTTGTTTTAATCAAACATCCTGCTGCCAAAAGCTATCCATAGATGTGATTCATTGCCTTTCCTGCCTTGGCCAAAGATCGTGGCCCCAGAGTTCAGCCACCTCTACAAGCTCTGGATCCCTAACCTGGGCACAGGGCAACGTCCCATCCCTGAAGCTGCTGCAGAGATGGGCATGGCCCAGTGAGCACAGGATCTGTTGCCTCCAGGGTCCTGCAAGAGGTCCTTCTCCACAATCCAATTTACACAGACCTCTCCAGGACAATTTCCCCAGCTTGGCAACCCACAGGCAGGCTTCTTGCAGATTTATACATTCATCTAATTGATCTTTCCTCAGTTCTCTGAGGTAACTCAGAGTTACCCACAGCACTCACTAGCTAGACTGAAGAAACAGAAGCATTTTTGCCCGTGAGGCTTCATCATAAGTTCAGTCTTTCACCACAGTCACCGTGGCTGGCTGAAAATCCAAGCCCCAGGAACACAAATTCCCTTCCCAAAAATCCCCCTTAGAGGAAGCACTTGGAAGCAGCATGTGCAGTGTCCAGCAGTGCCTCTCCACAGCCAGCCTGAGAAATGGGAGCAGCTCAGAAAAATGGTGCAATCAATAGAATTCGATACTGCAGGCACAAATGCTGCCTAATCCCTGGTCTACGGGTCTGTCCTGGCAGGCTTTTTAGGTCACAGCCGTTTGCTTCCCTTGGTATTATTTCTGAGCTTCACCTGAAAAGCAACACAATTACAGGAATTGCATTTTCCCGGCCCGTACCTCAGTGTATTGCAACACAAATTCTATTGGAGACAACCTGAGAGGATTTCGGGCAAGAAAAACACACCACCTATTTTGCAGTGACATTTCTTCTCCAGGATGGAAGAGGCATGGTCAAAATAGCTGCGTTTGAAAAGGCCAGCACAAGTAGTACTTCCAGTGCAGCTGAAACAAATAATATTTGCTTAACAAAACATGAGTCCAGGATCTTGGCACAAAGACCTTCTTTTCCTCAAACAATTGTCTGGGGCTTTTTTTTTTTTTTTAATTTAAATTAAGATGTGATCTTCCAACCCCTGAGCACCACTGAACACAGCTGATCACTACCCCAAAAAAGGAGTTTCCCTTGAGAGAGTCATTTATGCTCCCCCATTTTCATGGTGTTTTGCAAGTTGAGAAAACTTCTGCAGATAATATTTCTGAACTCTGAGGAGCTGTTTGCTAATGCCAGGGGGTGGATTTTCTTCTTGCTGTTGACTCTGATGTGAAAGCATCGAGGCATCGTGAGTTTTTCCAGGCTGGAGGATCCAGTTGCCGTTGTGTTTGCTTATGCAGGTGTTTTACGTAATTGCCCCACGAGGCTGACGCTCACGGGAAGCAGCTGCAGCACTGGAGGAGTTCCCCACTTACAGCGTCGCTGACCTCTCAGAGCTCAGGAAAACAAGCCCTGTGCCCTCCAACAGCCGAGCAAATGGAAGTGTTCAAATTGCATTATGGCTTTGCACAGTTAATGAGAACAACACCTGATAAGCAGCAGCCCAAGGCTCAAATGGGATCAAATAACCCAACCTGTAAAAAGACACACTAAAGTGGAGTGGGAACCCACCAAAACTGTTTTTCATCTGGTGGTACAGTCATACCTAGTCCTGGCTCTGACTAATGTACTGAACAGGTACTTCATTCAAAGTTCTTATCTTAAAGAAGAAAATTATCAAGAAAAACCTGATTTTAAATTATTTACCAGAGAAACACAGGCAAAGTCCATCAGTCCTTCCCAGGCTTAAACTCTGCCTTTGATTTGTGTCTGCAAGTCTCCTCCTGCTTTGCTTTCTGTCACCCTCTAACTTGCAGGCCTGTCATCAAACTTCTCAGAAATAAGTCATTGCTTAAAGAGCCTTAAAACCAGCTCAGTTTCCTTTCAACCAACCCAAGATAGAGCCTTCACCTCTCTAAGTACCTGAGAGATAAGCCCAGTTGGAAACTTACTTTCCTATGACAGGAAGGGAGGACTTTCTTCAAGGACTTACCTCCTTCCCTGCCTGATGCAGGATGAGGCTTCAGAAGCATGCCACATAGCACAGGGCAGAGAGATACTCACCACACTGGGACTGTTTGTGATCCTCTGATGCATGTCAGTGTTCCCTTCTGGATCATCTCAGCCCCGCTCTCCACATGGATATACCCACGAAGAGACCCTAAACCCCCAAACCAAAAATGTGCTGGTGGATGAGTGACAAGCCTGAAGAGGGAGTCTCTGCCTTCCTTTGGGGGACCCCATGCAATAACCAACTGAATAGCTTTAAGTTTTTGCAGCATTATTGATTCTCCCTTGAAGTCACATTTTTGAATTCCACTTCCCCGACTTCCTTTAGTTTACTCATATAGTCGGTTTTCCCAGATTCAAGGATACAAGTGACAGTGCAGCACCTCCATCTGCTCGGTGTGCCAGCACCGGGATTCTGTTTTTAGAAGCACCTCACGTGAGCTGGATCAAGGATTAGCAGTGGCATTTCTGAGCACTCACAGTCACAGTTAAAATCCTTTGGGCTTTTTCTGCTCTAAGAATGCAGAAAGGGGTTCTTGGGTCTGAAGCAAAATCAAATGATTCATTGGGCAAGAAATACCAGAATGTGCCCGTGAACAGCCCCATGACCGCAGGCAGTGAGAGTCTTACCAGGGGGAGATTCTGCCAGAATCCTTGTGAAAGAGCTGTTAAGCTGTATGTTTGGGCACAAGCTGGGCTCTGTTTCTACAGCACAAAAGAAAGCCTTTCTTTTCTGTGCCCTGTGTGGGTTGCTCCTCCGTTAAGTCTTATCTACCTCCACATAATGAAGCTGCAACTTAATCGAGGGAGGCAACAACAGGCCTGGGCTTTCAAAACAGAGTTTCTGTCTCCTCTCATTTTTTCTGCTGGTTTATCTGTTTTACCCAGCCCTCAGTCCACCTCAGTGGGGGAAAAAATATATATAAAAAAAAAATTTAAAAATATTTAAAAAAGGAAAAAGAAAAGTCTCAAGCCTGCAGGAACTCTGCACCTTTGTGCTTCTCCTGATGCTGGGCCAACTGTATGACAATGACTTGAGCAAGGTATGCATCAAATCATGAGCTGCAGCAGGAATTCAGTGCAGAGATCCCAAAGTGTCCTTTGCCCTTGCCTACTGATATCTTATCTGCTCCAGCTTCAGAAAGGATTCAATAGCTGAATTGCTGAGGGTTATAGCTCTAGGGTACATTCCCGACCAAAATTACCTGGCAACTTCATTCTGAGGGCTGGGAAATCAACCATAGAAAGCCAAGGTAAATGAGGATGTGAAGTGTGGTGCAGCGATCACCTGGCAGGAGCCTGTTCAGTGTTGATGGCGTAGGTCTGTATAAACAAAGAGTCCTGCCTGCAGTGACTTCTCACTGCTGCTCAGAAGCTGATCTTGTTATCCTAACCCAAACTTACACAGGCTTTGGGAACCCAAATCCTCCCCCCCTGCCGTAGAAGAGTTGATTCCCAAACTCTCTCCCCTCCCCAAATACAGGGCTCATTACAACATTGGTTTGTGTAAATGTGAGTGCTGACAGCAGGTCCATTGAACAGATGTTGTGTGCACACACTTCATACCTGCTTAGGGACCAGAACGGGTGGAGAACACTTCCACAGCCTGAAAGCCATAAACAAGAACAGCCTTGGCGTGGTACAGCCTGATCCTTGATCCTACAGGCAAACCAGCCCTGCTGCCCTCCTGTCCTACTCTCCAGGCAGGTCTGCTCCACAGCCACCTTTCAATGCCAAATACCTAAAAACAAGGCACAAGAGCATGATGGTAACATCAAGCAAGGCAGTGCTTTTTACTTTAAAAAAACAAAACCAACATAAACTCAACCCAAAACTTTATTTAGTAGGAAAGATGACAATTTCTGTTTGAATATTTGAAGTATTACACTGACAACATACTCATTAAAGACAACTGCCGTTCTCCTAAGGTATAATCCCGTTTCATACTGCACCCTTTATTCGTGGCTTTCATCCTTACAGAGAGGCTGTACAGCTCTTCCTCTGCAATGCCATCAAAAAAGAAGTCCTCGTTGAAGATGGGATTTCTGCTCCTCTTTATAACAGTACTTCTCTGCTTCTGTGTTTTCCCTGGCACCAGGGAGAAGGAGATGCAGCAGTTGATGTGTTTGGGCTCCACGGAGTCCTCGTACAAGCCCTCTGCGCTGATGAGGCGGATGCGCAGCCGCTCGTTCTCGGAGCAGTACTCTGCCGACAGCCTCAGCAGCCCGCCCTTGTCCATCAGCACCGTGCTCTCTCCCACCAGCCTCTCCCGACTGCGGGGCAGGTCCAGAGGAAAAACGGGAGAGCAGGAGGTGCTGAAGCTCCGCGTGGCAAGGAGCCCCTCCGAGGCTCTCCTGATGGCACTGGGGCTGTTATCGGTGGAGCTGCTCTCTTCCGTAGAGAGGGAATTGTTCCTGGCCACGCTGGATTTGCTCTTGGCTTTCAGTGCTCGGCAGAGCAACCCCTCCTGACTCTGTGCTTTGGTGAGGGAGCAGGGTCTGGGAGGTGACCTGCTGAGAAGAGGAGAGCTGAAAGGAGAGGATTCGCTGGAGGAGGCGGTGTCACTGTCACAGGCGCCCTGCCTGTGCAGAGAGAGCTGCTTGGGAGGCAGCCTCACAGAGGAAAAGCTGATGGCAATGGGATTAGACATACTGCCCTTGCCGCTGAACGTGTTGGCCCTGGACCGAGGCAGCATCAGGCTGGGCAGGGCAGCGTGGGGGTCACCATGGAAGATGGACTCCTTCCTCCTGGTGTGGGGGCTCTCCAGCAAAGTGCAGAAGCCATAGGAAGTGTGGGCTCTGGGAAAGTGGGGCAGGGAAAGCGCTGCTTGGGACTGAGGGTCCGAGTTGGTGCTTTCTTCCTCCAGGGCTGTCATGTCCTCTTCAACACTTTCCACCTGGATGAGGTGTGGCAAAGAGCTGCGGCCAGAGGCAGAAGTAAGAGCTCCATCCACTGAACAGTGGTCCTGGTGGGAACCAGTGCCCTTCACGGAGCCAGAGCCGGTCAGCCTGGGGGGAATGATGAACTCAGGGATTCTGTCGGGAGTGAGCACGTTTGGAAAAGCAGCAGTCCCCAGCCGGGCTTTTTCTGGCAGGTTTTGGCCATATGGCAGTCCCAGGAAGGAAGAGCTAGGGACGTTTCCACTTTCGTGTGATGCTCTGATCTTTTCCAAGAACCACATCGCTGTAGCTGAGCAGGAGGTCCTCAGAGGGGAAAAGCCTGCTGGACAAATCCACCTGCAGACACACAGAGGCGAAAAAGTACATGAATGCTCTTCTTGGACAGACTACAAGGCACGGAGGACGCTATTCAAGGCAGGACTAGCACAACAAGCCCATTCAATCCACAAGTTCCAAACAGCCCCTACCCAGCGCGCCACTTCTAGCCAAGTCAAACGGCACAAGGACAGAACTTAAACCGCTAAAGGGACAAAACAGCCTCGAGTCTCTGCCGGGGCAAGCGTCCCTCTCCGGCAATCCCCACCGCGCCTCTCCCTTAGCAGAGCACGTACCTCGTGCAGTGCGAGCCCCCGCTCGGTGCAGCGGCCCCGACTCGCTGCTCGCCGGGCTCGGGCACCTCCGGCAGCCGCCGACACCTCCCGGCCGGCCGCCCAGAGCCGGCCCTTTTCTAGAGCCACCGGGCACCTCCCACCGGCGGGGAGGGAGGGAGGAACAGGGAAAAGGAGGGGGCTGGCGGAGGGAGGGGAGGACAGAAGGGGCTGCCGGGCCGGCGGCCGCGCCTCCTGCTCTCACGCGGAGGGAGGAGGAGGACGAGGAGGGAAAACACCACTGCTGCCCCGCCAGACACCGTGTGGGCACCGGGGAGGGACTCGCACAAGGGCTTGTCCCGGGAAAGCGCCGCTAGGGCCGCCCCACGCCCCAGGAGCCGCCGCTGCCCCGGCGTTGGGATCCGCCTGCGAGAGGGGGACGCGGCTGCCCCGGGCAGCACATCACCCCCGCGGCCTGCCCCTGCTCCCGGCTCCCTCTCTGATTAATATCTATTTACAGAGCCGTCCCGAGATTAACTAACAAGGCCGGGACAAAAGCAGCGTTGTTTGGTGCTTCTTTTCTTCCGGAGCTCCTGGCGGCTCTCCAGCACTGGAGCGGTAGGAAGCGGGGATTGCGGCTTTCAACTCCTTTGTAAAGAACTTAGCTGCCCTTCTGCACGTGAATGTGTGTCGCCCCCCCTCCTCATTACCCACAGAGAACACGAGACAGCGGAGCCTTGACCCCGTGTCCTTATGAGTGATACTGAGCCACGGCAAAACCAGGAGTGCAGGTGCAGAGAGGAGAAAAACACGGCAGAAAATGCTTTGGCCGAGTCACCTTGAAACGCGGCGTGTCAGAAGCACAGGCGTGCGTGACACTGAACAGGCCCTGCACTGGGCCAGGGGGGACCCAGCAACTGTGTCAGCACAGTTCTGCAGTGCAGCACAGCCTGGACGGACCTCTGCAAACTCTATAATTATCCTGTGAGCTGCAAATAGCAAGCTGAACTGCAAAGCCAGGAAGGGCTGACAAAGTGGTTGGCCAAATGCTCAGATGAAGGTTGTAACACAGGGATAATAGACAAATAATATTCTGCTTTCCTTTTGCCGGTGAAGAGCTAAAGTTCATGTTTACTGAGTGCCCGAAATAGACGAGATGTGCTCAGAGAAAACAAATCCGGAGGGTTACGGGGGCAGGGAACATTTTGAACCTGCTGAAAGATTGAGCTGGGAACACACATGTTCTGGGTTTGAGCCCTGCCTCTCTCCTGCTTGTTTTACACCAGTTAAGCTTCACTGGCATAATAATCCTCTAGTGATTAAAATCAGAGGAAATTCTTTCTGCCATGGTTTATAAAAGGGTTCAGGACACCTCAGAGGTCCCAGTAACGCTGCGGTTACTGGTGCCCTTGTAGTTTACTTAAATGGACTTACTTGATGTGAGCACGGTTCAAATAATCTCTAATCTAATTTAGAGGCTTCTGGAGAGGGATTATGCTTTCTCCAGCTAATGAGACTTTTCAGCAGCAGGGTAAGAGGAGTTATTGGATACCCTGGGATGCTCTCCTTTGGGAAGCACCATGGAGCTGTTATCCATTCAGACCAGGCAATACAACACTAGACACCCTGCATTACACACCATGTAGCTTCCAAAGAGAAAGGGAGCTTGTTCCAACATAAACACCTCTGCTTTGAATACCAAAGAAAAATTTGACTCTAAACATGGGGAAAAATAAAGGAAAATCAATTTTTTAGTGGGAACTTCATTGCCTCCAGTAACAGATCACAGAAGTAGTTCAGATACAGCAATTAGCCTCAGGTATGCCAAGTCCACAGCTGGCATCAGGCAGTGGTGAAATAAAACAGCTACCCTGTCATAGGGACTGGATTCCTGTTTAGTCTCTTTAGGTTTCCAAGGAAAAGAGCGAGGGCTTTTCCAGAGGGTGACCATTCTCCTGCTCCCAGTTGCCTGTCTCCCTCCAGTGCCTGCAGAGTGAGCAGGTGCCTTACACTGGGTGCCGTGTCCTGCCCTGCCGAGGCCAGCCGGCGCTTTCCAGCCCTTTCCCAGATCGCTGATGTGCTGGGAGAGCAGCAACACTTAAGCACTTGTCAGTCCCCTGTGGAAATAGGCACTCAGATCTGCCAATGTAGCTTCCTGTGTTCAAAGCTGTTTCTCTTTCCTTGATTAGCTTCAGAGCATAATTAAAATATCCTGCCAACAAGGCTTCCTGTTGCTATAAAAAATGTGTCTGCAATAATCCACTTTTAAACCGGAAAGGATATAATTTGTGGCAAGGCTTTATTACCACCCCTCTACCAATAACTGGTGAAACCTTGGGATCTTGCCAGGGGCTGGAAAACCTGGGACAGAATGGAATCTCCTCCCGGAGCAACACAGAATAAAGTCAGTGTTTTTGAACACAGTCTGTTGGCGTGTTACACTGATATTGTTTCTCTCCTGCCCTCACTCGGCACCGTGACCCCACTCAGGAAAGCTCCAGCTGGGCCAAAACCTGTTTGAAGCTCACTGGTTCGAGGGCCTGGAAGTGCCAGGAGAGCCCTTCCAGTGGTTTGTCGAGGGTAAAGAAGCAGGAGAGGTTTAGGAGCTGGCAGCCTTTTGGTGATGAGCACCAGGGGAGGTGGATCCCTCCCTGCCCAGCCAAGATGAGTGGGGAGAGAAAGAAAAACTTCCTGCCCTGCTGGGAAATGCGGGGGGGGCATCAAAGACAGGCATGGATGAGGCAGCACAGGAGGGTTTAAAGCAACAGCCATGGCTCAGTGCGTTGTATTACCTCAAATATGCAACATTTCCACAGGCTTCTCTGAAAATAAATAACCCAGCTCCGTTCTGTTTTCCTGAAGAAAGCAGCAGTAATTCTGCTGTAGCTTCTTGAAAGAAAACCTCCTTCAACTGAGAGGCACTTACTTTTTTCATTCCAGACTGATATAATTGCAAATGTACAGCACATTGATGCCTTCCTGTCACTGTGACAAACGTCAAAGGTATCTCTTAGCACTCTGCTCTCCACCTCTGGCCTGAATCAGGTCATTCTGCGTTGCTTGTTTAGTAATAAAAATGGTAACAGAGGTTCAGCAAAACTCATCTGACAACCTGATCTTTCTTTTCTTGTTTTGTACTATATAGTAGCTTATTTTTACCTCATCAGCAAAGCAAGTTTCTGCACAGCTTTACAAGTGTCCCTGCTCCTTTAAATGAACAAATGAAAGAACAAGTGCCCAAGTGCTGCTTGGCAGAGGAGCTGCAGGGCCCTTCAGGCAAAGTATCTCAAGTACCTCGTGTCACAGCAGCATGAACTGTAAAAATCTAAAGGCATGACCTAAGGAATTCATTCTGCCAGCACATTATGTGGCCCTGTGGTGAGAAGCTGAGAATTGTCATGCAAAATCCAAGAAAGGTTTGCTGTCCCTACTTCCACTGCTGCTGAAGTCAGCAAAATAATCTCCTAGGTCGAGTCTAGGTCCATACCAGAATCTAACCAACATCTGGCTTTAAATGCCTTTCCATGTTTGATGGAAATACAGCCAATTCCAGGCAGCATCTACTTCATGTCTGTTCCAATTCTGAAAACCTTCATATTTTGTCTGCATGATTTTAAATTCCTTTTCCCTGGTCCTTTCAGATTTCCCTGTGTGCTTTCCAGGTTGTAAGACCCCCTGGTGCCAAATCCAGCTTGGAGCATGAATTGCACTGTAGATAAAGCCTGCTGGCCAAGGCCAGTGAGGTTCAGCTGTTTGTGGAAAAGCCAGTCTGGCAGTTTAATGGGTTAAAGAAATCTTGTCCCCTGCAGCGGTTTGGTCCCAGGAGTGGATGAGCTGCTCCAGCCCCTTTGCCCTGTCACACATCTGAACACCAAGGTACAGCCTGACTTGCACCAACAGCAATTCCCAGCTCAGCTGTGGGAAGGAACCCTCTAAGGAATATGTGTAAAGCTGTGAGAAAAGAGGTAATTCCCCTTTTCAGTGCAGCTATTAAGTCTTTTACGTTTTCTGTGTTCAAGCCAACTACCAGTAATGACTGACATCCTTTCTGAAACTTCTCATCTCCTTTAAAGCTTAAATGGCATCACATGGGAAACACTTTATTCCATTCTCTCAAACACAAATAAGAGTTTGTCCAGAGACACTTACCAGTAAATGATATAAATTTCAAATTAGCCTTATCCCTTATATCCCATTGAATCAACTTGTTTCCTGCTAGTAAATGGCAGATTTAGTACTGATTTTATCTTGACTGATAAAAAATACTCAACACCTTCACTGGTGATGAAACTAATTCTTGCTCATCACTGCTCTTCCCTTTGGGAAAGACTGGAAAGTTTTGACTTAACATGGACATCACTGATTTAAGTGCCTACAGTCAACAAAGCAAACACAACATAGAAAACATTTTTAATTATATATATATATATATAAAAATCAGCTTCCTGGATTTTTCTCAGGAGCAAACAAAAATGTAATGCCAAATATTCAATGAACTGGAGAAATATCCATCTGCAATATGTCAGGTTATCAAGCTTGTCTTTGTCCAGTGGAAGTAAAAAAATCATGTGTCATGGGAAAATCTCCATGAAATATTCCTGGTGAGAGTGGGAAATGCTGAATAGTCTCATAAAATGCCAATAAGAAATTGAAACTCAGCCTGAGGTATACCAGTATTGCTGAGAAAAAGCCTCAACATCTTCTTTCCAGAACATAACAGTACAATTGTCTGAGGATCTACAGAATTGCCAATGGTTATTTGTTGTTCAAGTCTCTTTTCTGTTGTTTTAATAAGTGCATTTCTAGTTGGACTGACAGGATGTGTTCCTGCTCAGCTCTAGTTACGATGCTGGGGCCAACATGGTACTGATAAGCTGTACAATGGACAAGAGTTACACACAAAAATCACCTCAGACATTAATGGGAAAACAGGCATCTTTTACAACAGTGGCATAAAGAGAACTCAAAGGTGCCAATAACTTCATCAAGAACATGTGTAACAGGGTAGAAAAGAATGGAATTGGACAAATATTTTAAAGGCTATCGGGATCATGAAACACACCACAGAACAGGTAATTAATCATCCACGTTTCCTATGACTGGGGCAAAACAAGCTCCACTGCTCAGTTCAGGCAGTTTCCTGAAAAAGCAAGGTTCTACACATGGATAACCAGGATAAAAACTCAGCAGCAGAGAGGATTTCCTGGCACCATCAGAGGGTTTAACACACAGCCTAGGCAGTTTAGGAAAGCTGATTAAAGGATCCTAAAGAGGGTTGGAACTGGCTTGAGAAAGGAAGGCAGAGGAAAGGGAGGTTATTTAATTGAAAAAAAAATATGAGGGGTAGAAAGACTCTGCTTGTTCTGCTTGCTTCTGAGAAAAGGGAAGTGTTGAGCTGTGTTGCACAGCTTCAACTCAGGAGCATGTCACTCACTCAGTCAGGGCTTGGCAAACCACTGCCCCACCAGTGACTTAAACTTCAAAGGGGAAAAGGACCAAGGTACTCAAAAGGACACTGCTGGTGCTTTTGATTTCCAAAAGGACAGCAGGGTTGATCTGTGCTCTATAAACATTTACCGGCAGGTTTTAATAACCCAGCAGTTCTTAGGACTCTTCCTCCCTGCCCAGACATCCCCACCAGAGCCCTTCCCCAAAGAGCACGGAGCCAAAGCAACCCTAAACCGAGAAGAGAGAAAGGATCTCTGTGTAAGGCTCCTGAAACCCTGCTGTGTTGAAGCACCAACCTGCTGGTACAAACAAGGCTCCCGAGGGACAGCGAGGCAGGAGCCAAGGACACCTCAAAGAGGGTGATTCACCTTGTCCAAACGTGCTGCATGTTGATGGGGAGCACTCAGCTCCTGGAAAGCAGCTGTGTTGGCAAACAGAGCTACAGAGGCCAAGGTGTCACTGCAGGAGGAGTTCCCCTGTTCAGCCCTAATATTAAAATATTGAAAAAGAAAGAAAACTCACAAATAACTGAATAGTATCCTCTGATTAATAAAACTGAGTGGAACATTTCTTTCTACCTGAAGGTGGCACAGGCACACTGATGGGTTTGTTGGTCTCAATATCTTGATAGGCAAGACATGTAGTCAGGAGAGTTCCATCCTTCAGTGGAATACACTTTAGTGGAATCATTAACCACCAGCACCTCATGAAGAAACAGATGTTTCGTTGGTTGCACTCCAGTTCAACATCTGGAGCAAAGCTCAAAGCTAAACTCTTCATCTCTAGACTGTCCTCAGCATTTCTGGTACAGGCAGACAGTTTTTTTTCTAAAGTTCCAGTGTTTCAGCAGCTAGGTTGTAGCTTTTCATCCATAAGCTGTTGTGTTTCTGCAGGAGTATTTTCTGGAATGAGACAGTGTTCCACTTTTATTTTCCATTTAAAAAGCAGGGCCTGTTATGGCCCTGGCCCCACAGAGCCTGAGAGATGATCCATCATTACCTCCCTTTTCTCAGAACTCTTAATGCGCACATAATATCTGCAGAACTAAAGTCGTTTGAACTGTCGGTGGGGGGAGAAAAAAAATCCTTTACTGAAACTGATGCCAGCAGGGAGAACCTGATTCCAGGAATCAGTGTAAAGAGTCCTGTAGACTTCAGGGAACTTTGGGAAAAGGCTCAGGATTTTGTAGAGATGCTGGGTTTGGTCTCTGGGAGCAGAAAGGATGAAAACAGGGAGTGACAGTTTTGTTATTGTGAGGAAAAGAATGGTCTGAAACTTCATTTAAAGGAAAATTAGAAGGAAAGTCACAGGATACTATGATTATATCCAGGGATAAAAGAAGTAGCTCTGGAGGATTTTGTGGATCACACATTCTGCCTCCCACTGTTAAATATCTTCCATTAATGGTTTACAACCAGAAATGTATAGCAAATCAGGTTAAAAGGACTTGGAGAACAACTCTGGCTCTCAGTAGCAAGCAGGAAGAGTGTGAGAAAGGCAAGGATTCTCTTTGACAAAATTCCTTTATAGTCAGGAATCCATAGGCATGAGAAACCCAACAGTTTAACTGCTGCTCCCAAACACAAAGAGTTTCAACATATGGCCAGATATTACCATATAAAGAAAGATAATCTGAAGCTATTGCTGTCACACACATATTCCCTTTGGAAAAGTAGAGGTAGGCTCATGTGACCATAACAGATTCTCTGGCACTCTGTAGAAGTTGTTTCATGGTGAGAAGCTTTGCTGAAGTGGGGAGGACAAAATTAAGCCCTTTATTGTCTCTCTATCTCATCCTGCCATTCCCTGAGGGGAGCCTGGAGTTTGAATCCAGCCCCAGCCTCCCTCCTCACCCCCCAGGGGCAGCAGGCTCCTGCTGGAGCCACAATGTGGAACACATGGCACTTGTGTTCTGGGAATTCTGGGAACCTCCTCCACCCCAAAGGCTTAAGAGAAAACAGGCTGCAGTTCATGCAGTTTACTGCAGCACATATTTCACTTGAGGCTTCCCACTACCCAAAACAAGGGCAGAACCAAACACTCCAGCTGGTGACACACTCCTTTGCTACCCAAGCCTGTAAAATAAAAAGATGTTTCTCTCTGTCTTCTAGCCTTTACAAATATCTTTTGTCACTTCATTTGCCCCAATTAAAACAACAAATACAGTAAAAGCTCTGGAAGATGCTTCTTTTGGTACCAGTCTTACAAGGAGCTGCATGGGCAGTTGATTGAGAAGAAAGAAGGGATATTAGTGGGTACCTTTTCCAGGCCATTCCAGCCCAGCTCCTCCTCCATGACCAGCAGCTCCATCCTCAGGGCTGAGTGTGAAACCAGGCAGGTAATCCAGCGGATTCTGTATTTCTCTCCCACATGAATAAATGATAAAAGAGGCTTCCTGGGCAGCAGCCTTGTTCTGTCCCTCACATCAGTTTGTATGCAGATGATCAGTGGAGGGCAGGGGCCCCTCCCCAGTGTCCCTGAGGCAAAACACACCTGAAAGCTGCTGGGGGGCAGAAAATCCCATCTCTGGCCTCCATCTCTTCTTGTCTGTGCCCAGAGCAGTGTCTGCCTCATCAGCACTCTCAGACAGTAGGGCCAGGATCAGAAAGCTATCAGCTTGCTCCTGCTGCTCTTAATTAATCAGAACTCATCAGCAAACTGAAGGCCAGCAAATGGCCCAGGCACTAATAAGCACAGTCCTCTGGCTTTGATTATTCCTGACACTGAGCTCCAAGGCAGCGGCACCCTCACTCCCTGTGCTCTTTGCTCTTAATTATTATTTACTGTGAGCAGCACAAGCTGGGAAGAACAACTGATCTTAACTAATTAAAATATTATGCTTAGCACTTTACTGCTCAGCAACTTCCCTCAGGCAATGAAGAGTGTGATTGATACAACCACAAATCATTGAGACGGGAAAAGACCTTGAAGATCGTTGAGTCCAAGAGGAGCTGAAGTGGCAGTAAGGCCAGAGGAGCTTCAGCCCCCAGATATTTAACCCAAGTCATCCATTCAAAGATCAGCTGTTTCAGGCAGACTGAAAGGCATCGACAATTGTCCAACTTTACCTGGCAACAATTTGCTCTCCTGTAAGAATATAATTCAAATCTCCTCTGCTTGTTGTTGGATCTCAGCCAAAGCCCCTTAGAGGTCAGAGGGACCCTGGGCTTGAGTCGGTTTTCTAAAGGAAAGCTGCAAAACAAATTACAGGTTTGCAGATGTTTTTTTCCTTGTTTTTGAAGTATTGCCCTGGTATCAGGGGCACTTGAGATCCACACAATAAAAACACAGGGCTTTAAGAAAGGTCCTTTATGAGAGAATTGCTGGTATATTCTTGTTGATTTGTTTTGTGTTTCTTTTAAATCAGCCTCTCACTTATTATCTACAATATCAAGAACAGCAGTAAATTCCTTCTTCAGAGCTCCCAAAGCAGATTTAATTTCTTTTTCATTTTTTTTCCTCAGTTTTTGTTCCTATACTGACCCTTTTATTGAACACAATCCCCATGGCACCCTTTTTTATTCTTTCATCCATACTGGTGCTAGTCACAATATAAATCCACTTATCACAATTCTTCTCACTCCCTTTTCTATGCAACCGAAACACCATCAAATATGGGCCAAAGAAAACTCATTTAGCAGGCTTGGAACGTTGCATCTCATAACATCCTATTAAAACATTTAGTAGATAGCATTGACTCATTCCAATTTTTTTTAACCTTTTGTCCTCCTCTAGATTACGCAGCTCCAGAATCTGATTTTTCTCCTCTCCTAGAAGTCAAGCACCCATAAGGCTTCTGCCATCTCCAAATTCTGCTTGTCTTAACCTACAAATCCATTTTCTAAGCCATTCTTGCAGATGTTTGAAGCAGAAGCAGCAGCCGAGTGAAGATCAGGCTTTGGCTGTGTGTGACTTACCCAGAGATACTCTCCCATTACCAGCAACACAGAGAGAACCTCAGTCCCAGCAGAAGGCCAGCTATTTACACACAGCAAGGCTGGGATTACACCATTTTGGGTAAGCTACATGGGCTTTCTCAGCCTCTGAGACGATCCCTCTGCACTGCAGACATTCCATCACATTGTCCTGCTGCACCAGGAAAGGAGGTTGTGTTTCAGCTCTGCTTCTCCAGACCTCAGCTTTGCTGTGATCCCTCCAGGCTGAATCCATTCACAGTCCAGGCTCATCTGCCCTTCCACAGATATGTTCCTGAACCTCACACAGTTCTTTCCTTTCTTCCCTCTCATGTGTCCTCCTCCAATCACTCCAGTGCTCACAGCCTCTCTGCAGATATATCACAGCCTTTTTGTCTCCACTTGTTGACAGCAGTCCTATCCTTCCCTGTGACAGAGACCTCACTAGTGCTTTTATAAAACCAGGAATATTTCTTGGATCTGAGGGAAGCAGATCTCCCAGTACATGTCTTTTTCAGAACTGTTTATGGTGATCCCACACTGGACTTTACACCGGAACCCCTCCTCATAGTGGCTCACATTTTCGGGCAGAGGGTTTTGCTCTTGCTCCTGATCAGAACAAGACCATACATTTTTCAGCTCTGAATTCCTTCTGGTTTGTTTTAGTTCAGATTCACATAAGAACAGTCCTTTTCCTCTTGTCTTTCCAACTTTCTCTGCCCTCACCCAAATCCTCTCTCACGGTGTGGTCAAGCAAAGGTTTTTTTACATTTGAAGGGAGAGGCAGAACATTCATTTTGGACATTAACAGAAACCCAAACAAATACTATTTTCTGGAGTGAGGCTGGAAAAGGCCCCATGGAAACAGTCCATTCACACACTTGGAATGAGCTGCCATGAGGACTTGGCAAGTTAGAAGGGGTGTTCACATATCTGGGATGTTCATGTACCTGATCCTCCAAAGGGCAGCTGTGAGCAGAGCCGAGGAGATGCATCTGCAGATGCACAGAGGGTGCGTGAAAGGAAACTCAACTGCTTTGCAGGCGTCTCTGAGCCCGGAGCTGCAGCTCACCTGACAAAATCTGCGAGGTTCACTGACACTGAGCCACGGGCCAGACATGCCATCACCTCACCAGCATTCTTGGCACCCATGGCTGGTTTCTCCAGACAGTGACAAGGCCATAGGAGAGCATTTCCAAACCAAAAAGACATCATCACTCACTACTCCTATCTACAGTCACTACTCTCCTCTATAAAAATACTCATTTCCTGGGCCAAAACTATTTTCTCTTGCTTTCCCATTCTGTTTGCCTCCCTTCTCTGCCTGAGTCATGATCTCACTCCTCACTATCTGGTAGCTGGCTCTTGGATTGTTGGATTGCAATTAGACACACATCCATGGTACCACCTGCTACATGCTTTTCAGGGTTTTTTTGGCTCTGAAACAGCTGTTGGTTTCAATTTTTGCAAATTCAGAGTGAAGGAGAAGGGGGATTTTTTTATTTCCAGATGTTTTAATTCTTCTGCAGGATATTAGAGCATGTAACAAACTCAGAAGAAAATTTAAGAGCATAGGTAATGATAATGTTTTACTTAAATGTTGTCAGAGAAATAATAAGCATGTTTATTACAGAGTCCCAAAAACAACAGAGGCCCATGACCACATCTCTTTGTCTCTAGGGTTTTTTTTGAACCTTCTTCTGCTTTTAACAATGTGCACAAAGCAAGCCAAAAAACTGTGAGTTTTAAAAACCAAAAAAAAAGGGATAAGAAGTGATAAAGCATCAAAAATCTGCCAAAAGGTAAGATGATAAAATCTCATTCCTCTGTCTTGAATACCTCACTTAAAAGCCAGGTACACAATGCATAATTTACATGTTTTTTCAACTCACTGACTCCAAGTCAATCCTTGATAAATCAAGGATAGGGCATAACTTTCTCAAAAGCAATGATATATGTCAGCTTAATTCTAACATCTTTTGTCAAGACAGATATAGAAAAGCAGACAAAAAAAATCACAGCTTCCTTCCTCTGGGTGTTGTAAGAAACCCAGTTCTGAGTTACTGTGGGGGAAATGAACCCTGCTGTTGCAAACGCAGAGCTGGCTGCGCTCGCTGAAGCAATGGAGAGACACCTCCCAACACACAGGTTTGTTTGAGGTGTATGAACTGGGCTCCAGTAGCAGAATCTGCTCAGTACCCCAGTACTACAGACTCCACAAAAACCTGAGCTGCTTACTGTAGACATGGTTCCAACTAGTAAGTTTGAACAAAAAGCATCTTAATTCGCAGCTTTTGTTTGGGTTTGTTTGGGCTGGTTCTCCCCTCAAACATTCTACACCAAGAAAAACCCCAGAACTGGTGATAAGCAAAGCTCCCCTGTTGGAAGGGCTGTACTTTAGGTTTGGGCAGGAGGATACTCACCATCCCTCACTGAACTCTTGGCAGAAGCAGTGTCTGAGCACACAAGAAACATCTGCAAAACCTGTCCAAGGGCCAGAAAGGGATTTCGAGATGTGGAACTGGTAGACATTGTTGCCCTGTGGCCAAGTTCTCTGAAGCAGCATAAATTTCCTTGCAGAGGTATAAAGCTGTAACCCATTCCCTGCACAGCCACTAATGCACAGAAAATCTAATGTCATGCTCTCCCTTTCCTTTGCCCCCTCCTCGTCTCACATATTTGCCGTTTGAACTGGAACCAGTTTGGAGCTGCTGTCCCAGCTCTCCCTGCTGGTGCCCATCTCCAGTCCCACACCAAGGGAGAGCACCTCATGCTGGGCTGAACCGTACCTGTACTGCAGTGCTGGGCCCCTTCCCTGCAGTGGGGCAGCCTGGCTGGCATGGGGGGCAGGTTCTGACACCCAGGGGGACTCTGGTGGGGGTTTCTGATCTGCCTCAGGAAAAGTGCTTATGGTTGTTCTAAAAGGGCAAAGCACACAGGATCAAAGTGTGTAGTGATGGAGCTGCAAATGTATTTATGCACTCAGAGAGGTGAACAGGCACTCAGGAGGGCCTCTTGAAATGAGATTTTAAGCAGCACCTGAATTCTGTGGTTGCACTCGTAGCTGAGGTGCTTTTCCAGCCTGCACTGCCTCAGCCTATCTCCATAGGGATACCTGCCTTCCTGAAATGAGCCCCTCAGCAGCGGAGTTCTCACTGAAGTCTCCAGCAGAGCACCCCCTGATTTAACACAACCTTCACTCAGCTCCATCCAGCCAAATAACCAGCTGTCTCCAGCTGTCTCCAACCCCTTCCCAGCTTCTAGTCAGGGACACAAGCAGGAAAGCGAGAGTGACCCCAGCCACGAGGCAGCTGTGCCCTGGATTGACCTCTTGCTGTCATTCTTCATTTTCTGACACCCATCAAAACCCCCAGTTAAGACCTGGCATCTGCCCCTCCTGTCTGAGGGTGGCATTATCTCAGCACTTGGTAATTGTTTTTTTCCCTGTCCCCAGCAGTGCCTCAACACTATGGTCAGGCAAGGCCCTGGTTGCTCTTATTAGCTCACAACAGACTGCAGGCTCAGCTTGGGAGAGCTTTCAGCTGGCCAGAGGGAAATCTGCTCTACCCAAGTGCAAAGCATGAAAAGAGAGGAAACCGGGGGTGAATATCAACTGTCAGATGATTTGACACTGTAAGTCTTAACACAGAATGATTTCCTCACATCTGTTATTCCTGGGCAGCAGTAGACAAAGAGGAAAAAGTGCAGTTCAGGCAGGTAACAAGTAGAGGAATTTCTCACCTTTTTAATAAATCACCGAGTTCATGAAGGCACTTAAGAAAAATACCTGTTTTCTCCTTTCTCCTTCCTCCCTATCCCCAAACATGCATGATACAAAAGAAACTACAGTCATCTTTGCCAAGGAAAGCTTGAGCTATCTGCAAAGCTTGCATGCCAACTTCTGAGGGCAAAGGCTGGTGCTGCCAGTGAAAGCACACTGCAGAGCCTGTCCTGTTGCTGCAGGAGAGACACTTCTTCCTCCCCAGGTGGTTAAGAAATATTCATGCTCATAAAATTGAAATGATTTAAAATAACACTAAGTAAAACTCAAGTAGAACTGCTGGGGCAAATTCATGTTAGGATATGACTGAATTGAACACTTAAGGGCTACAAAACACTTCTGGGTGAGCTGTGTTTCTAATTTGTGTGGTATCTCTTAGTTCAGCACTGCTACATATTATTGAAGGAATGCCAAAATCATCCCTAAGGCAGGATGGTTACAATTAGTAGTGGTGTCTAGTGCTGCTTGCTGTAACACTACAATGTCTAACTCCATGAGGTTATCCTGGCAGCCCCAGCAGCAGGGAAAGGAAAAGCCCAGCTCATTGTGTCTCGAGGGTTGCAGTTCCCAGCTGTCTACAACCCACCTGATAAAACAGGACAATTAATCCCCGATGGAGCTGTTGCTGCAGCACCATGCCAGCCATTTTTGAGATGCCCTAAACACTTGCACAGAGGGAGAGCTGATGTCTGGCAGGCCAGGGTTCAGATACTGCCACACCTCACGGCCTGAACTCAGCCACAGAACAGGGCTCTGGCTCCTCACTGCTCTGTGTTCCTTGGGAGCACAGCAGCGTTCCAGTGCTCATAGGCAGACTATTGGAATGCTCAACCCCACCCCTCAGACTCCAACAGGAATTGTGCCATCAGCTCCAAGAGGTGCAGGATGGATCAGTGAAGGACAGATTTGTCACAGAGGGGCACAGGACCTGAGCTATTTCAAAACTGCAACAAGGGTCTACTGGCCTTTTTAGATGGTGTTACTGCTGACCTTATTGGTGTTACCTTTTCCTTATTGCCACAGTCACAGCTCTCAACTTTGCTGCTGTTCTGACACATTCAATGCTGCTGCCAACTGAACCTGGGCACAGAAACAGAGCCTGTGTCACACAGGACTCTACCAGAGTGGTACAGAGGCAAAGCAAAGCCATCCTGACAAACAGCAAAGGGATCTAAAGGTGCCAAGAGTTAAATACATTTAACAAAGTGGATTCTTTTTGAGCATTGTAACACAGATCAACTGACTCCACATCTAATTGCATGGATGAGCTATCCCCGATGCTGAGTGCTGTACACTGTGACACTGCAGCGCCATTCCTCCAAGTGCAATAGTGAGGAACAATTTATTTTTGCCCCTGACGTGGCAACATTCCATGTTTGTCTCACAGGGGTGGCTGCACCCAACATGGTGTAAATAAACCTCTGTTGTGTCCATCGAGCTATCTGGAAGGAGCTGCAGTCTGGGCTCCTACAAGGAAATCCAGTTTAGTGGCCGCAAAGTAATCACACTTCTGGGCAAGAGAAGACTATTCCACCCCATAAAGCCCAGAGGACAGAAGTGGTTGGATGTGTGCCATGGAGCAGCTTACTCATTGAACTCAGCAACAACTGGAGACATTGTTACAGTTCTTTCTGGCGAGAATTGTGGAAAAGTAAAAGCAACACTTAGTAATGACTGGTTATTCACAGATTGTCCCTCACTTCCTCCACCAGTTCAGGACAGGCTGTAGGTCCCTCCACAAAGCAGCACCAGAGCATTCCCCCAACATCTGAGACCACTCCCCTGTCTTTTTCCCTCCTGCCACCCCTGCCTGCAGAGTTGTGAGAGCCCCCATCTTGCTGCTCTGCTGGAGCAGCTGAGCTCCTCCTCGACGGTCATGCTGATCTCTCAGGCTGCATTTCACACGGGTCTAAGCTCTTGGTCCATAAACACCCCTGGACGTGCCACACTTCATCAATAGTTTTACCTGACGGTTGTTTTTTTCCAAAGCAGTATCTGTTTGATTTGTGAAGGAGCAGTTGGACACGTTCTGCTTGGAGGGCACAATGCATGCAAACCAACCACCAGAGCTGGCTCCAGGCTTCTGATCATCATCATCAAACTCAGTTGTGCTGCCCCGAGGATGAAGTGCCTGGTTACACCCAGAGCTGCCTTTTTCTGCCACAGGAAAGGGAACAGGATCCAGCAGAGGCTCACATGACCTGTTTTTCCTCAAGTGGTTCATGCATTCTTATCCCCTCTCCTGGCAGCAGGAGCTGCCAGTCTGGTTTTCAGGGCTCTGCCAGGGCCCATTCTGCCACCCCTAGCACTGCCTCCTTTGCCTGTATCTGCCCCTGCCAAGCACCAAGAGCTCACCATCAGTCAAAAGGAAAGGAAAATCCCAACCTCAGCTCTGCCCATGCTTTCTATCTATGCATATATTTTCACCTCCCTAGAAATCATTCATACATCAATAATCTTGCCTACAAGGTTGCAACAGAAAATTATGTGCACTTTTCTATACAGTGTGTGCCAGTTTCCACCTTGCCTGGATTCTAACTCTGAGTGAAATCTGCAGCAATATGGGAAAGGAAAACACCAACCTCAAACACCTCTGCCCAAACTGCCAAGGTCACTGCTGCTAATTGCTTCTCTTTGGTAAATAAAGGAGGTAGGCATGTACATGTCCACACATGTGCACACAGACACCTACTGCATACAGAAGGCAAAGGACTTCTGTGCCTTATTTGAATGATTGAATTGTTGCAAGGGTACTTAAAAAAAATACATACTCTAAAGCCAGACATGCACAGTGCAAGGTGGAGAATGACATGGGAGGCCTAAGTATGCACCAATTTCCCATTAGGATACTGCCCCAGTGAAGTCTCAGCTCATGCTTCATGAACAAAAGATTTACTACACTTTAAAAATCCCACAACACATTCCCTGAGCACAAAGCTGGAGTCATATAAGAGAAACTGTGCTGCTCACTGGCTTTGTGAGAGTTTTGCTCAGCAGCTGACCACAGAATGTGTAATAGATCATGTTCATACACAGTGTATTCCAGCAAGTAAAGCATCAGGGGTTTATCCACTGAGAAGTTGCAGATCTCTCATTCCCCCTTCCTGCAAGATGAGCAGGGAGAACTTGTAACACAGTGAAGACTAACCCAGTCTGGAAGGAATGCAAGTCTGTGCTGAAACAGAATTTCACACTCTTGAGGTGATGAACATAATCAAAGAAGAACAATCTGTGGGAAGAAATCCACAGGCCTGTTTTCCAGAGCTGGGACAAGCTGTCTCAGGTCCAGCCTTGCAAAGCACTGGGTCAGCCCTGGGAAGGAAGGGGTGGCTTGGCAGAAACAGTAAAGCTGGTTAGGCTGTGAGGGAAAATTGCCAACTACACACAAGTCCTGATTATAGTTCTCAGATGTAAAGACTCTGCTGCTATAAGATCTTTAAAATGGAAAAGGAAAGGTTGGAGAATGTTTAGCCCTGTTCCAGTGTGTCCTGTACATTCCCTGCCCCAGGGCACCCACCTCATCCGCATTACCCAGGCAGCAGGAAAGCTGCGGGAATAGCCCCTTCCAGGGATTCCCATCCCGTCCCAAGAAGGGGGTTGGTGGCAGCACAGGGCTGGGAGTGTGGCTTTCCAGAGAAATGCAAGGGACTGCTTGGAGCAGAGTGGGAGAAGGAGCAATGCCAGCCAGCCTCAGGTTCCCACCACCCAGCAGGAAATGGAACAACCGAACAAGAATGAGGCCCAAATGTCCCCAAAAATTACAAAGGTGACTCCCAGCTGAGCATAAAATTAATGGAGTCATGTTCCACTCATGTTGCCTCCAGACCTCGGGCAGGCCAGAAGCACAGCTCGCATAAGTGACTGCTGGTATAATTGTAAAAAGGCTGTTAAATCATTATTGACTTAATACATCAGCAAGAGACCTCAACAGTGAAGAGATTCATCAATGAAGTCACAGAAAAGGCAGCTTACTTTTGAAGCAGTCTGAGATAAGGATTCATAGGGAACAGAAATGATACACTGATCTATTTTTTAATAAAAATATAAATTACACGGAATATTATGTTAATTATGTGCTGCCCATGATTTCAGATGAAGAGGATGAATTTTTCATTTTACTGAGGGAAAATCTAATTTGCTATTCCCAGGGCTAAAAAGCTGATTATATATAAGTTTGATAATCATGAACAGAAATTATTAATTACTTGGCTGAGCTTGTTATTCTTATAAACCTGGTTTGATATGCACAAACAAGATGTGCTCTGATTAGAGCAGAAAGCAGAAATAGCAGCACTAGCACAAATGTCTCTAAAATGCCTCTGCAAACAGGAATGCCACAAGCCCTAGACATGAGTTACATACAGGCCACCCTGATGGGCACAAAACACACAGGTGGAGCTGCTTGCTCAGCACTCACAGACAAGGAATCCACTTGCACATTTACCCTTAAGATACATTATGCAGAAGTTATGAATTATGTATAATTATAGTCTCTCACTTAATGGCAGGAGTGGCTCTTTTCTTCCCACACAGACCTTGTAAAAGCTGATCTACTTCATCAGGTTTTTATAATGTTGCATTCTTCCCCCATTTGGGTGGCATTGAGTAAACTGACTGAAGACTTTGTTGTAGAAGACAGGCTATGAAGAACCTCCTGCTCTCTTCACAGGAATTCCTTTTGTCCCCCAAGTTACTGTCTAGTTCTTTGCACGCTCTTGGTTTATGGAACAAAATTCCACCCACATATTGCAATTCCTTCAGAGATCTTGAGACTACTCAAAGCATTGCCACCAGCTGTGAGGAAGAAGTTGCCTTGTCTTCCACCCCTACTCTTCTCTCCTCAGAGTTTAGGTGAGTATTTGTCTGCAATGCAGTAAAATACTGTTAAGCAAGAGCATGAGCTTAACACACAATAACTATGTTTGTATGTACATATGTTGCTCAACAAAGAGGAAAAGAAGGAATTTTTCTACTCCAGCTGTTTGAGCAGGCTTGGGGATTTGGTTCACATACTAAAAAAACCACCAACAACAAACAAATAAAAAGCAAACAACAACCAACAAAACAAACAAACAAAACAAACTCAAACCAAAACCAAGATATCCAACAGTAATCCAAATACCTAGACAGATACTCAACCAGATTCCCAGGTAGATGACAAGTTAGTTTAAACCAAGACCAGCAACCTGGTATAGCAAAAGCAAGGACTCAGCAGGGCTTCCCTCTGGCTGTGCACAGATCCAGAGTCAGCAGCCTTTGCAGAACCCCCAGAGCCCCTGCCCGCAGCTCAGTGCTGAGTTCCACCTGGCCACAGCAGCCACTGCGGGTCGTGATCAAGGTACAAGGACAGGGAAGCAACAGGAACACCTCAGGAAGAACTGGACTGAGGAATCCTCACAGCAGCTCCCTGTCAGCGGAGATGATGGATCTCTTCCTGCACTCCGGCCCACCACGTGCCTCACCTCAGGAGTGACCATCCCAAAACCCAGCTCATCTTCCCGTGCCTTCATTCCCTGGCTCCCCAGCACAGACCAATGGCTGCAGCAGCGTCGGCTGCCCGAGCAGCTGAGGCCGTGCTGTGGAAATCCCTGGGCAGCCATAAAGGGAGCAGAGCACTTGAAGGGGAAGCAGAGGAAGGAACTGAGCTTATCTGATAGCTCAGCTCTGCAGAGCCCAGGCCCCGCTAAAGTAGCACTAAAGTAGCACACCAGCCCAGAGCGGATCCTCGGGGGGGTGTTTTTTTTCCTTGAGTGAGAAGTTTGCAAATAAAAATTGATTTGGAAGAGTTTCACTGCCTGTACACACGGAGTCCACCCTGTGGGCCCAGATGTGAGCATTTCATTAAACACGCAGTGGAGGAGGCTCCCAGTGAAGAATAGTGAGACTGATGCCAATTTTTCTTTGGCAAACCTCCAGCAGGAAATAATCCTGTGTCGACTATAGCTCTGTCCTCTGGTACCACACAGGCTCAGACAATGCATCTGTTGGATTCATTTAAATATGTCCAAGTCTGTGTTTCATTGTTTTCAAGCATCAAAGACTTTTTCTATTATAAATCATGACAAATAATCAATAATTCCGAACAACAAAAACACATGATCAAGATGAGGTGCAGCTTTTGCCAGCCATTGAAGGAGATCATGAAAGATAAAGGAACCAGAGTTACATACCTTACAGTGCATGTTATCTAAATTATTTGTTTGCAGACAAGGTGCTAACAACATCTCCTCTTAATGGCAAAGATTTTTCTCTAACACCGAGTCGAAGCAGTTAAAGAAATACAGTAAAAATTACTCTTTATTCCAGAAACAGAGTTAATGTACTGTAACATCTGGGGAGCCAGGGAAACAGCAATGTATTTCCTAAAATACCTGGCACCACTCCAGTGCTTTACCAGCATCCTGACGGGCAATTGAAAAAACACCATTATTGCTGCATGATATGAGTTTCAGACAAAGCAAAAAGTTCAACATAATTCCATGCAAGTCACATCCAATTTGGATCACTCCATATAACAGCCAAGCAGTTTAGAGGGCTAAGTGCTATTTTCAAAACAACAATACAATATTTGCGTGTGGAATTTGTGCAGCAAACTGTGTTCTATCCCTGGAAAATTGACAAGAAAAAAAATAAGAGGAGCAAACTTTTAGAAATAAACACTAATTTAGTAGGTGTGACTAAAAACAACCTGGAAAAGCATCTATATTTACACCCAGGAGTGTCTGGAGCTCAGAGATTCTGTATTACTTACTGTTCACATGGAGAATTATCACTCAGATGCACACAGGGGGTTGGATGACTGTCCTCATGTTTATTTTCTGATCCTTCCTGCAGCAGTTTGGGAAGCCTGGAAGTGCTCATCAGACCAGAACGTAGTTCAGCTGCAAACAGAAATGGTAATGTGTTTATCAGAAGCCATTGGGGACTTTCAATCAAAAGACAACTTGAGTTGCCTTCTGAGGGGCAGCACCACAGAAAACAGTGTTTGGGAGCCAGGATTTCTCTGGTGATACAAATGCCACACTTGAGAGCAGCAGACTGATCGACTGGGGATCGCTTTATGACCCTGCCACTCTGGTACTACATATTTGTGAGGGATGTTCTTAGTCTCCTGACCTCCCACATTGCCAAATCTGTGCCCCATTAACTTGGCTGGGACTGACATTTTCTGTGGGAACCAGATCTGAATTACAATCCTATCCTTCATTCTCTTTGAGCTCTTGAAACTGCTGTTCCCTTGAAGTTTAGGTACCAAAACATCCTCTTTGCTTTCTGCAGACTTGATCTTGAGTATTCCTCAGCAATGCCGTTAACCCTGTAAACTCTTTTGCTCATTTAGAAACGTCTGCCTGACTTTCTGCAGATGTAACAACTACTAGAAGAGAGAAACACAGTTTCTCTTTCATACTGTATTTTGTAAGCACAGGGCTAAAAAAGAATTTGATAAGATCAGCTGATCCTGCACTGAGAGACAGTGCATTGTCTTTTCATCATAACTAGAATTAGCAGAGCTAGGAAAAATTGTTTTGGTCATGACAAGATTGCTACAACTTTGTGCATGACCTAGAACACTGTAAGCCTGCCCATATAAGATGAGACAGATATGAACCCTGCAGTTACCCAATGTCTTTGTTAGGAGCAGCCAGCCAAAGGGAATTTTTTGGTAATAAAATAATTTCTGAAAGAGTAAGATTCAGCAATGCTGTAATGTCTCTTAATAACAACCTACTCCCTTACAAAACTGAATCTGAAGCAGGACCAGGGAAAAGTTCACTGCAAGGTCCAACTGCTACAAGAATGAAAGAGCCAATGTAAGTTAAGAGCATGGTTGTTGCAGCACAGTAATGCTGTGGGGTTTGTGTAGTGCATTGGGAATGGATAAGGAAGGTGGATGAAGCCAAAAAGGAAAGCAGCAGTAGTGTTTACACCAGGCAAGCAGTGAAATTGTTACCCAGAGCTCCACTTTGCTCTCACGTGCTCAAGACCTTCACTGAACATGTTGAGCACAAGATGTGGCACTGGGTATTTCACACCCACTGGTGGAGACCTGGGGACTACAAGTGGGGGTGAGTTATGGGGAAGAAAATCCAAACCATCCCCCCTTTCTCTGTGCCTTGCCCAACTGTAGCACAGGGTCCTTTTGCTGCCTCTCAGCCCAGTGAGCTCTTGGGATGTTGCCCAAGGAAGGGAGGGAGGGGGTGATGGTGACTTTGCTAAAGTCAAATGACTGACTCAAGATAGCAGAGATAATTCAGTCTTCATGAAGCGCCTGAACTGCCCACAATCCCAGGCACCATGGTGTCAGAAAGACACCCTTTGTGCAGATCCAAGTGAGCCGAACCAAGCTCTGCAGTTTGAATTACCTGTGAATACTGAAGGAAAGACTTAAGAGTCCAAATGATGGGAACAAACTGAGGATACAGCCCAGTGTTGTTAAATTCTGTTGGTAAGAGAGGTTCAGAGAAAAAAGAAAAGCCTTTGTACAAATACAAACCAGAAGTTAATCACCTCAGTAGCAGAACAGATCTAGGGAGCCAATAGGATTCACAAATTAAAGCTAAAAAGAGAAAGCCTCACTAGATTTCAAAAAGCATAAAGTTATGATACAGAAGAGAACACAAGAACCCCAAAGAAATCAACCCTTTCAGGAACACCTAAATAGGTGTTATTCAAACCTGGGAAAGAAAAATTTTCCAACTATAATGTTAAAATTGCAATAAATATAAAGTCAGAATTACAATCTACTTGTTAGTTATGACCAAAGCGAGCAGAACAATAAGAGCCCATCTGAATTAACACCACAAGCCTAGACTGGGTCCTCAAAGATACTTCCTAGCAGAGCTCATAGAACACCAGAACCAGCTAGACCAAGAGGCTGCAACATGTCCTGGCCTAGAGACTTTAACAGAGCAGAGAAAAGGAGGAACCACCCTACAGTAACCAGAGAGAGTAACAGGACAGGTTCAGTGAAGAGCCCAGAGCTC
The DNA here is from genome assembly GCA_035583135.1 of Lophotriccus pileatus. Classification (NCBI taxonomy): domain Eukaryota; kingdom Metazoa; phylum Chordata; class Aves; order Passeriformes; family Tyrannidae; genus Lophotriccus; species Lophotriccus pileatus. Next base: position 16,904,458 of record JAWWES010000018.1, read on the forward strand.
CAGAGAGGTTTGCATCAATGAAGCAGAACCCAGAGGCAGCCAGGAAATCAGTGTAGAGGTCAGGAGGATGCCTAGTGAAGGGTCACACACAGACTCATGGTCTCTACAGCAGGTCCATGTACAAAGCAGGTTCAAAGCCAGAACAGGAATGTGGGCTATAAATCACAGTGTAGCTCACAGAGGTCACAACTCCAGAGCACCAGTCTCCCAGCCAGCTTACACAGGAGCCAAACCTAAGGCTGAGCTCATATGAAGCTCCTGGGCCACGTGGGCAGAGGGGGTGGGTGAAGGCCCCAGGTGAGGGTGGTCAGGGCCATAAAGGGCTATTAGAGCTCTCAGAACCATTGCAGCCTGCTAATGCTAAAGTAATAATGGCACTGCTGAGTTTTGCTTAATGTTATTCATCCAGGGTAACTCTGACTCATTCCAAATGTCATCTTACAAATACATGTCTTAAACACAACTTTCAAAACTTTCTAATTTAATTATTAGGATAGTCCTGTCACACACACACAGATTCTACTTTATGTGCTTGGGTATGGCTTGTGCTGCATTTTAATGTGCCTGTTTTGAGACAGTGATTTCAAATGTATTGGAAAGGACAGATGAGACAACTGTTTATAACATACTGAAGGCCCTCCACACACACACTTGGCTAAGCTCTAGTTCACCCAAAACATCAGCAAATATGCCAGTGTTGCTCTCATCCACAGGATATTTTAAGTACCAGAATGCTAAAGTAATTTCAATACAAGGATTAACAGAGGGCTATGAACAAGTATGACATCATTTATGGATGGTTTGTGTGGATGCTTCGTGACTGTTTTTGTAGATTAACGTCTGCCTCCTGAGCTGGGGGAAAGAAACCCCATCCCCAACCTCACTGGCAAACCACTAGAGAACACCCCTGATGTTCACACACCAGTCCCATTTCACTTCAGAAGGACATTAAATTGCTGTAGTCCTGGCTCTGACAAAGCACAGTCACCCCTAAAACTCTGGGGGTTGGTACTTAGAAGATGGAAAGATAAAGTGTTAGAATAGCTGGGATGGAAGGACAAAATAACCTCAGAAGTGAAGTCAGGTGTCCAGTTGAATGTCTCAGTTTTAAAATGTTCCCTGAATACAAATACAGCTTAGAAATGTGCTGGGTATTTTTTTAATGTTATTTTCCACTCAATCAGAGTGAATCATAAACATTACCTGTCACAGCTGGTAATTGCAACTGGAGTCTGATTTACTCTCAGGAGATTATTATGCCATACAAGTACTGATATCTCAAACTCCAAAGCTATGACTGCTAAAATCAGTTTAATTATTATCCTGGAAACCAGTGGAAGACTGAATAGGAAAGCAAGACCAAAGCTTCTGTAGAAATGCTAAAGAAGCTTTGGGTTTTATGAATACATTGATGTAAATACTTTCAGATTCAGCTATAATGTTATTATATTTTGGTGGTTTTTTTCAAGGAAAGTTCACCTCTCTGCAAATTTGTATAAGCTGAAATACTGCAAAGGAACCAGGAAGTTGTACTTCTGTTCTCTCTATCCACTGTACCGAAGAAAAAATACGGATATTTCTCATTACTGAAATAACAAAAGCTGGATCCTCCCATGACAGATTGGCAGAATCCCTTGTTAATTGTTGTGATAGTTTTATCATGGATTCTTACTGTGGTTTGCAGGTAAGTGCTCAGACCACCCTGTAGGGGAAAAAAGAGCTGGTTTGTTCCACAGAGCAAGTCACTGGCTGGGTACAAAGGGACACAGCAAATGTGTGCAGACACACAGTTGTATTGGGAGTAGCAAAGCATAGAAATGGCACAGGGGGTCCTGGTCTTGCCCTTGCATCCGTATTGGAGTAAAATTTGATTGTTTTTGATTTGGGGGATATTTTTGCGGACATTTTGCTAAATCTCTTTGCAGAGATTTCACAGCAGCTGTTTGCAGCACAGAGGTCTAACCAGCCTTCCTGTGAACTGAGAGGAAACAGCAGAACACAGAAATGACAAGGGCAGTCGAGGCTGGAAATGTGGCCTTGCACTTTTCTGTGTGAGAGAACACACAGGCTGGGAAAAGGTTTAAAGGAGAGGGCAGGAAAAGCTAAGGCAATCAAGGATAGCCATGGAGCAGAGGAAGTTTCTTTTGAAGCAATGTTGCAGGCAGAAAATAGGGTAATACTGCACAAAGAATGAAATTTATCTTTATGGATATTTTTAAGAAGGAAGTTAAAGGTTGTGTGCCAAACAGGGAAAGCCACATTGTTGGAAGCTTATCATCAAGGTAGTAAAAGGCCAGGGAAAAAACCCAAAACCAAAACAAACCCCAAACTGCTCTTTATGCAAACGTTATTTATGGCTGTTCACGGTTAACTTGTATCAGAACTACCTCTAAACCACAAGAAATACTTCAGTTATCTCTTCTTTTAATAGCAGTCAGGATAGTATCTCTTTAGTAACAACATGATAACAGTAACTCGTTTGTAAAACAGGTATATTGGCAAGGGTTGGCAAGTTACAAAGCAAACCCTGTATAGTCTCTGCTTTAATTAACACTCTGGTTCCTTTGCTAAGGATGACACAGCTTTGAGTGACTTTCACTATAATGGTGTTAACATTGTGACGCTTTGAATGCTGCAGGGTGGATGTACAAGGTAATCTAGTTAGTTTTTGTAACTACACACTTAAGGTTAATTTGTTGCAGCAAAATTATGATTATGGACATCATGTCTGGAAGACAAAGCCAGTTGTAGACTGAGGCAGATCTTTAATCTGGTTAAAAGTAAAAATATATACTAATGCCTGTACTTCAGCTAAATCAGATTGACTTTAATTAATTGCATGATTTTTAATGGCTGCAGTTTTACAGATAGAGGCCCAGTACATATGACACTAACTCAGGTAAGGGACTTATGTAGGTGTAACTGTTTCTCATGCTGATATCGATATATTGGTATGGAAACCACTTAGACAATCTAACAGTGGTAGAACAGTTCAGAGCAGCGTAAGGAAAGCCCTGAGTCTCCTTCGCTTTGCAGTCCTTTCGTTGCTGGTGCTGTGTCCTGGCTGTGTCAGGAACAGCGTGGCAGGAGGAGCAGGGAGGGGACTGTTCCCCTGTTCCCGCACTACTGAGGCCACACCTTGAGTGCTGTGTCCAGTTCAGCCCCTCCGTTCAGGAGGGACATGGAGGGGGTGTAGTGAGTCCAGAGAAGGGAACAGAGCTGGGGGAGGGACTGAAGCACAAGTCTTACGAGGAGCAGCTGGGGGGGCTCAGCCTAGAGTCGGCTCAGATGTGACTTTATTGCTCTCTACGACTCCCTAAAAGGGTGTAACGAGGAGGGAGCCTCTTTTCCAAGGCAACCAGGGGATGAGAGGAAACGGCCTCAGCTTGTGCTAGGAAAGATTCAGGTTGGACGTCAGGAAGAATTTCTTCACAGAAAGGGTGAGCAGACATTGGAAAGGGCTGCCTAGGGAGGTGGTGGTCACCGACCCTGGAGGTGCTTAATGCCCTTGGTCTGGGTGACACGGTGGTGTTCGGTCACAGGTTGGACTCGATGATCCCCGAGGTCTTTTCCAACCTGATTGATCCCGTTGCTTGCAAACGCTTCGCGCGGCACAGCCCGCGTTTGTTGGTCACCCTGTGCCCGGGGGACAGGACGCGGGGGGCTCAGCGCTGCCGAGGGGCCGGGCGGGCTCATCTTTCTCCTCGGGGGGCCGCTCCGGCATTCCTCCTCCTCCCCGAGGAGCCGCCGTCTCCCGGTGCCCGCGGTGCGGGGCGGGCGGAGCGGGAGCGGCGCTGCCTGCCCGCTCGGGTGCGGGTGGCGGCGGGCGGGGGTGCCTGTCCCTCACGCACAGGTACTCGCTGAGGCGGGCTCTGCCCCCCGCCCCGCCGGTGCCGGGCTCCGCCGCGGCCGTGCCGGCCGTGCCCCGGCCCCTCAGCGCCGGCCGGGCGGGCGGAGGGCGGCGATCGGCCCGCAGTGATGACGCGCTTCCTGCCCTCCCCGCGGGGGTCTGCGCCGAGCCCGCTCCGCGGCGGCTGCGGGAGCGGCGGGGCCGCGGCGGCCACGGGCGAGCGGCGCGGAGCGGGGAGGAGGAGGCGAGCGAGCGGCGGGGCTCGGGCGCCCCGCGGTGCCGCAGTAACGCCGTGCCCGGTAGGAGCCCGCGGGGACCCTCGCCCTGCCCCGCCGGTGCACGGAGCGTGCGGTCCCTGCCCTGCACCGGGAGGGGGAACACGGCGCGGGCTGAGCGGCGGCAGCTGCGGGGCTGAGGGGTGCGCGCAGCGCTCGGTGCTGCGGGGCTGAGGGGTGCGGGCAGCGCTCGGTGCTGCGGGGCTCGGGGTGTGCGGGCAGCGCTCGGTGCTGTGGGGTTTCGGGGGATGCGGCAGCGCTCGGTGCTGTGGGGTTTCGGGGCTCGGGCAGCGCTCGATGTGCGGGCAGCTCTCGGGGCTCCGGGGCTCGGGGTGCGGGCAGAGCGCTCCGCCGGCAGCCGCAGCCCCGGTGCCCCTGCGTAGCCTCGCCCGGAGCAGCGCTGCCCGACCAACAAGTTGCCGGTTCCAGGGAGCGCCGCTCTGCCCAGAGCCATGCGGGGAGCGGCGCCGGCTCACCGACCCTTGAGCGGGGCCGGGATGGGATGCGAGGGATCCCGCGGTTCCCTGGCGTTTCCCCCATGCCGTGCGGGGCTGGGATGGATGGAGGGAGGTGGTGCTGGGGTGGCCGCTCCCTTCGCGTGGCCGGCCCGGGGTGGGTTTGCCGGAGCTGTTCGCTGTCGGGCTCTGCTGGCGACCGCGATGGATAAAAAACCCTTTTCGCAATACGCTGTGAAGCGACGACCTCCCAAGGACGATCGCGCCGCGTCTGCGTACGCGTGGAGCTGTATCCATCTCCCTGTGGCCGCATCTCCCCACCGGACCGGGAGCGGGTCGTGGGGCGGTCTCGTGGGGCCACCCCGGCGGGGAGGGAGGGCAGGACGCGGCCCCTGCGCAGCAAACACAGGGGTGGGTGGGCGGCCGAGCTGCTCCGCAGCCTCCCCATTCCCCGGAGCTGCACCGGTCCAGGGCCCGCTGGGGCTCCGTGCCCAGGACTGAGAACGCACAGCCTCCCTGGGTGCTGTCAGAGCGTCTGTCCGTGCCGTGTCCTGACCCCTCTTTCCTCCGTGCCACCCCCGCAGATGTCCGGGGTGCAGGACAGCCTTGCTTTGGGGTGTCTGTGGGGCCCCGGTGCGGTGCCGCTGCGTGGGAACACCTGGTGGGAACGGGGGCCTCTGCTGGCTTTGTGCTCACCTTGTGTGGCGCTTTTGTTCTGCTGACCTGCCATTTCAGGTTTTTTTAGGCTTCTTGTGTGTTAAAATGCTGCTGCAATGCCTGGTTAGGAAGATTGTGGGAACGCTCATTGATTGGAAAAAAAAGCACCCTCTTGTCGGATTAAACACTTGACCACTTCCCTCCAAATCTTTTTAAAGTTTATTTTGCAGACTTGTGTTTTAGAGCCAAGTTTGAGCCCTATTAAATTTCAAGCCAGAAAGCCACTCCTGAGTTTGGAAGTACGTTACTTAAAGGGGTTGGGGGAGTTCTGCATCATCAGAAGAGCCCAGTAGCTGTGTAACAATGTCCTTGTGATTTAAAAACAAAGGATGCATTTCTGAGGTTGCTCTTGCTTATGTAAAACATCACTTATTCATATATGTGTGCTGCAAGTATGAGTGCAAGCTGCCAGTGTTAGTTATAAATACCTTACAAGTTGTAGTATATGGAAAGCTTTCATATCTGTTGGAGGTAATGGTCAGCCATTCTTCTGATTTAATCTTCAAAACATGACATTTCCAAGGGAGAATGAAGATTACCAAACAGCTGAGGAGGGATGGGGGTGTCTCTTGCCTCTTGGAAGTGCATTTCATTTGAGCTTCATAACGCTTCACCTAATTCGCTGGTCATTGCAGAACTAAAGGGTTAAGTGGAATCCTGGCTTATCTATTGAGAACAAAATTATTGAGCTTAAGTAAGATAAGAATAGTTCTTGTTTCTGGTTGCCAGTCTAAGTGTCTGGGTTAACTACTGCAAACTCAGGCAATATTCAAGTTCTGAATCTCAGCAAAATGCTAGATAAAGACTACAGCAGTTTCATGTAGGGTACCCGTTAATTTCACCATTCAAATTACAGCAGTTTATCCTGAATAATTGTCCTGTGTGTTCTTCGAGTAACATCTGTTGCATGATATCATGTAATGGAATGTAGTACAGCCTAATTTAAGTTGATTTGAAACGTTGCCACTGCACTGTAGTAGTGCCTGAGAGGGCGAGAGGGTTTGTGGTGTGTGTGTGATGAATAGATTGGTTACGAGTAGATGGTATTGAGAAAGATGAACTTGCATTTGAACTGCAAAGGATTAAGTAATTTTACTCCCAGCTTGGTTTGTTGTACAGTTTTGCTCAGACTCCTTTCATCATTTGCCAGCTAATCTAATCACTGAATTCTACTTACATTAGGAAATGCATCTATGGTTATAAATATAACTGATTAGTACAAAACACCACTAACAGTAGATTCGAGTCTTGGTTTGGAGTGGGAGGAGCAGGCTTGGAAGAGCTGTCTGGCTGTGGCTCAGCTTGAACTGCACAGTCTTCGTGATGATTTAGAATTTCTGCTGTGAAAACCTTCTCTTATTTGGTATTGTTTCTACAAGGATTTGAGTCCACGCAGCAGGGGTGTTCTGAGGCGCTGATGTTTGGGCTGTGTCACGGGATGTGCTTACCTGTATAATGTGTATCCATTAAATTTGTGCACATGCAAAGTCTAGGTGGCTTGCAAAAACAACATGTAGACATTAGTACAGACATCCACCTCCATTCCTTCTTGTGGCACTGCAGTCTCAGATAACTGGGGGTATCAGTATTTTGTGGTCCTGAAATGTGAGCTGAAACATCCCTCCAATCCATAATTTTAGCATTTCAGTTCTGAAAACACCATTTGAGGTAATTCTCAGCTCCCAGTCCTATCTGACCCTCAGAGATAGTTGGTAAACTGCCAGATGTGTGAACATCTTGATGATTTTGTTTTAATATGCAGAGTTTCTTGCTAAGAAGCCTTTCTCAGATGCTGCCTTTGCACCAGGCCGCAATTAGGAAAGAAGTGTGAATGTGTTTACAGACCACTGTATCCAGCTTTCAGAAATTCTTTTCTTTTCCCAGCCTTTGAATCTTTAAGAGGTTTGGCAAGTCTGCTTATGCATGTTTCTGCAGACAATAGAATGGTGATGCAAATTGAGAACAGCAAGCAGAATGGTTGGGTGTTGTTGCAAATGGGGGGAGGATGTCTTAATAAGGGATTACTGCTTTTCATTTGTTTGCATTGGGATTTTAGTGGGAGTTGGGACAAACGTTACTGGTGTGGAGCTGGAAACTGCAGTTTCAGATTGTCCTGTCTGTTGGTACCTGAAGGAGAAGGCAGGTTTTTGCCTCTGGGATTCTGCTTTTGACCACATACGGTTCTAAGAATATAAATTAAATTCAACTGAAGAATTTCTGAGGACAAGGGAGGTACAAATGATCAAGCAGAGTGTTTTTTTCAGAGCAGTTTGGCTTCTAAGTTCCAGAGGCTATATTAAGCAGAATAATCTAGGCTTTTGCAACTCCGTGGATGAGATTATGATTATGGACATCATGTTGTGCCTTAAGCTCTTGTGGGCTTGGTTTTTCCTGTGATTAAACAATCCCTTCCTTTTTCAAACAGAATGCCTTGAGGATGGCCCAGGTCCTTAGGTGTAAGCGTTAGGCTGATCCCCAGGGTGCTGAAACAGAAACCCTGTGTCTGATCAGAGTTTAGAGAATGTTGGCCTTTTGTCTCTGGGCACAGGGAAGTTTTGCCTTGGGAGTGAGGCTGATGTGCTTGGGAATGAGAAGGGGATGAGGAGCCTGTGGGCAGTTCTGGCACCAGACTTGTAACTGTGCACAATGAATTGTCAAGGTTCCTGTCCCTGCTAATGCTGCTGAAAACCCATTTCACAGCAGTGTCAGAGACCCGTTTCCCTGGCTGGGCTGTATGCACATGTGCTTATCTTGGAGCTGAGTTTGAATTAGCCTGCATACTTGAGGCAATTGTGATAACATTTTGATATTTTCCACTTCCAGTTGCAGGCTGGGATTTCATCCCCAGAGATCCACCCCCTCGATTCTCAAAGCTCCGGCGCCTTTTTGCTCTCAAGCGTCTCCAAAAAGCTGGAAAATGCACTGACGGACTCCACAAGGTGAGGGTGACTACACAACAGTAAGTCTTGCCTTAAAATATCTTTACAGTATTGCAGTGCTGACTGATTTGTGGTCCCTTGGCTTGGCAGCAACCAGTTGAATTTCTGCCAGGATGGGTCAGGCTGGCACTTGAAGCTGCCTTCCTTTCATTCTCAGTAGGTAGCTCATCTTTCTGTGTTGGGGCAGCAGGGAGAAAGTGTGAGCTGAAGGGAGTTGTAAATGAACCTCGTGTCTTTCTGGCAACTTTGGTAAGGTTGAGATTTCTTATTTCTGTGAAAAAGGGACATATAGGCCAGGAGTAAGCAGGAGGCTCTGAGTCTTCTAAATCACAGCAAACAACAATTGAGGTGATAAAGAATCAGTGATACTGTGTGGACTGATGAGTTTTTTGAGTTGAATAACGATTTACATTAGTCAGCTGTGGTAGAGGTTTGTTGCTCTAGTGTATCAAAGTGTTTGGTGCTTTGCTGAAGTATTTGGTGTGTGTGAGAACCTCTGAAACAGTGGTATTGTCTCCAGCTTAGAAAGGTCTTCAGAGTTTTGTAATGCCTTTCTTATTACATATTCTTTTTTATTTTCTTATAATGATCTCTCTCTACCTTTCTTGGGAGTTGGTATCTGTAATGTGGCAAATAACCTTTTTGTCTCAGCTACCTCAAGTCCAGCTTGCACTGTAGTTTATCTGTGTTACAGTGGTGTGATGTGCTAGTGGGAAAGTTCTGATTTCTCTGGAATGTGAGGTTTAAAGTTTGTGTCTAGATGCCATAAATATAAGCATAAAACAGTTCCAAAACTTGCTGGCTTGTATTTCTGCATCTGGAAACATTAGTTGGTCTTACAGTAATTTATGGCAAGTACCTTTTACCTTTGTTCAATTTAAATGTGCCGTGTAGGAAACTGTGAGGTGGGACTTGGCAGCAAAAATGGCAGCAGGAAAGGCAGGTCAGCAATGTCTGACAGAAGTGATGGTGCCCATTGAAGACAAGACCTGTGGTAACCCAGAGGGAGGGATTGTGTCAGGAAAGTGATGGTGACTGGGGGACGTAATCCTTACACACAATAAAAATGTTTAGATGCCAGGACAGAATCAAAATTTAGCAATGGGCCTATAAATGAAGTCAGGAAACCCAAACTGCATTCCTGTAGCTTGCAAGTTTTGTAACTCCTGTCAGTTCTTGTTTTTTGTAGTTCTTGTAGTTCTCTCCCATTTTTGACTAAAAGGTTTTTGTAGATGAATTTTTGTTGTGGTATAAGGAAGCGTCTGTTGGCAAGGGGGTATCTGAACATTCTGGGGAAAGGATCAAGTGGGAGCCACTACTGCACAGCCAGAATCAGGGCAAGCAGAAGGAACCAGTGGCACATCTCCTGGGTCAGGGGATCACTAAAGGCCCAGTTACAGGGAGGAACAGATGAATATTGAGCTTCAGTTTAAAAAAAGCAAAGGCTGTGGGAACTGAGGTCAGTCTGTTGTGATATTTAAAGCACTCCTTGGAAATGGTTTGTGCAAGAGCTGAGGATGTACAAACCCCAGGCAAGAACCCAAGGTCCTGTAGGGTGTACCAAACCTGAAAAATATTTGTTTTTTTTTCATTTACACAAAATTCAGTGGCTGAGTTTGCAGGTGGGAGTAAGGTCTGGATCAGCCTGATTGGTGCTGGATTAGCCTGTTCACTGCACTCTGATATCAACCAGACCTAAAAGCACCTGAGAGGTGTCACTGCATGTACAAAAGACTGAAACCTGTGAAGAAGGGTAGTTAACTTTGCCTGGTGAGGCTGGACAGACGAGACTGTGGACTAGGCACCAAACAAATCCAGACATGGAGCCAAGGGGGGGTTGCAGTGGATCTGAGTCTTGTCTGAGGCCTCTGTGTGTGGAGGACATGGATGTGTAAGGGGTCAGTTCAAAGGTTCACAGGTGCTGAATGAGTGGGGGAAATTTGGTTCCCTCTCTGTCCTTGGACAGCCAAGAAAGCCAAGGCCAGGCTGAAAAAGCCAAACCTTTCCTGGGAGCAGGAGGACAGTCTGTTAGTGGTGCTGCCTGCATCCATGGCTGTGGGTGGTTGGAGGGCCTAAGACACTTAAGTCTTTTCCCCTCTCCTTCTGTACTCTGCCTGTTGTTTTGCTCAGAATGGCCACCTCTAACCTGCAGGTCCTGACCTCTTACGGGGAGCTGCTCAGCCGCTGCTGTGGGGCTGTTCCTGCAAGAAAACAGTCCAGCCTTGAAAAACCCCCTTGCAGCAGTCGCAGCAAACCATCCAGCATCAACACAAACCCTTCCAGTGCCAGGGGAAATAATAACTGGAAACTTGATCAGCTTGAGGAAGAGACCAGTTACGGTCAGTACACTTAGAAAGCCCAAGTGTGCAAATTTCTTGGTGGTATTTTTGAGGGGGAAGGAGGGAGTGTCACTTTTGCTCTCCTAACAACTCCCTTGTGCTGCCTGGCTTGCAGCAAGGCCCACCCTTCCCAACAGTTGATGGAAGCCTGAGCTCTAGTGCAAATATTTAATGGTTTAAATTGCTTCATGAGAAGATTTAGGGAAGTGTTACTTGTTCTCAGGTGACTTCTCTTTGAACAGTGCTCTGAAAATTCTAGTTCTTCTTGCATACTTCCTGAAAGCAAAGGCTTTCAGCAGCCTGTTTGTATTAATGGCTGTGGTGGTCCAGGTGCCAACCAGATTTTAATCCATTCTGCCTAACAAAAAGGCAAGAACTAATAAATAAGAAACAATGGGATTAAAGTTTCACAAGGCACTTGCTTTTCTGTAAGGAATCCCACAAGACAAAGCATTCAAATATTGGGAGGGGCCTGGGCAGAGAATGTGTTCTAAAAGTTTTCACGTCAGAACTTCAGCTGACTTTATAAGAACACTCCCAAGGGAATGGCAGCATTTTAGTGGCAAAGAGGGGAGGCAGAAAAATGCCTTGGTTGTGGTACAAGTGTGTGGTTAAGGTAACCTGCTTGTGCAGCAGTTGTTGGAGATTGTTTAAGGCAGATAAAGGGAGTGTGCCATGAGTTAGAGGGGTAGAGGTGCCCTGGGGATCCAAGCAGGCCACTGCTGAGGCAACTGTGAGGCCAGGCTGTGAAAGAGGCTGGTAATGACTGTGAATATCCGTGCAGGAACAGCGTGTTCCTGCCTAATGCCATTATCATTCCTTTTCAAACATGAATTGCAGTTTGAAGCGTTACAAATACCATCTGCCTATGAGGGCAAAAAGAAAACCCTGTTATTTTTTTGTTGAAAGCTAAAACCAAAACATTGTGTTCCCTGTGGATCTTCATACAGTCAGCCACTGCCTTAATTTCTCTGGAATAGTATTGCCAGCCTGCCAGCTTTTCATTTAAGGCAGTGATTTCTGAAGACCTTTCTTATCTCACACCCTTATCAGTAAAAGCTTTGTGAGCACACATTCCCAAACTGTGTACATTATTTATAAATTATACACATATACTGCTGCACTAACACAGGATCTACACAAAAAATAGAAATTAAGAAAGGACAAGCCAAGAACTTTAGAATTTTTTTTTTTTAAAAAAAACTCCTTTTTGTCTCTCATTAAGGAATTGTTCAGTGAGAGCTTTGTGACTGAATATGGCTCACTACTTTTTAAAATGTTGGTTTATCACATGGATACAGCCACTGGGGAGCTGGTTCTAAGTTCAGTTTATTCCAATACTTTGTTTTAATGGCCACAGATCCAAGGGGGGGAAGTGCATTGTTGGTTGTGCTTAGTAAATTATGAGACTAATTTTCCACTCTCATGCACTAACTATGCAAAGGTTCTTCTTGGAATTCATCTAATAAATTTCCGTCTTCCCTGATGTCAATCAGTTGTTCTTGCAGGCTAAAGGGAAGTTGATGTCTTTCTTCTCTTCTCCTGAAACTCTTCTTTTGGAAGATCAAAAAGAAAGAATAAATTTAAAGGTTAGGAAATGATATACAGCTTTCAGAGACTTTTATAGGTGAAGTTTAATTTTCACCAACAAAATCACCCAGCAGTGGAAACATTTCCAAGTATCAGCTTTCAAAGCAGTCTGTAGAGAGCGAGTTTCTTTTGAAAAACAATTACTTTTGTGCTCACTGTTAAAACATCAGCTTCACCTCGTGAATTTATTTGAAAATATCTGGTAGGTAGCATATACTGACAGCCAGTTGTCATCACAGAAAAATTTTGAACAGTTGTCTTTGTGGGGAAAAACCCACATAATGGGTTAAATGTGATGACTCTTTTAAGCACTTTGCCACAAGGTAAGGAGCAGAACTCGGTGTGGGAATATCAATTTCATGGTCACTCCCCATGTCATTACAAGGTATTGTAAAGATGCTGCTGTTGGAAGATCTTATTTTTATAAAATGACATAACCAGTGACATCCTGCAGCACTTGGGGCTCCAGTGGTGCTGCATTAGTTTGCCTGTGAGTGATACAGTGAAAGGATTTCATGTGGTGGAGTGGCTGCTTTAACTGGAATAAAAAACCAAAGGGATTGCAGGATGAAGGTTACAGGTAGAACCACCTAAGTGTACACTTGCAGAGTTTCCCCACAGAACATTGTTTCTATCAAAGAAATAACTTACTGTTGAGAATCTGTGGAGTCTACTGAGATACATCTTTGCTGTAGCTCCTCAGAGCAGTTCCCGGTTCATTACTGAAACAATGCAGCATTACTGTAAGCTGAGACGTGTTAGAAACATCTGTACACCCAGCCAGCAGCACAGCAAACCTCCCACGGTCCATTACTTGTTCTGATGCTCGTTTCTTCAAATCTTCAGCTGTTTTCTATGAGTCTTCCAGCAGGACTTGCTGACAAAGGAATGGCATGTTGTGTTCCATGTGTTATTTTGGCCAAGTTTTACTGCAGCAGGAAGCCCAAATGTTTCTCTGATGGTTTGTGCTTTTGTCCCTTTGCTAAGGAACCTTAAAAAGAGGCTTTTTGGGTGTCTAATTCTGAAATGTCTTGCTAAGCATGATGGCTTCATATTATCATTATCTAATATGTCAAGATACAGTGTGCGCTTAGGGGGAGGTTCATCATTAATGATGACTGATATAAATCCATATTTCAAATAGTCATCTTCATAATTCCACTTCATTTTTTTTTTTTTGGCCAACTTTTTGTCAGGTCTGATTAGATTGTTGATTTTTACCTCATAATGTGTGTGACAGGGAGCTTTGTTCTGGGAATAGGAAGTGAGTTGTTGCACATGGATTTTGAAGCAAAAGCAAGATCTGCCATGGCATCTGTGTATCTCCCACAAAAACACTGCAGAGTCTGTAGAATCAGAGGTGATTTTAGCAAGATTGCAGTTGTAGAGAGCCCTAAGCCATTGGTGCATTTCCCTGGTTAAAATTCTTTGTCTTCCCTTGCCTCATGTCATCATCCTTTAAAACAGGGTATTTATTGCACGTGTTGTGACAGCATGCAGATTTTTAGAGGCATGTTTTTGTGCAGAGTGGCCTTGGGTCCTGCCAGTTAAACTTTTAGAAATAAGCATTCCTAAATAATTGGAGTTTGGTTAGGTTTTTTTCTCCATCTGGGACTTGTAAGAAGGAACAGCAATTCTTGTAGTTTGTTTAGCAGCCAACTCAGTGTAGTTCTCATTCTGCCTCAGGCTGCAGCAGATAAATTCCATGTACCTGCTAAACATCTGCTATCAGGCACCAGTTCTGCCTTGGTACCCACCCAAAAAGGGTATCTGCTCATGTACAGCTCATCTCTCTGTGGCTGCCCTGTGAGTTGGAAGGGCTGAAGTACAACTTTTAGCGCCTGAAGAAGATGCAAAAGCAAGGTGGGATTGCAGATAATGGTCCTCGAGGTAAAAAGGATAGAGCTGGGAGTTGGCTTTTGAAATTTGTTTACAAGGCACGTAAAACCAAAGAAAGAAATGTAGAATGAGGACACAAAATAATAGAATAAAAGGAAAAATGAGAAAAGCATTTAAAGAACCCCAAAACCAAACTGTAGTTACAGCTTTGTAACTTTCCAGTAGTGTGTATTGACTAATTGTTTTTTTCTGGATTATATACCTGTCAAATTTCTTGTTTAATGTTTACCTTTCGTTATTTAAGCTAAAACTGTGTTACTGACTGTGAAATAGTCTTTGTATTACTATGGCCAGATGCAGAAAGCAACCATCTCATCATGGAAACAGACCTTATACAACAGTTGTATCTTGGACCAACACCTGTTTCTAATATCTTAAATAGATTTTTTCCCTTCTAAAGTGGAGTTGTCCTGTAAGAACTCTCAAATTTATCTTTCTTTTATTTGGAATATTTTTCTTATGTATTCTGTGGGACACCTGTGGTACATGACAAGCAAATCAGGATGCTGGTGAACTTGTGCAAGTGAGATTTGTCTTCCTTTTGGGCCCCCAGTGTTCAGCAGAAGTCAGTTTTCTTTCTTTCTGGTCAGTCTGCAGATGCTTGAAATACTTGTGCTTGTTGGGAGTTGAGATCTGAGCAACTCATACTTCAGATACCTCCAAGTAGCTTAGAATTAGAAAAGCTTTCTTCTGACAACATACAGGGGATATTCAACTAAGCAATAGGAAAATGCTTCTTTATAAGTAATAAGCTAATGAAAGCCTAGCATTTGAATAATCAGGCTTTCCTGAAGTTTTGAGTGTCTGTCAGTAGGTGGTGGGATGCAGGCTTTGGGCAGGGTTGGTAGACAATTGTACTGTGACCAGTGTGAGTGTATTTGGTGTCCCTTTGGTAGTGAAACAGCTGCTCGTGGGATAGAGGAGTGCAGCAAGTAGGACAGACCCAGAGGTCTGGGCTCCTCTCTGGCAGGTTTTGTTGTAAGGCACTTTCTTCACAAAGCACCTGCTGCAGAAAGAGCCCAAAGTGAAGTATTTACAGGAGAAAAAAATGAAAATGCTAAGTCTCGGTGAAGAAAGTAAACAAGTGGATCTGGGTTATTTTAGGCATTCCACAGTGGATGTCCTGGGAGCAATGCAATCAAACTCAGTGCTGGGCAGTACGTTGGTGCCAGTCACATAGTCTGGAAATGCAAGGAGTTGTTAGCAAGGGAACTGTTCAGCACAAGAGCTCCAGTGACGTGTGGAAGACAGAAACCCTGACTAATAGTTAGCTGAAGAGGGGATTTGAAGAACTTGCACAGTTCCAGCATCCCTTTGTTTCTGTTGAAGGCTTGTTTGCTTATTCAAGAAACAAAGTAGGGATCAAAGACATCATCAGCAAGCACTGACCCTCAGATGAAAGGCTGCTGTGGGAGCACATGGACGGCTCCAGACTGCAATTTGTGTGGCTGGACGTGTTGAGGTTCTGGCACATTTGGACACACCTCTGGAAAGGCTTTTTTTTGCACACAGAAGGGAAAGGCTGCCCATCTCTCTTGCAGTGGGGTGCATGAACCAGGATGTGCCTTCTAAAGCTCCCTATCAAGATCCTTTGTATAACCCTCAGGAGGGTTTGGAGAATAATACCTGCTTTGTCAAAGAATACTCCTCTGTCCTGCAGAGCTTTAACTGACCTGTCCAATGCACAGTGGCTGCTGTCTCTGTCAAGAGGGATAAAGACTGAGAGTGCTAAAGGTTCTCTAACTAAGTCTTACTCTGCAGATGAGTGGTACAGTGCTGTGTCTTCCCAGTGGAATGAATAAGCAACTAAAGCCCTTGAAACAAGTACTTATTTTAGATGAGTTTGATTTTTTTTTTTTTTTTTTTTTGGAGGAAATCAGCTGATGTGTTAAACAGTTCTGAGATTTTATGGCAGAGTTTGCAGCTTAATTTCAGTTTGTTCATACTGGAAACTGGTGTTTCCAAATGGCTGTTTTGGCTGTTTGGGGGCAAGTCTTGCAATATTGTTTCCTGCAGCTGAGCAAAGGAGCATAATGTTTAGGCAAAAGACAGTTCTTATCAGGTAGTGGAAAAAAGGAATTCCCAGTAGCTCAGCTTTGCAATCCTTGAATCAGAAAAAAAAAAGTCTTGTTTTCCCACGTGCTCTCCTTTTCCCAGGCACATTGTGTTGTCCTGCTTTAGTGTCTGCTTTAGATTCCAAATACACAGGAGCTTAGGGTAGTCCTACATAAAACCAACTGAAGGCAGGAAGAGATTTGCCCACTTGTAGATCTGTATGTTCTGTGTGTTACTGTTGAAAAGCTCACACTGAATGGAGTGGTTACATTTTGTGAGCTGTCATTTCAAGCTCTTGCCCCACCGAGGTACCTGTGTAACTGCTTTGGCTGCACTCAGTGTTTTTTAAGGTGCTGTTAACAAACCCATGAGCAGCAAATGCAAAATAGAGAGATTCTTTAGGTCTCCATGGTGACTGTGGGGTCCTGAAAACTAAGGCAAGTATTTTTGACTTCCCAAGCCCTCTGTGTTTGGGCTTACAGCTTCAAAAAGTGTTTCTTCAGGCAGTGTAGAAAACTTCATACAATATGGAACATAAAGCCTGGTTTGGTAAATATGAGACAGAGGCACTATGGTAGTGTTTCAAATAAATAAGGAGTTTCTGTTGTTTTTTTGAGGAGGTTTGTAGAGATGAATTGCACTTATCAAGTTACTTCAAAAGCATTTTATAAATAGTACTTTGAGCTGCCTCCAGAAAGTGTCAGAAGAACAACCTTGCTGTCTGACAGCTACTACACTTGCAGACAATGTAAGTTATTAATGAGATGGTGCAATTGTGCTTTCTGTTGCATATACTTGATATCTTCTACTGAACACAGATCTTCAGTTATACAGAGTCAGAGGCACTGGAGCACTGCTGAAATCTGCACGTGAGAGGAGTGGTTCAGGGGGACTGTGTGTGTAAAATAAGCATGTGTGTGATGTGTCCAATCTGCCTAATTGGGTACCAATACAGCCTGTGGCCTTGGCAGGTGATTAATTACTCTAGTTCAACTCAAAATAAATCCACTTATTTAGTGCTGACTGTCAGAAAGAATGAATATACGTTTATTTTGAAGACTGGAAATAATGTAACTTCAGGGTGGGTGGGTTGACTTGGTAAGGATGCATAAAGGATTCAGGAGTACGTGGTGTTGGTTTGGAATGCTTTAACATGGGCAGTGTAAGTCAGAGACAGGGACCAGTCTTCTGCTGAAGCTGATGAAGTGTCAGACACTGAACTGGAGTCTGAACTATTTTTGTAGCATTCTCTGAGGTAGAATGATGCTGTAACATACCCAGAATCAGTGAGTTATTGGCATCCACTGTTGGTTGCTGCATCCTCTCCTGGACAAGAGTGGTTCAAGGCCAAGTTCTCCCATCCCCTGGTGCTCCATCCTCCTCACACAGCATGTGGCCCCTCTGTGGGCTCTGGGGTTTCGGGGCTCAGAGCTGGGTGGCCACGAACAGGGCAGTCTCCAGGGCGAGCCCCGGGGGGGATGATTTTACCCTTGTGCTGCACGTGTGGGGTTGGCTGAGCCATCAGGGCGTCAGGGTATCAGGTTTGCATGTGAAAATGTAATTTGAATTACAGACTTTGAAGGCACATTTTGACCTACAGCTCAAGCTGGAAGCTTTATTTTAAGACTTGCATCCCTCCATCCCTTCTCATCCTGTTCTCCAGTAATCTTTCATATCCTCACTGAGCATCATGGCAATCACAAATCTGAATTGCTGCATTCTGGTGGTGCTTGAGAAACTCAGAGAGCAGATTTTGCACACTGGCGTTGATAGTGTGTATTTTTTTCAGGAAACCTAATATATTCCAACTTTTACATTATTTAAAAAAACAAAAAACCCCACCAAAAGTCTGTCAGCTGCCAGAATGGCCCATTGGAGACGTGGCTGATCGATAGATGCTACTGGTGCATATTCAGCCAATGACATGCCCAGCCTTATTGTTGCAGAGGCTTTGCTTCCTGTACAGCTGACAGGCAGAATCCAGTGGGGTTTATGGGATCACTGAACAGAAATTAACCAAAATTATGACTAAAATGTAGCAACATTTTTTCTAAAATGATTATTTAGCATGGTAAAAATAGACAAACAGTGTAGGTGAGCAATTTATTGTATTTAATACTGTGTTTTAGGACAGGAATATATGCATGTCCTTCAAAGGCTGGCTGTCCAAGTTACTGGCATAATAATGTGAAAATCCTTGTTTCACTGTATGATTTTACAGTGACAAAGATATTTTTATAATGAAAGAACACATTTTTCCTTGGCGAGTGAGTTGCCACCTCTAACAGTAAATATTAAAAATCAAACCCCATGTTTCTGAACTAGGTTAGGATGATACTTTGTCTTGGGAGAGTCAGCAATTCAGGATAGGCTAAAAATGTTCTATTTTGCCTGGGGATTTATTTCTCTTTTTGTACTCCAAGTGTTGTGACTGACCCCATCAGTTATGCTCTGTTACTGTTTATCCCAAAATTCACAAGGGCGCTGCTTCAATTTTGGTTGTTGTATTTGTTCTTAAATTTGTGCCTCAAACTTGTGCTGTGGTAAGAACTCCTGAAATCCTTGGTAGCTGCATATTGTGACAATATTGTGACAATAAATAATTCCTTGGAAGGTGAACACCTTTCACAGCAGTCCCTCATTGTTCTGTACATGGCTAGAATTCCTATCCCAGGTTTCTGTTTTGTAAGAGCCAATCCTCCTTGATTAAATTTCAGACTTGGGAAAAGTGTGTCTCCCTAATGGGGTTTGGGTTTCAATACTTCGGATGAATACCATAAAAATGTCCTGTGTCCAGGACACCACTTGACCTGTGTGAGAAGCAGTTGTTTGTTTGAAGAGTTGTCAGAGCACAGGACAGATGCTTTTCTTGGGTGCCTCCTTAGCTGCTCCCCAGAGGGAACATCTTTTCCAGTTGCCTGGTGCTGACACTAAAGACAGCCCTTGTTCTGGCAACAAATCTCTCATTCCAAATCTCTGTAAGAAATGCTCATTTCCAAGTTATTCCAGCATCACAAAGTGCATCGTCCACATGGAGCAATTAATAATACAGTTTTCTTCTCAGGTTGTCTTTTCTGTGGCAAGGATTTTACTCATGGGTTGAGGTTCATTGAGCCTTGCATGAATGCTGCTGTCACACCATCACATTAAGGGGAGGGATTTGGGGTTTTCAAACTAGTGAGGGGTGTGACCTTGCTGTGAATTGCCGTGAATGTGACCCCTGGAGCGTGGTGGGCACACAGGAAGGATGGGGGAGCTGGAGATGCTGATGTTGGGTGAATGGCTGTAACTAGATATCTTTTTCTCAAATACAGTTTTTGAAAGACTTGGGGCACGTTAACTCCTCCCAAGAGGATGTCAATTCAACTAGGAAATCTTCACGGTCCCTTGATCTGAGCTCTAGTTTTCGAGCTATATTTTAAAGACAATCTCAGCAACAATGTAACTTCAGTCATATTTCGCTGTGGAAACCCTTTTGTTTCATTTCAAGGGAAGTTGCACTGATTTGTTGTTGGTAACAGTTTGTGATAACCTCTTGCCAGAGGGAGTGCAACTTGTTGTGCCAGCTTTCAAGAACATATTTCTGATCAGTGCTCTGTGTGAAGTACTGGGGTAAACATGGTTCCAAAGACTGGTTCCTGCTGCAGGTGATCAAAGATAATGCAGAGCCATCTACAAACCAGCTTCCTGATGTGATTGACTGCAGTGCTGACCACCCAGCAGTTGTCCCACAAACAGTGGCATAAATGGACTGTAGTACAATATTCATCTGCTCGATGGAGGTGCAACAGAAAAGTAGTTGGGCAGTGTATTGACAGAAGACTTGGTTGACCTCCAGCGTTCCTCTTCTCAGCCTTCAAAATGAAAAGCATTCTTATGGTCATTATTTTAAATTTCAATGAGTTGGACAATGCTGGGATAGATTCTGCCTGATGGTGAGGCAAGAGTCTCAGTCCACTGTGTGCTTTGATATGTTTGTGAGGAAGCAAAGAACAGTGTATTTCATTTTGCACACTCCTTTTGGGTTGAGCTAGAAGGTGGAGGTTACTTTTGAAAGAACTTGTTTCCAAAGCTGCAAGTCTGCTTCGTGGAGCACACTTGCAGACAAAACAGATTTTCAAGTGAGCCCAACTGATGCAAAATCTATTCTTTCCTCAGCTGAGAGCTGTGGAAAAGCTAATATTAGTTTTGCTTGTTTATTGCTCGTTTCACTGCCAGATACTTCCAAGTTTGCTGTGTTTGGCATTAAAATAAGTTACACACAGAACACTGAATGTTGACTTGGATTATTTTGTGTTGTAGAAATGGTCAAAGTGTGTCTTGCCAACTGATGAAGCTTTCCAGTGCCTTCCTTAGAGTGTTGTGTTTGGAATACTTGTACCTTTCATTTCCCCCCATCCCTGCACAGAAAGTTGCTTTTAGAAGCTGTGTTGAGTTGGAAATGACCTCACTTGCCTTCAGCTATAAATAGCAGTGAGAAGGAAGGGGATTCCCCTGCTGCCAGGCCCCATTCATGGCTGTCTATTTTGGTGGAAGCCACGTCTTACAGTGCACTTTGACTCGCTGCAACAAGTCCAGTCGCACGCCAAGAACTGTGTGCTTGAGCTCGGGAGCGGGGAAAGTTGCTGGGATACAAATGCTTTTTTTCATTATTAATTTTTTCTTTTGTGAAATCGGTGGAATTAGAGATGCCATGACATGCACTGAGGCAGTGCCCATGTGCTGTTTTGTGTGCCTCAGGCATTGTTTTGGGCTCTGTTGAATAGTGAGAAGCTGTTAATGGTGGAACACTACTGAAATGTGAAGAAAATAAAACCTGTGCATATGATGGCTTGGAAGGACAGCACAGTTTCTTTGACTTTCTCTTTTAGGGCTGTGGTTCTTGTACTGTAGCTATTATGGAGGTGTAGCACTTGAAATACGTGGTAAAGCAACTTAGTAATGTTTTGGGGTGGGTTCTTTCTTTAGGACAGCATTTCAACAGTGTTTTTAAAATCTTTTATATAAAGTGCTAGTCAAAATATACCCTGATTTAATATTAGGAGTGCCAGCTGTTCTCAACCATTTAATTACCTGTATTGTGAGCTCACTAGCTGATCAGTTGTCTTATTAAAAACACATCTTTGGTCAACTTCAGGTTTCTACCTGTAAGTCAGACTGTTTTTATCTCCAGCTTTGCAATGCCTTGAGTGCTGGTGTGTTGGGGGGAAGCCCTTGATCATTTTAAATGCCATCATATGATCGATTCTTGATCTTAAAAGTAGTGCCACTGGGACAGTGTGTTTCCTAATTCAGTGGTTCCTCATGGAAGGAATTAAGAAACAACTCCTTTAACAGAGTATAAAAATACCTGTTATGGAAGAGCATAATTAGAGATACAGCATTATTTTGTATGTCACTGTAACTTAGTTTTGAAGGGAAGAGGAACCTAAGCTTGGCTTCTGACTTAATTAAAGTCCTGGTTAAATTGATTTGACATTGGTAGTAGATTTATGTCATTTCCCAAATTAAGACAACAAAACTGGGGGAGAAGGTAGGATTGGTTTGAAAATCATGAGCTGGGCATAGGCTCATGTCAGTCCTTTCCATGTCAGGCAAACTCAAACCACATTTGCCAGGTTCAGCCTCTCTGTGATGGACACAAGTAGGTTATGAGTGGTGGTTGTACTTTCAGTTGCTGAGACAGCTGTGGTTTTTTCAGGGCTCAGCAATGGCCTCCAGTACATGAGGGCAGCCACTGCCCTTCACCTGGGTGTCTTTTGATCCTGTATCAGACTGAAGAGGGTTGTGGAGTGCTGGGCCTATTCCTAAGGCATAATTATCTTGACGGAGCTTCAAGTATCTCTTGAGACAAGGATAATTTGGGGTTAATTTATGTCATAGAATTTAGAGTTACAAACCACCAGCAGCTATTTTTTGTATTTTTGTTATTGAAGGAAACAGCAACGGATCAGAACATTTGTATAAATATAGGTCTGGGAAGATGTGTGAGGTGTAATTAACTCAGCTGCATGTAGATGAAATCAGTTTTGTGCTCTCCATCTGTGTGTACTTCACTGAGATTAATCCAAGGATTTTTGAGTGACTGGCTTATCGATATTCAGTACCTTGGCAATATTTTCTTGCTCTGAATATGTAACCATTTGAAAGCTGGACCTGAGCAGTAGGACTGTAAGGACTTGGCCATCAACCCAAATAGAACAATCTGAATAATCCTTCAGCACAGCTCAGAGCCTGCTGCTGATACTGAAGTGCAGAACGGCTGCAAGTCCTTGCTGTTCCCAGGTCTGTGGTGGGCACTATGGGCACAGAAGGCACCTCCAAATATTCACTGTGGAGTTTTGTGACATAATACTCCCTTCTGTATCTTAAAAATACAGAGATGGTGGTTTCCCATTTAGGGAACAGCTGGTTGTAAATAACCCCAAGAGTGCAGCGAGTTCACCCAGCGCTACAGCAGTGCTGGCTGTGGTGTGTTCCCCAAAGTCCTCAGGCTCTGGGTTGCTGAAGAGTTGCAGTTGTGCTGCTGAGGCCTCCGAATTCAGCACTGGATGTCCCAGGGTCCTGTTCCACCAGTGTCTCTGCCAGGCCAGCAGCGTGGAACTGGGCTGTAGAAATGAAGTAAGGCTCTGTCTGGTGATTCCAGTGAGGCCTTGAGGTAAGAGAGTTACCTAAGAATAGATGACAGGACAGGTTTGGATTGGATCCCCAGTCATTTCTGGCAGGCTTTCAGTTTTCTGCAGTAAAATGATCATTGCCCTTGTCTGTGAACTCTTGAGATGAAATGGCTTAAAACATGACTGTAGGTGTTTATGAAGTACCTCCTTCTGCTGAGCCCTGAAACAGAAGAAAAGCTGTTGGTACATTTCAGTGAGTTTTTTTAATCAAAGGGAAGAAATCTTCTGTTGTATATCACCTTGATGTACAATAGAAGTCTTATACATGTTGTGTTTTTAGTGCAGTGTTAGTGCACAGACAAGCAGCAGTGCTCAAGTGAACTGCACTGGAGGCTGCTGTAGTTTCAAGAACAGCAAATGATTTCAATTCCTGGATGTATATATGGGTTATTTTTTTGGTTTTTTTTGGTTTGGTTTTTTTTTTTGTGTGTGTGTGTGGAAAGCTAAGCACTTGTGAACTAATCCTTGGAACCTCTCAGAGCATAATGGAGTGGCATGTTCATTACAGAGGCTGGGAGCAATGAAACCAGTCAGGAGTAAAAGGTACACTGTGTATTTGTGTATCCACACTGTGTGTTTGCATCACTGGATAACACCAGCAGCAGCTCCTAAGCTCTGTTTAAACATTGTAATTCCTTTAGTTTGTGAGCATGGTGAAAGTTCCAAGGGCAAGGATCAAAACAAGAGAAGTTATTTGTTAGACTTGTGTAATGTGAATTTTAGTGATTTGAAGGGGAGAGGAGGCTCATGAAGAAGCACTTCAGTTGTAGATGGTGCATTTCTTCCCAGATGAACCTTTTAGTACCAATGTTCTAACATTCATGTGGACTGAAAATCTTTGGTTTGGATTGCAATATTTGTTCCTTTATTGCTCTACTGTAATTGTTTTTGCTTAGTTTGCTATGAAATGTTTTAGCCCAAATATGCCAATGTTGAATGGATGTTTTGCATGAGAATAAAATGTGGGATTTTTAGAAGTGTGTGAAACATGGCATTTCCTAAAGGTACTCTGTTGTAATTTGGCCAAAATACTGTAATTTTTGACAGCCTCAGACTGTGCCCTTCGGGTTCACAGATGTCAGTGAGGACAAATGACTTTGGCATTTAAAGAGAAACTGGATTCAAAACAACTAGATGTTTGAAGAGTCACTGGTTTGCCCCAGTGTCCTATCACAGGTATCTTAAAATAAGATAGCTTGTCTATCCCATTGAACCAACAAGTGCTGGGGGATGCTGCAGACCTCCCCAGAGCTTCCTTCTCCTCCAACGTGAGCTTTCCTGGGAGCGCTGCTGAAACCCTGGCGTTTGCTGTAGCTGGTGTGTGTTTGGAGAGCACTTGCTGCTGTCAGGTCCCTGCAGCTCAGCTCTGCAATCTGAGCTGCCCTGGTGTGTTGTTAACCTCCCTCTGCAGCAGGGCTTGCTTCGCTGCCACACGGAGAGTTGTTGGGGTTTGTCTGTTCTTCGCCTTGGTCTGGCTGTCGCTCTGAAGAGCAGTGTCACCACGTCCTGGTGCTTTCACTGCCTCTTTGCTTAGGTAAAATACTTGAAGTGTTTTTCTCCTCACAGCTCCCCCTCAGAGTTCTGAACTCTGCTGTGAGTTCACATCTAATCTTGCTGCTGCCAGACTGCCCTGTTGACCTGTTCAGAGTGCTGGGATCCCAGGTTGGCAGGAAGGAAACAGTGGGTGCAACATGGGTGAAGGCTTTACTGTCATTTCAGGTTCTCCACACCTCCCAGACAGGTGGTGCTGCTCAGTGTGGTGGTGTGTGTGCTTTAAGAAGCCTTGGAAAACAAGTGGCCAGTGGCAGCATTTATTTTATAGCACTTAGCCTGTAGTGTTTAGTATGTGCAGCTGATCAGTAACCAAAGCTTAGGCCCTGCTGCCTTAAAACTGCTTTGTTCACCTGCATCCCTTAACATTAAATTAAATGTGAAAAGGAGGAGAAAATACTGTTAATAAAATATATGGGGTGGGGTTTTTTTTTTACAGTCTTATAACCTTAGGGAAAGTATTTCACTGCATAACCTATAAAGTTGTACCAACAGGAGGAGGGAGAACATAAAGCAGTCAAAGTAACTAAATGTAATCAGATTTAAGTTGGCAGTCTGCAGTTTGCTGCTGGGAGCTTTGCTCTTTGCCAGGACACCGTGTATCTGTGGTGTTCCCCTCGTGTCAGTGTTCTTGGCATGTGAATTATTCACATGAGTTATTTTATGGGTACTGGTACATGACAAATGCACTGGGAGATTTGGGTCGTGTATTTTGTTGCAGTTGCTTAGTTTGGAAACAAGTCACGTTGTCCAAGCAGAATTCTTTCTAAGTGCCCAGGGAGTGTCCTGTTGGGTGGCATTTCTGTCCAGACATTTCTGCACAGATGCCTGAGCTGGCTGCAGGAACTGCAGTGCTGGAGCAGCTGATTTCCTCACCGGTTTCCTCACCGATTTCACGCTCAAAGTTCTGTTCCCTTTGTTCTTTCCTGGTTCCCCTCTGGCCAGCTCTGGAGCTGGAGCTTTGGCAGGCAGTGAAAAGGCCCTTCTGGTTTAGGCACAGGCAAAGTGTGTCACCCCCAGTGTGTGTTTTCTGAATGTTTTGTTTCATCTCTCTTACTTCAGACCACTGAGGCCCCTGATCAGAGCAGCTCCTGGGGACTAGTTGGGTGCTTTGCTGCTTTGTGTTGTGTTGCTGTTGCGAGTAATGGGTAAGACCAGGAATATCATATTTGAGCAGCTACCCTGGAGGAAATGGTGTTATCTGCAGAGGAATGGAAAGGAGAGAATGGTTGCTGAAATAAATGTTCTGGCAAGAACACTGAAAAAGGAAGCAGTGTTTGTTGTGAGCAATTCCTCAGCTGCTCCTTACTGGGATTGCCACCACAAAGTATTCCAAACCCCCATCCCGCTGCAGTGAGGCTGTAGAGAAACACCTGAACAGCAAAACCTGGTTCTGTTGCAAGGTTTTCGTGCTGTCACAATTGAGAAATGGGAAATGCTAATATGTGTCAGGTTTTTTTTAATCATCATCTCAGTTTGCTGTGACTGGAGGCAGAAGCATAAAAACACTTCAGCCAAATTCAAATGCGATGGGAAACTGCCCACCCCCTTTTGAGAGAATCTCTTGATGTCTGCATCAGTTGTCCTGCTCTGAAAGCCAAGGTTCCTTCATCATATGACAAGTGTTTTGACTTTTTTTCCTTTAGTTTATTTTTTCCCTTTTTTTAATGAAGATTGGCATGGTACCTTAGCTTCCCCAGTATTTTCCTTGAGGCCATTTTCAGGCACAAGAACGTTCAAGTGTAAATAAAGTTAATTTTCTTCTCCCACTGACATTCCTGTCTCCATTGGCGAGGCTTTCTCCTGCCAACACAGTTGATTCTTAGTATCAGTTACACTTAATTGTTGGAGTACTAACTTGAGGTTGGTTCTGACTCGGTTTTGAAGTGCAAACACTCAGTCTTATATGGAATTTTCACCCCTAAGGATTGTCTCAGCTGCTCACTGCCCTGCAGATACTTCTGGCTCACGCTGGGGGCTGTTCCTGTGTGTACAGACATCCATGATCACAGCTATTCCCAGGAAAGTTGGGCTCTTCTGTTACTCACTGGAGAACTGAGAAAATACTATGGAAGAAAAATAAAATATTTTTTCACTTGCTCTATTTGTTTTCTTTCCTTCCCTTTCTGTGTTTATTTGTTGATTAACTCTTACAAGCCCCTAGTTTGTTTGTTTGTTTGTTTTTCCAAAATAAGCTATAACAAGTTTTAATTATATGTTGATTTTATGTTGTGTTGTGGGTTTGTTTTTTTATTGGTTTGTTTTGGGTCTGGGGTTTTTGTTGTTTGTTTGTTTTTGTAGTTTTTTGTTTTGGTGGAGGTGTTTTTTTGGATTGTTGGGGTTTTTTCCCTTTGTTTGGTTTTCTTTTTAAAGGAAAAGGAAACTGCTTTTAGGGAGGAAGAAAAAATAATAAAATGGCCTCTCCTGCAGAGGAGGAATGTTCACCCTGCCAGACCCAAAGCCACCCCACCTCCTCTGGGATGTTAGTCCAACAATAAAGCTGCTCTTCAGGCAGAGCTTCCCGACTCACTGGGCTTTCTGGCTTGCAAAGGGTGACTGTGAGCAACATTAAAGCTGCAGCTGAAACATTCTTTTTACAGGTACGGCCGGTGCTTTAAGCCCCCAGTGCTGCCTGAGTGTCCTTGACTTGTGTTCTCGTGGAGTTCCAGGAATTTCACCAGTTTGGCTCCTTCCAACCCTCACTCCAGCCCTGGGCTCTGGGTGTGTGTTGGGCTGACAAGCACAGACTGGGGCAAGGAGGGGGCATGACTGGCTGCTGTGCCTGCAAAATGGGCAGCTTTTGGTCTAATATTTTCATGACTGCCCTAATGAAAGGTGTTAAAAAGGGGCTGGTGGTTCCAAAACTATTCTAAAGGTTCTTTTTTCTTTGAGGCAAATTGAAGCTTGGTGAGAACTGCTCAGGGTTGCTGTAATTAATTGCATTCGGAGATGCAGAGCTGGCTTATGCAGCATGGTAAAGAAAACTTGAGCATTATGAGTTTGGGGAAGTTGTGTCAATTCATATTGCAGGAAATGTAAAGCTTGTAAGAAATTGTGCAGACTGTTCCTTTGCCTCTTCTGGCATTAGGGAAAGACCCCTCAGAATAGGGTCTGGAAATACTTCTCCTGAAGTTAAAGCCAAGGCATTGGTTCTTGTTTTAGTATTCAAACAAAATCACAGTTAAATCAGGTATTAAATGGCAAGCATTTTAATTAAACTGTGTGCACGCTGGTTCACATTCCCTGAACCTCTTAGTAAGTAGGAGGGCGTGGCACTTCTTTTGCTTCTGTCCACATTTTAGCAGAATTCTTATCCCTATTCCTGTTACTCTGTTATTCCAGAGTTGTTTACCTCTCTACCTTTTTTTCTCTTAGATTTCTCTGTGTAGTGTTCTCAAAGAAAAACAATCCAGTTTATGTGAATTTGAAAATTATGTTGGTAATCAGGGCATGTCTCTTCAGTCAGCTCAGTTGTCTGGAACATTTTCTGATTTTTCTTAGATCTCTCAGATCTGGCTTCTGGAGAAAAACCTGTTTCCTGAGAAGTAGGAAAGAGTTGTGAGAGAGCTTCACTTTTAATATTCTTTTCTACTAAAGGGTTTTTTTATTGTGTGTGCTTTACATAATTCAAATAAATAGGTGAACATTCCTGGCTGGTTCATTTTAGAGTGTGTCACAAGCTGTTAGCTTCGTACACCAGTGGATGAGAAATTACTTGTCTTTTGAAAATGTATAAAGAAATACTGAGCTCAAAACACCTGCTTTGACAAATTAAATAAATGAACAAGGTGCATTTTATAGCTAAGGGGAGACAGAAGGAAAGCTTAAACATTTTAGTGGTAATGAAATAATAGAATCCAAAGGGATAAGGAACTGCCAAGTAATGGCTGGAATTGTAGTCCCAAGTTATTACACATAGTGTATAGTGGAAAATTTGGGTTTATGTCATCACTGCTTATGTTATCATTACAACAAAGCTCTTTTCCTGGAACCT
>JAWWES010000018.1:16932898-17007930 GCA_035583135.1 Lophotriccus pileatus
AGTGTATAGTGGAAAATTTGGGTTTATGTCATCACTGCTTATGTTATCATTACAACAAAGCTCTTTTCCTGGAACCTAAGAAATGCAGCCAACAGAAGGAAAGGCAGAACAGTCCCAAGTGTCACTGAGTGTGATATTTGAAATTAGTTGAAAGGAATTGCTCACATGAATCCATGATTTGTAGGGTCCTTCCATCAGGGGTTCTTTAAAGAGAGATCTTATTTAGGGTAAGAGAAGGGACCAGAGTTAACGTTGTTCAAAAGCTTCAGTCTGACATTATGTAGGTGAAGGTGGCGGTGGAGTCTCATGCTCAGGACCTCTGAGATCTCCAAAACATGTGTGTGCCGTGTGGGATTTTTTCCGTATTTCTGCAACTGTTCCTTTGATGGGTGGGAACTTCACAAACAGCTGCTGGGAGCAGATCCTTAAAAGGTCTTGGGAAACTCTGAGATAATGCTAAACCTGGAACAGACCCTGCATTGCAGCCGTGGATGTTGTTGGTCATCAACACATGCATTGCCTGCCTGGGTAAACAAACCGGTGTAGACTTCTACAGGGTTCTTGCAAGAAAGCTCAACGTAAACTGAGGAAGGGATGGCTTTTGTTGACTTGGGATCCTAATTTTATTTTGCAGTTGGGCATTGAAAAATGCCACCACCTCAAAAATCCAGTGTGGAGTTTAATAAGCAATCATGCAAATCAAAGAAAGCCCATCTTTAACAGTTGTGTGTGCAGATGCTGTGTGATGAGTTTGCTATTTGAATTATTTTGCCTTTCACTAAGTGATTAGGTACCTCTCATTTTGAACTGGATTATTAAATACCAGGCTGAATTTTAATTGCATGTGTGGAGTTCAGAAGGTGCTCTCATCATTGGGATGTACTTTGGCATCCTGTTTGTCTTTCTCCTGTGGTACTGTTACTGTTCCCTGTTGCCAGAGCATCTGAAACAAAATTCTTTCCCTCCCCTCCTTCTTTTGCTTGGGAACTGAGGAGAACTGTTCTAGGTGACAAGAAGAGTAAAAGAAGTGCTGGTTTGGTAGGGGAAGGTAAATAGATAATACAGTGATGATGACATGACTGTCTTGGACTTTGGGACCAAAAGATTTGGGGAAGAATAAGCAACAAAACCTGTTGAATTCCAACTGGGGGAGAAGGAGATGATCACTACAGTAAACTGGAAAATATCCTCCAGATAGAACACAGTGAAGAGCTTGCTGACTATAAATGCTGTTTCATGGGCAGCCTGTTGCCTTCAGCAGCTGAGTTCTTGATGTTATGCACTGGGATGTGCAGTATCTTGGAGCTGTGGTGAGTGCCCAAGTGTGGAAGAGCTGGCACACTGCTCTGCACTGGTGCTGCAGCCCTAGTCCCCACGGGAGCACTGCTGGCATTCCAGAGGTGTGCCACTCCTGGTGACCTTCCCTGCATCCCTGCAGTCCTAGTGGCAATGGCAGACCAGAAAACTGGCTGCCCTGTGCTCAGCAGTGATGTGTTAAAGACGTGGCATGAGGTGGCCTGTGTAGAGTAAAAATCAAGGGGATGCAAGTCTCTGCTGTTGGTGAGCAGCAGATGAACACTCATCCAGCAGTGTAACTTCAGCTGCTGTTGCCTGGCTGTATTGAGCTTGCTGCAGCCAGGAAGCTTAAAAGTGCTTGCTTTTCTTAAGCTCACACTGCTTAAGATTGATTTTCTTGGTTTTTCTTCAAAGGTGAATGAGTTGTTGCTTTTGGCTTCTGCAAATCTGTGACTGTGTGATCGGTGCCCAGACAGGGCACTGTGGGAAGCAGCTCCATCTCCTGCCCAACCCTGCTTATCTTTTGGTCTGCCTGTTGCAGTTCCAGCTCCCTGGGCTACCCAGCACTGGGACTTCCCTGTGGCCACAACATTTCCCTGCTCCAGCTGCTTTTGCTGCATGGCTGTTTACACACATCACCAGCCATGGGACAGGATGAAGGCACCTTAGAGTTCCAGCAAGGGATCAGAGTGAGTGAAATTATCTGTGCATTCCATAGGAACTGGGAGTACAGGCTAGGGTACTCTCTTGGGCATTTAGGGTTTTTTTTTCTGTGAAGTAAAGTGCTTCCAGTCATGCTGCTTTTGCTCTAAGCTTGATCAAATATTTGAAGTTCATATGAGTGGTGTCAGCAAGGCAAGGTGCTCACTTAAGAGGTGGCCAGAAAAGTAAATAGAGGAAAAAAAAAAACCCAAACCCCAAAGCTGTATTAGTGCTGTGGAAAACCAATACATACAATTTCTGACGAGTGAGTTTTGCACTGATTGTGTAAAAACCGTGTAGTCAAAGTTCACTGACGTTTTTGCGCTTCTCCCAGTGTTTCTACAGCTTGAGCTTTGATGCTATGCTTTCAAAATGACTGCTGTGGTGATGTACAGTGTCTGGAGATAGAAGTGTGAAGGCCTGTTGGACTGAAGGGGCATGGCTGTCAGTGGTTGAGCTGAGTGAGGAAAAGGAGGAAGAAATAAGTCACTGCAGCCATTCTTCCTTATTAGAAGTACTGAGGGATCTTCCTAAGCCAGTCTTCAGGTAGAAAACCTATTGGGATTTACATTTATTCAGTTTACATTCAGTGAGATGTGCTCCCCTTGGTTTTTAACTGTTCACTTTGACTCTGGCAAACCACTTGGGGATCTCACTCAGACTCTCTCTTCCTCCAGAGAATGTGGTTAAAAGAAAGGTGTCTGCAAACTTGTCAGTACAGATTTGTCACTGTCAGGCTCCAGCTGAATCTTGGGCTCATTTTTGTGAGCTTCTGTTTATTTTAGCGGGAGTTCAGCCATGTTTCCATTTATGCAGAGGGAAAAAAAAAACCCCACCTTAATTTTCATTGCTGGTGTTGCTCTAATATAAAATCTTTAACTGACGAAGTTACTTGGACTGTCTTTGCACAAGAATTTTGTTTGAGGTGAATTAAGTGGAAGGAGGGATGCTGAGGTGCCTCAGTGTTGATGTGATGCTGCAGGTGCCTGTGCAACCTCTTCCTCTACAAACCCCTGCAACTGCTGTGGCCCTGGCTGTTGCCTTCAGTGCCCCCTGTTGCCTCCACGTGTGGCACACTCACCTTGCTCCTCATCTGTGTGCTCTCAGCTTTCTCCTTTTTGCAGCCTCAGTGTCCTTTTTTTGCCTGATTGCTGCAGAAGGGCTGCTGAGGGAACAACTTCAGCAAGGTCAAGTTTCCTTAGTGTGACAACTGACCTGTTTTGGTACTTTCAGTCATTTTTTTCTCCTTTCCATTTCCAAGGATTGTAAACCGTTTTCTGTGCCCAGCAAAAGGGTGACTTGAGTCTTGGAGAGCTGGGCAGGGGCTCTGCTGCTGAGGCAGGTACAGCTGTAGCTCTGTGGTGGGTTCACTTGCCTAAGTTGTTTTTGAGAGCCACAAATGGCGGTTTCCTGCTTGTTCAGCCTCCTGTGGTTGCTCTGCTGTTCTCAAGCTTCTTATCATCGAGTGTGAAAGCCACAGCCAGTCTTCTCGTGAGCACTGTATGGAAGGAGGAATTGCTGCCAAATTCTTCTCGGTATCTTTCCCCTTCAGCCCGCTCTTTTCTGCCCTTTGGCCTCCAGGTTGCACATTCATTCCTGGTCCTTTTAAATGCTCTATATTTGCTTTGGAAAGGGCACTGTTGTGCCTCTACGTGTCCAGGGAATGGAGGCAGCTGAACAAATCTGAAACCACCGAGGTCTGTGTAAGGCTGGCAAAGATTTCCTAGCTGGGGTACTCAAAACAAATACTCAGCTCTGATCTTCTTCCTTTTGTGGTTTGTGTGGGTTGTTGCCCTTTCAAGGGTGAAGGGCTTGGAAACCACAGGACTGAGCTGTGACCTGGGAGTCACTGAGAGTGTGGTGTCCCTGTTTGTACCTCAGCCTGGTGTGCAAAGGCTCTTCACTAATGGGGACAGCAATTAATTTCTTCTCATCTGAAATGAGGAATCAATACAGGCACCTTTGAGAGCTGAAAAGTGTGACAAATAAGATGTGCAAGTCCTCCCATGCGATGACTAAATTTTATATCCCTATGAAGCTTAACCCAGTCCATGTGAACTTTCCATTAGGACGTGCATGTTTACTCTCAACAGTTCTTTGAACACATGCATTGCCTTTTAAACTTAAACAGTGTAATCTGAGATGGGAGCTGTAGTGCAGCAGCTAAATATATCCCCACAGCATAGCACGCAGGCCCAGCATTCAGAAATGAATTTGGGAAAAGGAGGACTTTGATATGTTTTTAGAACCATACCATGTAAACAGCTGTTTTTCATGTGGTAGTGTAATTTCATTTTCATTTATTCACAGCTCTCTGGAGATACTAATAGGGGCATAGGAGTTGGGGTAATGAAGTTAATGTGGAGCAAATCAATTTAGGCTAAATGGTGATGTTTAGTTTGTGGAGACTATGGGTTTGCTTAAGGAACACGGTGTCAGAGTTGAAGTTGTAGACTGTTATAATCGTCATGTATTGCCACTAGACACAGAAGATGGGGACAAAAAATCTATTCCCTTTGATGGCAAAAATGGTTGAAATTACTCTGAAGTTTCTCCAGTGTTAATTGAATGTTAATGGAGAAATGCATGGTTGGTGAGGGTTTCTGTACAATCACTGCATGGAATGTTACATGCTGATTGAGCAGTTCGGTTTTGTCCAGTGGTAAGGAATGTGGAATGGGGTAGAAGCAATGGCACAAGAAAACCCAAGTGGCTGCAATTGAATTTCATGCATTTTATAGCACATGAATGCTGAAATGACAGACACTGGTGCTTGGCCTCTGCTCTTGGTTGAATTTTAACTATTACCTTTCTGCTATTTGAAAGTTCTGTTTGAACTGGTGATATATTCCAGAAGTCAGAAAATTACCTGACTTAGCTGGATTTTGCTGGATTTTTAAACCACAGCACTCTTCATGCAGGATTCTCCTGACTCTGAGCATGTTACAGGCAGTGAGAGATCCACAGCTGCAAAACAAGAGGCAGTTTTGCATGTTGCAGGTGGGGCTGGATGAGCATGTCCACAGCATAAATGTCTTTAGGTGATTGGACAGCAAAGCTTTACAGTTGACTGGATTTTTCTGCTCTGCAGATGCACTTGGATATGTTATTTGAAAACTAATGTTCTGAGAGTGGACTTGGATGTCAAGCTTGTCCAGATAGTTCTGGCCAAGTTACAGATGTAAGAAATCCTGGGCTGACACAAGAAATGGTGGCATCTCTGTGAGGCAGCAGGTGGGAAGGGAATAGGGTGCCAGCTTCTTCTTATGGCATGTGTTTAAGTGGCTTTTGATTTTCCATTGGATAAGGAAACAAACTTCTCTGTAGTAAAGGTCATTTGTCAGGTGGGCTGGAAACGATGCAGATAAACAGTCGAATGTTGTGCAGAACATTTTGAAAGTTGGGTTTCACTGACTGGGGACAACTAGAAGGGGTAAACAGCTGTCAGACTGGGAAATCTCACCATGTCGAGAGCTGATGTAAAGCCATATTGGTTGGCTGTTTTGCTTACTGGTTGTTCCTGTGGTGTGACGGTACTGTGGTTTCTCTTGGAGAATGCTAGGGAAGAGTCAGTGAGGTTTGGTTCAGTACCTGTAAGATCCTTCCCTTTCCAAGAGTTTTTGCCTTTCCAGACACTCTGTGCCTGTAACTGAGGAGGTATTTTCTGGCCTAGATTGTAGTGTTTTTCTGCCTTTTCATGGTTGCTAACAGCTGTGTCAGTGCTGCCCAGGTTTGGGTTCTGCTTTACCTTTCCTTCCACTTCGCTGGGCTGTCCTTTAGACAGTAAGGAAACGTGCCCGAAGTGCTCTCTTGGGTAGCAGTGCTGAAAAATGTGCATATTCCCTTTTTCCTGTTTGTTTTGGACATTCCATTTTCATAGGTGTGGTTCAGGCTGGATCAAGCAAGGCCACAGAAACGCCTGTAACAAACTTACCCTGGGCACACAGGGCTGAAAGAGTGGCAAGGTCAAACCCTGGGGCCAGATTATACCTGAAGGAATCTGTGGCAATTGTTGGCAGGGTTTCAAAGTGGGGGGTGATGCTGAGAATAATTAGCAGTGCTGAAATATTGAATATTTTCAGCAGTGACTTGTTTGCTTATCGGTGATGATGGTCAACAAAAATGGGAGATAACATGCAAAGTATGACCTAATGATGTTTAGGCCTGCTCCCTGTCCAGAATGACCCTCTTCCAGTTCTACCCTTTTTCTAGAAAGGCCACAGGTCTGTTGTTGAGGCCTGAGATGGTTTGTTGCTGTAACACAGCAGTCTCTGCAATGCCCATTTGACTCTTAAAAGGTCTAAAACAATGGTGCCTTTTGATCCCAGCCTTTATAATTAAGTACAAAAGCTTCCTAGAGTGTGGAGGAGTCAGTTTTTCTTTCTAAGACTGCAGGAAGGGCTTTTGCAGAAACTGGTTTTCTCTGACTTTTTTAAAAAGTGAGGTGGAACAGTGGCCCAGTGAAGGGGGAAGAGACAAACATGAGCCTTATTAAAAGTACTGAGTGTTCCTGAGGGGAGTGACTGTCCCTGACTTCACAGATGTGGTGCTCAGGCTGCCGCTGGACAAATCCAACCGTGGCAGGATTAGGAGGGGTTAAACCGTGGCTTTAAACAACACAGCTGCCAGATGACCTGAAATCACCTGAAAATATTCTGACACAGCATGAATGGTGTATTAAAAGGTACTAAAGGTATTAATCTTGGCTAGAGCATGCCACTTTGGGGTTTTTATTCCCCATCTCTACCAGAAAACATTGCTTGATCAGAAACATTTGAGTGGTGCATCCAGATTTAAGGTGATAAGTGAAAGGACACTGTATATACTGGCTGATAATACCCTGTTTTTTCAGAAGTATTTATGGAAGAAAAATAACTTTCACCACAGTTTGATTTAAGAAAAAGGAACACCCTCCCTCAAACTAACAGCAAAAAACCAAGTTGTTCATTAGAAACCTATTTGCAAGGATTAAGTCAGTCTTTGTTCCAATCTAACATCATAAATTCCTTAGAAATAAATATGAGAGAGATATCAGGATGCCTGGTTGTTTAGTAGAAGAAATCAAATTTCTAGTTACCTTTAGCAGGTATCAAGTCAGTAATTCTCTTGGATTTGCTACTTCTGTGACTTGCTGGTAACATTCCGACTTAAGTGCTGTCCAAAATCTTAGTTTTAGTTGCAGCAATCATAGAATAACAACTGTTTTGAATATAATTCACATTTGCAGCCTGTGTGGGAAGGGGAATTCCATGGGAGACTGAATCATGTAGTCCACTGAACTTCCCTGCAAACCCTCTCGTTGTTGGAGGTTTCTTGTTGCGTGAATATTCAGTTTGGAGCAGGGACCTTTGAAAAATTTAGATTTCAGAGTTCCCAACCACAGAAACATGGATTTCTGTTCTCTGGGCTGAATTCAAGTATTGTGCTGGCAGTGTCACCCCGCTGCAGTGTGCTGGGAGAAGGTCACAGCTGGAATTTGACCATGAGGCTGAAATGTGCTCTGGTTGTTGACAATGCCTCCTCATTCTCAAGCTCGTGTTGCTGTGCACAAAGCCCTTGTGAAATAAAGCCCTGGCATTGCTGTGCAAGTTGGTTCAGGAGGGCTTTAAATTTAATTTTAAAGCAGGGCTTTCATAACCACAGAGGAAGACCTGGAGGTAGAAGGTAACCTCAGTGTTCATTTGCTGGTGTCACTTGTTGTGCATACTCAGCCCTTTTCTGCGCTGGGTGGAATTGCTCAGTGGCACAAAAGCTGTTCCTCACGGGGCAGTTCGGGGCCTTGGCACCTCTGCTGGCATTGACACCTCCAAACCTTCCCAGCTGTGGTACCCAGGGACCACAACAGCCTGCTTTTGGGACCAGTGGCAGGGCTGGGAGCGCCTGTAAATCCCTGAGGAGAACCAGAGGCACCCTGGAAAGTGTCCTGAAACTCAGTTGTTTGGAGGGAGTGCCTGGTGGGCGGAATTGGAAAGCTGTTGTGCAGCAGTTGCTGCTGGAAATGGAAGTTAAGGGGAAAAAGAACTCCTTTGCAACTTGAAGAGGAAAACTTCAGGGAAACTGGGCTTGGAGTAGAGAGCACAGAAGTCTCTGGGAGAATGATAAACCACCTCCTGACCTTGAAGAAAGCTCCTATGTTTTTGTGAGGGTATATTTGGCTCTCTTGTAGTGAAAACCCCCCAAACTGCCAAGGTCCTGCTTTTTTTTTTTTTTAACACTGGCCTCCTTTGCAACTGCCTCCATCTCTGAAATTCCTCAGAATATCTCTTTTATTGTCTCAGAATTGTAATTTTTGAGCTGGTGAGTGTGATTGGGTGTCCCTTTCTTCCCTGGAGCCTGATTTGTGTGAGGCTTTTGCACAGCAAGTGGCCTGCCAGTTCAACTGAACCACAGCTGTCGGGGTTGGAAGGTTCTTCAGATATATTTCCCTGCAGATATGACTATTATTGTTATGCATTTTACGTTGCCTTGATCTTGTTGCAGATTGCATCCTATTTGTTTTACAAGTCCACTTGGTAATGGTTGTGCAGCAACCTTAAACACACTTCTTTATACAGAGGACTTTCCTCCCAGCTCTTCTGTTTAATGTGCCAGTTACTTCTCAGATGACTTTGTTTTGTTTTGCCATTTACTGAACATTCTCCCTGCTGCCTGTGTTCCAAACAGGTTAGGGTTGTAAAGATGATACACATTCCACCTGGATTTCTGCTGTAAGTCACAGAAGAAAGAAATGAAACCTTCACTTCTGGCTTTTCATCATCCATTTTTTTTTACTGCTTTCCTTGTGACTAGAATTTCAGTATCATCATTTAATTGAAGTAATTCAGTCACTTCAGGTGTGTGAGTCCTTTGGGCAGAAGGCATAAAAGCTCAGACAGAGACTGTCCATCATGAGGCTTTTTTACTTCCCCAACTATCTGGTCGCTGTGGAAAAAAATCTCTTCTGCCACCTGGATTTCTTGAGCCTTCATTTCTGGGTCCATGTCCTCAGGCACTTTTGCAATGAGAGAATCCTCTCCATCTGCCCAGATGATTGTGCAGTAGCCACGATAGGAGGAGACAGAACACAGTGCCAGAAGAGATGAGCCTTTCTCAATTGCACTGGGGAAATTCTGGGCAGTTTTGGAGATTTCTTCAGGTTTAAGGTGCTGTATCCGTGGTTTTTTCCCTGGGAGAGACACCTCCCCCCTGCAGCAATTCAGAAATATTTCAGAAGAATCGGATATTCTGGAAGTGATTATTTTACATTGCCAAAACTTTGTTCCTCAGCCTATTGTCTGTGTTTGTGGAAGCTCCACTAATGCCATACTGCATTTAATCTTCTGTCTAATCCTAGAGTTGTACTTCTAAATGCAAGACTTGATTGTCATCTTCACACCCTCAGACTGATGTGTCCCCTGCTGGAAAAGTTTCCCCTCCCAAATATTTGCCAGTTGCAAGTTCAGGGCAACCTGCCAAGTGGTGAATATGTCAACCAGAAGTGAGATTCTTCCCAAGTGCTGCTCCCCATGCCAGTCCAGAAAGAGGGTTTGGCATGGATGCTCATGGCCAGAGTTGCTTCCAAAAGCTTGCTGTCCATCTGTTCCTCCAGCTGAGTGCTGTGCAAGGAGCCAACAACACACAGTTGTAGGAGCCTTGAGTGTTAATCATTCATGAGAGCAGCTGGAGTGAAAGCCAATCCAGAAAACAGCTCCGAGTTGGGCTGCTGTGAATTTTCAGACAAGTCAGGAGTGTTGCTTCTCAAGTGTAGTGTGACACAAGTGGAATCTGTCACTTGAAAACATGAGGAGGAGCACTTGGAAGTGATTAGGATAAAATCCATGTAATACCTGAAACACAGGGTTAGAAACATGGGAGTGAAGATGTTTTGTCTCAGACCTTTTGTGCCTCGGCCAGGTGTCTGTTCTGTGATCGCTGGGATTGTGATTATCAAACTGTGCTTTTTAGTGCAAATTCTGAAAGTAGGACTTTGGGTTTTTGGCAGAGAGTGGGGGGGAAAAGGTTATGGAGTGTTACATGCAACATACCCTGAGTTACATGCAGTAGCTCAGGGTCCCAAACACATGCAACGTGAAGAATCCTGGCTCTAAGATTTGGTTTGTGTTCATCTGCCTTGATAAATGTATTTTTCTGCCTGAAATTGAATATGGGCTCTGTATACTTGGAGAATTAATACACAGGAAACATGTTTATTCTGAAGTGAGCACTTTGGGGAAGAAAACCAGAGAGGTTTTAGCAGAGCTGTTAAGACAACTCAGCGGAGTTACAACAGTAACTTCTCCTTTCAAAATCTGGAAGCAATAAACACTTGAGGATGTGCTTTCTGAATGCAGTGGAATCGATCCCTTGGGCAGACACAGTAAGAAAAAATTCTGGAATTAACTTTGGATATCAGCTCTGTGAGGCTGTGGAAACACTGGAATGTGATTTGCAGACTGGAGCAAAGAATGCAGTATTTTACCTCTTCCTTTTAAAGGCTTCATTCCCTGCACACTAGTGTCACAGTGACCTGTTTCAAAAAGACCAGATAGGAAAATTGCTTGATTTACTTGGGTTTTTTGGCTTCAGCTCCAGGACAATGAATGGAAAATCAGTGAAAATGTATCTTTCTTGGGTCTCTGTTATTGAAAGCGTTGGAAGTCAGTCCTTTTTTTTCCATACAAACAGTTTGACTTGTTGCTGACTTGCTGACAGCATGGAGGGGGTTGTGTCTGGGGAGTGTGTGTTGTTGTTGTAGTTTTTGTTGTTTGTTTTTTTTTTGGGGGGGGGTGTTTGGTTTTGGTTTTTTTTTTTTGTTTGGGTTGGTTTTTTTAAGCCATTAAACCCTCCAGCTGTACAGTGGGTAACAGCTCCAACTGCACATCTCAGTTGTGTGATGGCGTTGTCTCCTCCTGCAGCAGCACCGAGGCAGGTCTGCAGTCGTGTTCAACACCTGAAACCAGCTCTGAGTGATGGGGATTGTTGAGCACTTCCAGGTTTTTGCAGTATTTAAGTGGCTCAGTTGACAGCAAAGGCAAACACTTTCTCTTTATCGAAGTGCCTCGGGGGGACCTGATTTAACTTCCTTCACAGAAAGGTTCTGGAAGTCTGGGCTGGTGTGTGGAGGAGACTCCCAGGAGTGAACCTGTAGGGGAACCCACTATGGAGGGTGAGTGGAAAGGACATTATTTGGGGTTAAACCATCTGTGTACACACTTGGAGGTCTGATTTGGTTCAAGATCATTTCAGTGCAGAAGTGTGATGGAGTTTTTCTTGTTCCTTACCCTATTGAATAAATATATAATATTTATATTAAAAAATTGAGCTAAGACCACCACATATTTAGGAATAGTGGAACCATCTTGAAAAGGGTTATTTTTATGTTCTCCACCATCACTCAGGCCCTGTCTCAGACCAGATCCATGTGCTGGGAAAGCTTGGTCTGTCAAGAGAAGACATCTCTAATCTCTTTTCCATTTACTGAGAGGGGGGAGTGAGAAGGACATTAAGCTTCTCATATTTCTGATTTCAGTTCAGAGGACTAACAGCATGTATTTCTTAGGTCTATGTTTTTCAGCACTGCCTCTGCTTCTTTCCCCTTCTAAATAGCCATTCCAGGCAGTGTTCTCCCCCAGGACACAATAAGTGCTGTTCAACCTGTCTGTGAACACTGCAAAGCATCATCTCTGTTCTTTGGGGGACTTTAAGGGAAGCAATTAAAATGACAGGAAGTGCTTGGGACTGAAAGATTTATGTCTGTGGGAAGATCTTATGAAATTCAAAGCATATTTTAATGAGAAAGAGTTGATTTGGCAGCTGCATAGTTAAAGATGTGCTGTTTCTTTCCAAAATGTTAAATTAATGTCCTCCAAGACAGATCAGGCATGAAGAGAACTGCTTTGTACAGATCTGGTACAGTGTATAACAGTGATGTGTACACTGCAGATATACTGAATTCTCAGTCACTGAGGATCTCTAATAAGTAGCAGTGATTAAAACTGCTTTTTAAACTCCCCCTCCCCCAGTTACATCGAGAGACATTTACCTCTCACAAGACAATAAACACAGGAGGCAGACACTCAGCTCCTTAATCCATTTACTGTGTCTTCACTCACTTGCAGAAATGGCTGTCATTCAGAAAGAGAAGTGTATTGAAAGCAATTTAAAACTCATGGGTTTTTAAGGTTGAAATGCTGCATATGAGTTTTGATACCAAATCTCTGTACTGGGAACGTGAGCTTACAAGAAAATCAGAAAGCAGTGCCTTGGCCTTGCCTGCCCCAGGGTTTGAGTTCTAAAGACTTTCTCCCTCCACACATCAGAAATTTAGAAGCTGACATGAACTTTGGATATTTAGTGTATTTGTGACTCAGTGTGTTTCTCACTGGCAGGATAGTTAATGTGTTGCCTCTGTTAAGTGTTTAATAACTTCAATGTTTAATAACTTTCCTTATCTGAAGATAAGGAGATTTTACAAACCGCTGCTCTTCGAAAAGCATCTCTTCAGTCTAGTGAAGCAGTGAGGACAATATAAGGGTGGAAAATCCATGTTTTGTGTCAGTTGAAGCTGGGTTTCCAACATTGTGTATCTGGAGTCTCTGAACCGCTCCTATACTAACCCTTTGGATGCAAATAGGAACAGCCCAGCTTTCGAGGAATGCCTTTGGAAAGTTGGCAAACTTCCTGTGAGTCATGCCAGGCAAGTAAATTGTGTGCTTTGTCTGCTGCAGTGTGAAGGGGCTGGAGGTCTGTTGGGAACAGATTTAGCTGGCACACTTGATTTTAACTATAGACAGTTTGAGAATGACCCCATCAGTGGCAGATGTCCTGTCCTGGTAACACCCTCTGAAGGAATTGGACCAACAGCAAAACCTTGTGCTGTTTTGTTGTGATTTTTTTTCTTTTATTCTCTCTTTCACCTGCCCATTAAAAGATTACTTTTATTATTTTATTGCCTGTTCAGCTCATCCACCAGCCCTGGATGTGAAATCTGAACTCCCAACACCCACATTGCTGATGACTTTATTAGGAGGTATTTAGCCAGGATTGGATGATGAATTGCATGCCAGCATTGGAAGTGGAAGTGTTTACATTGCAGACAGCCTCATAATTTGATTGTAACCTTGTGGGATCTCTTTGAAGTGGCATACTTAAATTAGAATTGGCATTGCAATAAGTTTTTTGTTTCAGGTAGCCTAACTGTTAGTACTTGTAATCAGGCGCCTCTGTTACCCTTCCTGCCAGGGTTTTAATGTAAGACCTGGATCTGGTGATAGTTTTATTTTGTGTGGGGTTAAAATCTACCAAGTAGATAGTCAAGCTATTTAAAATGTTCTTGCTAATGTATTTTATTTAACCTTTTTTGAGAAGGAACATGGAAATGGTAAGCACTGTAATAGGCAGTCTTTTTAATTGCTAAGACTTCGTGTTTTTTCTAAAATGCCTTGTGCTGTGAATTCCTTTTTGGCCTAACTATAAGCTTAGCCTATTTGGGTTTATTTTTGGTGATGGTTAAATATACTTTCCTGAAGTGAAGCTTGACTGGGGATTGGGAGCAGAGCCAGTGTTCTGTCATGGATTGATATGCCGTTTTGGAGAAGTAGTTGGAAGGGAAAGGTGAATCCACTCTAGAAGATGCTTATTGAGGAGAAATGTTTGAGGCCTCAGTGATTCTTGACTTAAAAACAAAGTGCAAGTTCTCATATTACTGTTTTTATGGTAGTTGCTTAAGACAGCTGAATTCACACTTTCTCATGAACATGATGCAAAATTGGTTGTTTTTATTTACATTGCCGTAGGAGGGCAGAGGCTCAGTAGCTGCCACTGAACCAGGGCATTTTGCAATAGATTGCTGAATAACTGATCCTGTAATGTGTGTCAGCATAAATGGAGGAGAAATCTGATTAATTTTGGCCGGAGTGCAAGGTCATATTTGTATATTGAGAGTGTAGAGGACCACAGCATCCTCAGAAAGCAGGCCCTGTGCTGGGGCATTTCTGGTGCTGTGGAGTTGTGTTCACTGCTCAGCAGAGAACTGCAACTGTTCTGAGGTTGTTCTCATGAAAAGCAGTTTATCATCTTGTGTACACTGGTTAAACTTCTTGCAGATTGTCTGCCTGGCAATAAGGGATAATGTGCATTCCAAATTCTGAGAGGTCAGAAGGGAGAATGGTAGCCTGGTAAGGAAAGTGCCATGTCCTTGTTTTTGGGGACCTGTTGTTTCACATCTTTACTTACCATTTTTCAATTACTGTGTATTGTATTCCATGATGGTATCTGATATATCTAGCTCTGTTTTTAAAGGATTTATTCTCCACTCAAACCCAGAGCCAGAGATTTTGTAAGAAATGAAGACCCAAACTTTCTCTCATCAGAGGTTCTGAGTAAACATGTTTTAAAGAACTTACCAAGTGTGGCTGAATGTGAATATTTGCTGGAGCTTTTTCTGTAGTAGCATCAGTAATAACAGTAATAATAATAAAATTGAAGCAAGTTACTATTTAACCTTCTTAGCCTACCTTAAAAGGAGTACAATTTACATTAAACAACATTCTGTCTTTCTACTGGACAACAAAATTGGAACCTTTCATTTTAACCTTACTAAGAGGAAGCTGGAGTTCAGAGTGAAGTCTGAGTAATAACTACTCCTTTATGGAAAACTATTGGCTGCTCTTGGAGAGCCCTGGACAGGAGGCAAGGAGTATTTGCCTGGCAGAAAGTTCATGTTCATGGAAAGCTGGCTCAGCAGCACAACGTAAGAGATGGGATTTACATACCTGTGAAAATTTAGCAGAGTATCTTTGACTGTAAATGATCAGAACAGGCACTTTATTTCTACTCTACACAAACATGAAGCCTTGAGGAGAAATTAGTAGCCAGACTTCGCTCTTGTGTTACAGAATTTACTTGTTGTGCCTTTTCAGATCTCCCCAAAACGGTCATCCCAGATGTTGGGAGGGTTGGCAAATAGAAGCTGCAAAGCAGTAGTTGAGATCTGATAAGAGGGAGCAGTAACAGATCCCTGGAGGCTGGAAGCTGAGTCTTGGCAGCCCGAGCAGGGATGAGCTCCCACCATCTGTGAGGCACAAAGGAGGTCTGGCCTCAACTCCACTGTCATAAACCTCACAGTTTTGTTCCAACTGTAAGGGAAGAATTGCATTTGAGAGCATAATTTCACCTGAGGGATAATCAAATTTGGCTAAATGCTGAATAACTCGTGCCAGGAGGTGAGTTCTGATCATTTATGAAGCAGTCTTGAGGAAAGTGGTAGAGACAGATAAGGAGGAACCAGGATTTGACAGAAGTCACACAGCACAGGACATCTAAATTAGTCAGCCTGACAATACCTTTATTATGTGCAGGGAACATCGAGTTTTGAAGCATGGAAGTACGTCACAGAACTAAGTTTCCTCATGTTTTGGGTAGAGGAAGGAGCAATCCCCCTGTTTACAGCTTTAAAATATTGAGCAATTGGCAGATTCGTTTAGCAGGGGTGATACAGCAATGTGGTGATGAGTGCCAACAGGATTAAAACATAGGAATCCATACTCTGTGTATATTTTGGTTTTGGTTTTGACAGCAGTGCTTGGGAAACAGCAACAAAACCAAACCACTCAATCCCAAATGCCTAAACAAACAAACAAAAGCACCCCACAAAACACAGCACGGGAAAAACACGTGATAAACCCAAAGGGAACACATGGG
This sequence comes from Lophotriccus pileatus, assembly GCA_035583135.1. Lineage (NCBI taxonomy): Eukaryota > Metazoa > Chordata > Aves > Passeriformes > Tyrannidae > Lophotriccus > Lophotriccus pileatus. Next base: position 16,948,577 of record JAWWES010000018.1, read on the forward strand.
GAGGAATATCTTCCACAGGTAGAAAACACAGTATGAGGATGCTGGAATTTATCCTTTTAGTCTCAGTGAGCCTGTAATCCAAATGGTACTGAATTAGCTGTGTCATCAGCAAGAATTTTGAGACTGCAGGATACCTAGGAAAGCTCTCTAAAGGGCAAATGTACCTGTAATTCACAGTGCAGGAACCTGCAGTGGAGTTGGGAAAGTATGTTCTACTTCAGTGCTTTTCTTTATTCAGTTTTCTTGTGCTATAAATAACATCACTAATGCTTGGACCACAAGCATTTCGTAGCAGTGTAGCTGCAGCTTAGGAGAAAAGAGAAGGGGGCAGTCAGGGTATTAAAAAATACCCCAAATATTCAGAAAGCCCTGTTGAAGTCTGTGTAAACTGGCAGAATGAGCTGCTGCCTGCACTCACTGCTCCCCTTACCACAGGTTTAAGACTGGTAGTAAACAGTCCCAGGGCTCAGGGCAGCCCATTTGCTGACTGGGATTTTTGGGCAGTCTGCTTCCAGCTCAGACCACATTCCAGGAAGTGAGGACAATAGAATAAACAAACAGTGATTAATAAGTTTTTTTTTTTAGGTTCTCTTTATCTCCCTATTGATAAGTAAAAAAAAAAAATACGGCTGCTTCAGCAGGAATTAAGCCACTTGAAAAGTGAATGTTGTTTCCACAGTGACATCTGTTCAAGCTGGCCTTAAGATGTATCATAGTACAGCAACTTTTGTTTTCCTCAGACTCCACGAGGTATATTCCATTTTCTACTGTTAGATATTCTGATAACTTAAAATCTACTATTTAAAATAAAATTTTAAGTTTGAAACGTGGTATTGCTCCTCTTTGAGTTACTCTGGTAGGATGTGCAAATGAATTGTTTTTGTTTCTTTCCCTTGATGTAAAATGTCAAAGGGAGCAGTTCCTTCACCTCCCTCCTTCCCAGTGTGATTAACACTTAAATGAGTAGACAGACCCTCCTGATAAACTCCAGAGAAAGAAATTTCTAGTTCCCTGTGTTGGGTTTACAGCTTGGAAACAAAAACTGGGAGTTCTTTTTGTGTTTGGTTGGGTTTTTTTAAGCAACAGTTCTGTTCTCGAACTGCAGTTGAAAAGAGAAATTTCAAAGCAGTTTCCCAGCTGTTTGAATCACCGTGATGGTAAATTTTACAGCATGTATTGAGTTGGAAAGGTTATTTGGGTGCCTCTGGGAGGTGTAGCTAGAAAGCAGCTGTACTGGGATGGTCACTTCACTGTCTGCTTTGTTGTCTTGTAGATGCACTGGGTTCAGGCACTCAGGTTTTGGTACAAATCCAGTGTAACCCTTAACTGATGATGGATAGAGTAGAGGAGAAGATGCTTCCAGGTAGTGCTTGGGGTCTTGAGAGGGCTTCTGATGTCTTGGTCAACAAAGGACTGAAAATGAAGGTATCAGGTGCCAGTGACTGAAACACTTCACATTTGAAAAAAATTGTAGAAATTTAAGTTATATGCAAGTGTGGAAAAGTAGATAGCATTTACTCTGACCTGCAGTAAATCTGTTACCCTGCACTTCATAGTTCTGTTGGCTTAGAGCTGATGTTACTAAAGAATCCACTGAAAGGGGAAAAAAAGAAATCACTTTTCTAAGCAACCAAGACAAGAAAAACATCCTGTGATGAATTTGTTCTATCAGAAATCTTCTTGCCAGCTTTGGTTGGGGATTATTTGCAAGAATTCTTTTTGTTGCTGTAGATTTTGCTCAGCTGAAAGGCAGTCCTTGCTGGGTAGCTGTAGACATGTGCAGCTTTAAATTGGTCTTTCTAAACTGATCCATAAAGTAGTTTCAAATTTGGAGAGCTGTTGTGGATCATCTGAACTTTTAGGTTGTGGTAAGAGAGCACTCCAAGAGATCTAAAAGTGGGATCAGAGCTTTCCATAACTGCAGTCTGGAACATGAGCCTTGGTGAGCAGCAAGATCTAGACCAGACATAAGGCTGGGCCTGGAAAAGTGTTTCGAGGTACTTAGAGAGAAGGTGGTGTTTAATTCATAGCACTGTGGGGTCTGGAATTGCTAAACTGCAGTTTATGAGGCTTTGCCCATCCTCCTGATTATTAAACCAGTATGCTATATTAGCTTTTGTTTAGAGTGAGAAGTAACAAATGATTCTAAAAATCCTAAGGAGGGAAAAAAAAAGGAAAAAGACATCAAAGTCTTGCAAAACAAAGGCTGAAAACATCCAAAGAAGAAAACTCATCTCCTCAAAAGAGCCAGAGCCTTGAAACGGAGTTTGTCACATTTTAAACACAAAACAGAGCTGCAGTTCTGTTTTTTGCAGTCAGTCAGGCAGTTTTCTGCAGTCCCACTTTCAGAAGGGGGTTCTCTGTGAAGGGGAACTGGACAGAGAGAGGCTCGTGCTGTGGTGCTTTGGGCTGTTATTCCGCACAGTAAACCATGGAAAAGCAGAGTTCCTGCAAAATACTTGGAGAGGTCAGTGTGATTGCTTAATTCATGTTAACACCCAGCCTTGTGCTGTGTTTTCATCACTGACAAGGCAGTTCCAAAGTACTTACCTGTAAAAACTCGGGGTTCATTTGTTATGAGCTTTTTTTCTGTGTGTAATTTGGAAGCCTGGGTTGGATTTTGTTTTCTTGAACACAAAGCTGTTGGTTTTTGGCAGTGCACATTCTCACTCCCAAAGAGAAAAGGAGACTTTACAACTTCCTGAGTTGCTCCCCTTTCCAGTGTGTTGATGGAGAAGGTACTTGAAAGTAGAACTCAGTGGACTGGGAATAAGAAAGTAACTTGTTTGTGTCTTGTGTTACAGAGCTGGTTACTGGAAGCCTCCCACGTGGTCAAATAGTACCCTCAGACAACCTTATTTTTTATTAAATGAAGTTTAATTTTGAGGTAAGATCCTGTTTAATTTTCTTTGTTATGCATATAATGACATAAAACCCAACTGCAGTGATTTAAAAACTTACCTGCTGCTTGTGTGTGTGTGTATATATATATATTAGTGTAAAATTTTCTTTAGAGAATGTGTGAAATACATACAGCTGTGGCTGTGTTTGTGAGGCGAGAAATCAAGCTGAAAAATAAATGTGATTCCTGACTATTGAGGCACCGAGTAAATATTGCAATTAACAGGCTGGAGACGAACCTGACCATCACAGACAGGGATTGTTTTTAAACAGTTTCCAGGGAGACTGGGGAATATCATCATGTAATAAATGAGTTCTCTAAGCCTGAGGAAAAAGGGCTGTGCCTTTCGTTGGTATGAAAACAAATAGCTGAGAAGATGACTTAACTGTTTCATCTTAGCACATGGAAGAGGTGGCAAAAAGAACAAGGAAAAATCGTTACCAGGATAATTTCACAGCTACATTCCCATTTCCAGAGTGTATTGCTCTCAGAAGAGAATGCCACAAAGCAGTCCAACTGGCTTTGGGCAAAATGTTGATAAATCTGTCTCCATATTCTTAATCTGTTGCGGTTACTTTGACCTTGTCCACAATTACTGTTCTAAATGTGTCTCTGGCTTTGACTGCTCGTCTGGAAATGGCGCTTGAAATACTAAAAGGTCGCTAATGGAATTTTGTCCTGCTATTCTCCATGTTTGAAAAATGTCTTTAGTGAACTTTCAGAGCAGCCTATAATTAAAGCAGCATGTCAGTTTGTATCAGCTATGTCTAAGGACAAGGTTAAGTGAAGGTGTTTTAGGTACAGATTGAAACAGGCTTTGCTAAGAGCAATAACAGAATATCTGAATTCCGCCTGAACCGTTTGGAGCCTGCCAGGCTGACTTAGAGCTTTTTGGGAAGATGTGCCCTTTCTGAGCACATTGGATGTAGGAGGAGGTTTGACCTTAGATGAGCACACAGTTGGCAGTGTACTAGGCTAAGGATAATCTAATTGCCTTGTAATGTTTGCACACACTGTTACACCCTGACACGGGTTCACCGGGGTTTCTGTCTCTGTGGAAGGAGTAGCAGCTTGTCTGGAGCTCCATCCTCTTCTCTTCAGAGATTTAGGGTTTCCTCAAGCTGAAAGCTGTTCAGAAATTTTTATAAGGGTTACACAAACTTGTAACTTCCATCTTTGCATATCCAGTAGTTGTGAGCTTTTTCCCTTGGGGGCATGGAGTGCTCTCAACGCTGGAGCAGGAGGAACGTGGTGCTTGCTTGGAACATTCACTCTGATGTACCTGAGCTTTCCCATGTGTCTCAGTGTCTGTGTTGGCCTCTTCTGTGGCTGTGACAGATGTTGATTTGATGGGTGCAAGATGTTCTTGCTCAGCCTTTCTGTTTTCACTGGTGTTGGTGATTCTGGTGGTAACTGAGCCTTCTGCAGTCCTTTGCTGTAGGTCGTGTTCCCTTCCTCAGCTACTCTTTCCCCCCCTCTTTACCCTTCTGTATGTTTTACTCCAAGTTCTTTTGACTAACCATCCCCTGTTTGTTTCTTCTTCTGAAAAAAGGGGTTCTCATTTAATTAAAAAATAATTTAGTCACCAAAAAGATGTCCATACCAGGAACCTGATGTCCAAAAACCTGTTTACATCTGGCACTCACCCTTTGAGATGGCATGAAATGTTTCAGTCCTGAGACCCTGCTGTTCCTTGCCTTCCTCCTCTGCTCAGTTGCTGAGTAAATAAAGGAGCACTAAGCTCCTTCAGCCTTGGTGCAATACCACCTGCCATAGAACTGGTATTTTATGTGTTGCAAACTGATTGGTAACCCGTGATGGAGGTTGGAAGAGCAGTTGGAGTTCTCTGGTAACTATTTAAATGCTTTAGGATGAGATTGTTGATCTGCTGGGTTTTTTTGATGATCTGATTGAAAATCTGAAATCCTGAAAATTGTAAATTCTTCTTTTGAAAATGGGATTTTTGGCTGATGATCTCCTGCTTTTCTGTTTGAGGTGTTTTATGGATGCACCACTTGAGTTGGAGGCTGTGTGTAAACTGCTGCATTTACTTCTGCAGCATTTGCTGGGCTATGATGGCACTTCTGTGTGACCACCTTTCTAGTGAGAGATGCATGTTGGATTAGTAGTGCTGTCTTGCAAATTTTTGTATTATTTTAATATTTTTCTATGAGCCGTTATACCTCTGTGATGTGAAAATTAATAAAGAATGATGATTTATAAAGAAATTGTGTTACTCTCCTGTTGATATCAAATTGTGATTCCTTGTGAGCAAAAATTGTCTGGATAATACTGTACTACATGAGATAGAGGCCAGAGTGTTCCAGAGATAGAAACATAATTAATGATAATTTAGATTCTTGGCTTTGTTTTTAATTCTGCAATAGGTATCATTAAGCAAAAAGTGTGTAAAGTAGAGAACTACATGATGCTGATGGGGGGGTGTTTGAGTTGATATTGGTTGTTCCTCCATTTCTTTTGTGTACTTCTGTTTTTTAAACCTGATTTACTCTGGTTGCTGTGGGGGAATAAGAGGTAACAGTTCAAGTTTTGGGAAACCCTTTGTGTGCAGAGGTGTCTGATCTGCAGCAGAGGGCCCAGTGTTTCAGCAGAGAGCACCTGGCACTGTGTTTCAGGAACCCTGTGGGTAGTTCCAGTGGATATAATTGTGTGAAGCAAATGCTGAAGAAATGCCACCAGGGAACTGCTGGTGGACTGGATTCACTGTTTGATCCTGGACAACTTGTCCTCTTCATGGAACTCCCAACAAGCAATACTGACAGCTGCAGAGAGGGGTCACATGTAGTGGTTTCCATGGTTCACTTGATGCCTTTTCAAGATCGTCGTGGGCCAGTCATTTCCAGAGAATTGGCATGTACATATTTTGCTAAAAAGCCCATGCTATGACTCCTGTTTGAGGCCTCTTCAATAACATTTGGTGCAGTGAGAAAAGGTTGGGTTGGGCTGAGCCAGTACAGGATCACTGTTCTTCTCCAGTTGTTTATGCAGGGAAAAATTCCTGTTGCATTCCCACACTGGTAACACTCTGCTGAAGTGACGCCAAAATGTATCTTCAAGTCTGAAAGATTTCTGTGGGAAGCACTTAGAGTGGGCTTTTTCCATATTGACTCCAGGCCCGTGACCATGTGTTCTGTTGTTCCTATTAGGAATCCAACGGGGAATAGAAATGATATTCTGCTTGCAACAAACTCTGCTAAAAGTCCTGCTGCCAGCCTGGCTGCTGAGTTGAAGTTGACTCTTGCAGTTTGAACCCTTGGCCTTTTTTGCCTAACCCTAGTCTGGGCTTAGTGTCAGCTGGGTAACCTGCTCATGTTTGCTTTGTTCTGTGCTTCATTCTGCCTCCAAGGGGGATGTCCACTGTGGCAGCAGAGTTCTGTTTGCACAAGTTTAAATCTGAAGTGTCTGTTAGTTGTTGGAAAAACTGTAGTAATACTTGATGTTAGTCACAGTAAGAGGTGCCCAAGTATTAAAGCAAAAACTGACTCTATAAAATGTTACCTGTACAGGTCAGAGAATCAAACATCCAAAGTGTTACAAACATCAGCAGTCCTTTTAGAGTTGATTGTACTACGTGGCTTCTTTACATGCTTTCTAATACTGTCTGATTCTTAATTATGATGTTTCTTCATCCTCTGTTTTCATGTGGTACCTTCATATTCACCTCAGAGCAAATCCTAAGGTTTTGTCTTTACTGCACATGCTTATCTGTTCTTAAGTTCTTATTGACTTTTCACAGAATACCGTCTTCTTTTTGTGCAATATTTTATTATTGCAACTGTAATATATATTTGACTTGTACAGAAAGCAGAGGTTTAGAGAAGACAAGAACCATCAGTGGCTGATGCTGGCTTATATTTATGCAGACATGGTGTATTATGGAAGTCAGCTCTAGGTTGTATGCTGAGCATTTGGGATTGAGGGGGCTTGTGCTGATATGACAAATTCTAGACTTATAATCTGGTGAGAAAGACAAATAGATATCAGTATCTGCTTATTTGCCTTTTTATTTGATTATTTGTTTGTTTAAATCACCATCTGGGGACAAAAGACACTCTGGAAATTCATACTTTCTGTGACAGTGATTTTGCTATCATTTGCAGCCCTACCCAGCTCAGTAGCTCCTGAAGGTTGAAATAAAAATGGTAGCTCCAGCACTTCCATTTGCTTGAACCATTTTAAAGTGCACTTCCTCTTTCTGTGTCTGGCTGTTTTAACACAGAATGAATTTTATTGCATTCTGTGCACTTGAACAAGCAAAAGTGGGTTACCTTGCCTGAAGAGTAGCTGCAGCTTTGACTGGGACCCACTTTGCCATGCTTTGCTTTGTATGAATGACAGTTAGTCTCTGAGCTGTCAGCCTGAATTGTCACTAAATGACTGAGCTCTCTGCCAAGCATCCTGATTTCAAATTAGGCCTGCAAGAAACAAGTTTTCTGAGAAATCCCTTTCCCTTCACCCTCGATTTTTTTGATAAGCAGATGAGGCTCATGGTGGAGGTGATGGTTTGGGTGCCAGTGAAAACCAGTTGTGTGAATTCCTCCTTCCCCTGCTTCTGGGCTTACTTAAGTAGGTGAATGCTGACTTGCTGCACTACTGTTGCATTCATTCAAAGAACATTCTTTAAATGCTCATTTTTTTTCTACCTCACTTCCTATGTCAGTGATCTGTTTCAAATAATTGCATTAACTGTTTGTTGGGACAAGTGGATCAAACCTACTGAAAGGAATTTCATTGCCTGTTGAGTCCACCATTTCAGGTGGAATCAATGAGAGCAGAGAACTGTTCCACACAAACCCCATCTCAGGACTGGCCAAAAATGATTTTACTTGAGCCTCTGTGATTTTGTTCTAATGTGTAGCAAAGCTGTTTCTGAAGACTTGTCTACTCCACCTAATTCTGGATGATGATGCTGATCAAAATGATCAATATGGATTTACTTCAGTGATTTGACTAGTTAGGTGGATATTGTGGTATTAGTAGTTCAGCTTCTGTAACAAATAAAGAAGATTGTTTGTAAAGCCTGTAAGAAACTCAAGCAGCCCATTAGTTGCCTTCCTGTTCCCTGAGGTAGATAATCAAGTAGAGTTGTATGAAGTAACTGTTGAGTGCTGTTCTCCTTAAAGAAAACGATCCAGAAGGTCCTGGGCAGCATCAGGTGATGTTCAGGAGGGTGGAAGGAAAGCCAGAGAAGAATGTGATTTGCCGTATCAGCTGATCTGGAACTCAGCAATGCTGTTCCTCTGCCAACAGATGTCACTTAAAAAAAAAGTGAAGTAGGAAATTCAGAGTAATATTTAGACCACAGTAGGTGAACCCAAGAGGTCATGTTCTGTCTGTGTCACAGGGTGACTCGAGTAACAACTCCAAGTGGTTTATTGCCTCCTACTTCGTGGTGGTTCCAAGAGTGGCAGGTGTAGCTCAGAGCTTGAGTGGTGCCTTCAATTAATTCAGTGCAAAAAAAATATTGGAGTGTGCTCAAAGGTTGGAAACCTAGATGTAAAAGCTTTAAAATTGTCCTTCCAGACTTTATGGTGTGAATATACAGAGCTGTGCAAGCCTGGGTTTAACAGCCCACTTTGTAGTTGAACCTGCTACTATTATTAGTGTGGTTTGGAATCTGGGGGTGAAATGCTTCAGTTGACTGCCTTGGAAAATGAGTTTTCTATCAGCTGAATTCTTCCACAGGATACAAAGTGGTTTTAATTTCCATTTATTCTTCCTATCCTCTCATTTTCCTAGGTGTCCTTCAATTACCAGAGATCAGAGAATACATTTGAAGCTACATAGGTACATATCCCACTGTGAGCAAGTTGCAATGCTTGTCATGGACCCAGATAAACCTTAGAAGAGTTCTCTGGTTTAAAAAAATAAAACATCTCCCCAAAACCCAACAACAAACCCCTCAAAAAACCAAAACCACAAACAAACCCACAGCAAACCCAAGTGTCTTCTATATCTCAGATAGCATTTTAATGATACTCTTGGGGTCTGTGAACATCTTTGCTACTGTCCTCCTAAGGACTCTCTGAAAAGGGCTCATGTCTGCAATGGAAACACTTCACTGGGAGAGGAACCTGGACAAAGGTTAATTCATTCCTTTCTGATTTGTACAGAAACTCATGTTTAATGTTTTGAGCTTCCCTTTGCAGGAACGCTGCAAAGTAAGAGCAAAAGCCTGGAAGGCTCTTCAGAGACACTTGTCATTGACTGCCGTAGCAGAGGCTCTTCCTCCTTAGGCTCCTGATTTCTGTGTTAAAACTAGTTCCAGTCAAGCTCTTATCTGATCTGAAAGCTGCTCCAGCTCTGTTTGGAACAATGACATTCCTCCTATAGTCCCTTGTAATTCATACTTCCTTTTGAAGATACATTCCAGTGAGTTAGTTTGCAAATATTCCTTTGGACTTAAAAAGCAAACTGCAGTTGAATTGCTAATAAGCTGACTGTCCTATAAACAGCTCTTAATTAGACCTAAATATTTTGGTCTCTTACATAATTCTGCTTGAGGGAACTTCCTTGCTTGGTTCTTAGCAAAATAGATGCTGTTCCAGTGCAGTTATAATGGGTGAACTGGTATCTATTAATGCTTGCTAATGATTACAGCCTGCTTTCAGAGTAGCCTTTCAAAGCTTGCACTTGTTCATCTTTGTTCTGTTGTGGGATTTTTTTAAAGTAGTTTGTTTGTGAAATTCAGTACTGCATGCCACGGATAAATGCTGTGAGTTTTTGCTGAAATTCTTGAGGGTTTTTAACATAAACTTGCTTATCAGCACGAGTGGGGGGTATGTGTGTTCAGCCACTGTGGTTGAGCAGGGCTATTCTCGGGACAGGGGGCACGTTCTTGCATTTTAATTGTCTGTGCACGCTTGCAAACAGAATAAACAATGTTTTGTGCTGTGCAGTGTTAAGTTCCTTGTATTCTAACTGATGAAAGGAAGGATTATGCTTTTCTGTCTGCTTGTTTAAGCTCCAAGAGCTCTGATTTGCCACTCCAGACAGTATGTGGTGTCTGAGGTTGTCAGGCTACTTCTGGGCCCTCCAAGTTGATGTCTTTGTACTTATTGTCCATTTAGCACATCAACTTTTACTCTGTTGGCTTTTATCTTGCCTTTAGCATTGAGTTTATTGGAGGGGACTTGAGGTATTATTTTGTTTCCTTTCTGACCCCCAGAACAGAGCACTCTGCTCCATCCTGAACTTACTGACGAGGCCCAACTTCCAGCCCAGTGTTCACAAGGGTGATGTCTGTGCAGAAGTGGTGTCCCTGCAGCCCCTCAGTGTCCTGTTCTCGGGGGAATGGCAGAGGCCAGGGGTGACCCTTCACAGTGTCTTGTCCATCATGGAGCTGATGCTGAAGGCTTTGCTTGGACATGGGGACATGTTTCAGGCACACAACCTGGCTGTTTGGCCCCTGTACAGTGTTCTGGAGGAGAATCAGCCTGCTCTTCTAAGAAACCATGTTAGTAGCAGCCCTTAAGCACCTTTAAGGGCACTCTGGTATAAATGAGTTACAGACTGACAGCAGTGGAGCACTGAAGAGAGACCTTCCTTGCAAAGAAGCAGTGTCACCTCTTCTGCGATGAGATGCCAACCCAAGTGCTGTTGGGAGTTTGTGGTAATATCTGTGCTGTTACCCTCTGTGCAGTCAGCTGCCTGCTTGCCTGCGTTGTGGCTCCATTATCCCTGGTTCTGAAGGATGACACTTTCATTTGTGTTCATAGTAGTCCAGCTGGCTTTGTCCTTTGGAGTGCCTTTAGCTTCAGGAGGTCTCACCAGGCCCCAGTCCACTCCCCAACCCTTTCATACATTGCTGTGGAATCAGAGGTTGCACCTCCATGAATGGCAGACAGTGTCAAGTGTCCTGTTTGCTGGTGCTCAGTGCCAGCAGGGAGTTGGCAGTGCTGGAAAGGATAGAGCTCTTCTGTTCCACTGATTTTGGTTACAGTGTTAGTCTAGATTAAAAATGCATGGCTTTGCCTAAACCAGCATGTACACATGTAGGCTTTTAAACTGTGACAGCCTCATGACCTAGATTTGTGTTTGCTCAAGCCTGAATGAACCAGTTAAGGAATGTCTCCAGGGAGACAGAGCTCTCCTGAATCACAGCAGGGCTTTGCTCTGTGCCACACACTGGTGGTGACAACGTTCCTTGAGCTGGCTGGGCGTGGTCCGGATTTGGCAGTGGGAGCTGGGCCACAGGTGCCTAATTTTGGAATGCAGGTATTTTTGGGCTATGTGTTACTTCAAACACTCTGTTGGCCAGGATGTGTAATGAAAGGCAAAGAAATACTGAAATGAGAGTTTGAATTCTCTGTTTGTCCAAAATACCCAGATAAAGTCTGTACTGGATTTAGAGAGGAGACCAGTTAGTGAGCACTGACCTCCCTGATCACTCACACACCCACCTGACTTAATTCCTGCCATTCCTACCCCCATATCTGTGCTGTCTGACAGCTGCTGAGGTGGTTGGAACATCAGTGCCATCTTCCCAGTCTGGCAGAGCTGGGCTCTCAGGTACAGTTCAGTTTCTTGGGGAATCTTCTCTGGAATTTCTGTAGTGGTTGTTTTATTATGCCAGTTTATCTGAGGAAGACATTGTGGAATGGAGACACTTTCTGTCCATTACCTGAGACTCACATTCATAGCATTGATTTGACCCAGAAACTTGTCGAGTAGTGTGGAGTCGGATCCTACACTGAGTTAGTACTTGCTTAATGAGCCTGACAAAAAATCATGGAAGCTTTCTAACTAGGACAAGTTTGAACTTATGTGTGTCATCCATCTCAATGCTTGGAACATTTTAACATAGACAAGTTCACAAACAGCAGATAACTCATTTTTCATGCTGTGGTAGAAGGTTTCTTAGGGAGCTGGCTGAGAAAGCTGTTTGTTGGTGAAGCAGAGAAGTTGATCAGCAACCAAGGGATCCTCAGATTCCTTGGTGGTCCTGTTTGGGTTCCTGTAGGTTCTTTTCATGGTCAGAAAGACTGAAAAGTTTACCACTAGAGCAGAAAATTGCAGCTGGGGTCACTAGTGCCCCTCTTTGCATGCCTTGTGAGGTACCTCCTGCACAAAAAAACCCACCCTCCTGAATGAAACCCAGGGAGGCTCCTCTCTGGAGCACGGAACAAATCATCCTGACCTTGTCTCTTGGAGTGACTGGAGTGAAACTCGGTCCAGACAAATCTGGATCTGTTAAAACTTCCTTTGCTCTAGAAATGTTTTCCCCAAGCAAGAAATTGTGTAGAGTTTTTCCTTAAATTTGCCCGAGAATGACTGGACAAAGGGCTGCTGATAGATACCTGTTTCACCTTTTTTGTTATTGTTAACAGAGAGTTCTTTGGCCACATGGTAGCACAAGCAAATTAATGAAGATACATCAGCAGTGTACGTCTACTACTGTGGTGAAAGTCATCTGGGAAACCTTTGGGGTGTCAGCGTGACTGTGGAAATTCACCAAATTCATGGCTGTTAAAAGCCAACTATATAGATTATTTAGTATTACCTCATACAGCAACTGACTGCAGTTGATGTTTCTAGGAAGTCTGTATTTTTTTTTTATGGTGTTTTGATGCTGTGATACCCAGTTAGTATCAATCAGGCAGACTGACCCCAGCAGTAAATGTTATAAAACATAGATCTGTACATATGTTGGCTACAGATGAATGTAATGTGCTGGATAGAGTTAGGTGTAAACTAACTGTCTGCAAACGGCTTTTTAGTCATTTTCACACTTATTTCATACTAAACTGCTTTTTACACTATTTTCGTGCTCTTATTTCAGTAAGTACAAAGGACCTAACCATTTGTCAGGATGTGCCAGTCCTTTATGTGCTGCTTTTTCCACATCCAGGACAAATTTTAGGAGGCGGTGCTAGTTGACATAGGGGAAGGTTGACATAGGGGACCTGGAGGGAATTTGGAAGAACTCTATTTCTTGTCCCACTGGTTTGGTTCCCTGTTGATGGTTGCAGCAGTGGGCGGTTCACACCAGGGGCCCGAGTCAGGAGAAACTGGGACCTTGCAGAATTTGTGTGGACTTACAACTGGGGGCCCCTTAATCCTGTTACACTGGAGCTTATCTGAACAGTAGATTTCCTGCTGACTGTGGTTTTGTTGATGTCCCTCAACAAGCCAAACTGTGTGGAAGGAGGAAGCTGGAGAGTAAATCCATGCAAAAGCTGATCACTCCCTGGGGTAGCACAGACAGGGAAAATAGACTATTCAGATCTATAAATATTTATGACTGTTTTATCAAAAAGCACTTTTTGTATTTAATGCTCAGATTGTTTCACTGAAAATACCTATGAAGAGATGTTTAGTTTTGTAAACAATAGCCCTTAGAATTTCATAAAACCCTTTTTAATTAAGGTAAATTGTTAAAGAAAAATATTTTAACTGTTCAGGGAGGTTGTATGTGGTTCTAAGGCCACACCTGTTGTAATTTAACAGTAGCAGCATCCTAATTCTAGCTGTGAGAATGTATCTGTGCAGGGAGCTTTGGGAAGGATGCAGTGATTTCAGCTGAGAGTTGAAGAAAGGCTGTGCAAGTGGAAGTGCAGTGTGTGCTGTGCTTCATCCTGCAAGGAGCAGGGCCCAGAGCCCGTATTGACCCCACTGGGACAGTCCTGACCACCCTGCTCCTCTGCTGGAGAGAACTCCTACCTTGGATGTTCTGCTAATCCTCTGTATGGTCACTCCATAGCCCACTTATGTCAAAAAGGGAACGACTCCTCAAAAATGCCAACGCCCCACAGAGGTGTCAGAACGGACCAGTGGCAGTGCAGACAGGATCCTGGGCAGCTGGGGGGACTGTTCCCTGCTGGAGCTGCAGGGCTGTGCTGTGGTTACACCCCTGCTGGCCTGCAGGGGAAAGGGCAGATAGTCCTCCAGCCTGAACTTCCTCTAAAGAACCTTAAAATTGCCTCATTCTTAGGTTTGACTTTCCAGCCCTTTATCTTGATACAATATCTTATTATTTTACCTTCTATCTTATTATCTTGGACTTTATCTCGTACGTTTTAAATACTTGTGCTTGTTTCTTTGTTGGCTGGGTGTCTCTGTGGGCACACAGAGGCCTGTTCATTTTAATCCAAGCACTGTTTATAAGTTAGTTTTGTCCAGATTTCCCAGAACGTGGGCACTGTGGTGGTTCAGCCCGAGGCTGTGACATCCACACTCCCATCCATCCTTGCAGGCACTGGGTTCTGTCACTTAGGATCTGTGGCTCTTTTAAGAGCTCAGAGCTGCTGCTCTCTCTCCCAAACCTGTCAGATCCATAATTTATTACTGTGCCTTACAAGCACAGATCAGTCACAGGCTGTTTTAGAAACTTCCTCCTTGGTTACTGGCAGAGAATTCGGCAGCACCAGGCAAACCATTGCATGTGAAATGCTCTTAATTTGCAGGATCCTCCTGGCTTTTGGTCAGCTGGTCCAGAGGCTGAGTGATTTTGGGGAGCAGAAAGTGTCCATTACTTGCACAGAGAAATATTTAAATGTGGTGTGAATCAATGTATAGAAGATAAAAGGAATGTGGAAGATATTTCCCTCTTGTTTCTTTCTGTGATCTCAGCCCTTTTTCTTGACCAAGTTCTTAGCTCTTTTGAGAAAAAACAGCTGTCCTGTTTTGGCTGTTACCCAGCAGATGAAAACTGCCTGGCCCACTTCTTACTGAAAGCCAAGTGGGGAAGATTCAGAGCCAGAGAGGGATCTGGAGGAGGCAATCAAAAACCTTTCTCTTGAGTTTGAGAACACAGTGGTGGTGGAAGCTGATAAGTCAGGAGATCTTTTCATAAGCTTTTTTTTTCAAATAAAGCATCTTCTGGTGTCTCTGAAACCAAGAGCACTGAGTTGAAGGAGACCAGACCACTGATGTATTTAGGTGCTTTTTTTTTTTAGGGAGTTGAATTTTACCCTGGGAAAAAAGAAGACAAGTCACTGGGAAGACACAGTAACAGGTTCCCAACTTATAAAATTGCATTAAAGATGTCAGGGATAAATCTGCATGTCTGTTTATGTGGGGCAGGGGAAAAAAGATGCTCTGGCAGAGTGGAAAAACTCGCTTGAAAACTTGTGTGAGTAAGGGGGAAATGTAGAAGTAGTAAAAATAAAAATAAAAGTGGAGCAACTGACCTGTGGATGTTCTGGACTCCAGTTTGATGGAGCTTTTCACAATGGATTAAATGAGCATCTGGCAGGGACAGCCTAGGGATGCATCACTTTGCAATGCAAGGGGCCAGGCCAGCCTTCCTTTTGAGCTTCCCTCTGACACATATTTGTTATGATTTATGTGGTGCACGAACACAAAGTGAAAATATTAACAAGCTGAGAAACTGCTCAATGTACTTTTAAAAGAACCTGCTCCAAATTTTCGGAAATGGGGCCTGTGGTTGTTTTAAAATTAGCCAGTGCAGAATGGTGTCACATCGCTGACAGGAGTGCACTGAGCTGCTGGAAGGCTATGGCCTGGTTGTCATTCCTGAAACTTGGTGGGAGGAATCCTGTGACTGGTGACCAGTGGCTGCAGGCTGTTCAGGAGGGGCAGGGGAAGAGAGGTGGAGGCATTTCCCTCCACTTCAAGAGATGGATTAATTGCAAAGAGCTGTCTCTGAAGAATGAGCTTTACAGACTCTCATCCTGCTGGGGGACTTCAGTCACCCCCCCAGCTGCTGGAAGAGTGACACAGAGAGCTGTAGGCAATCCAGGGGACTCTGGAGTGCGTGCAGGATAACCTGAGCCAGGTGACAGCCCTGTCCCAGGGGATGCAGTGCTGGGCCTGATGGTTACCAACCTGAGCTAACTGGGGATGCCAAAAGTGGACCAGTCTGGACTGCAGTGATTGTGCACTGCTGCAGTGAGTGCAGCTGGGAGGGACATGGGGCAGTGAACAGGAAAGTCGGGACCCTGGACTTGAGGAAAACGAGATCCCAGCTCTTCAAGACAGACAGTGGGATCCCCTGGGAAACTCCTTTTTAAAAACACATACATAAATTTATGCAGAAATTATTTGGGGAATCTATTTGAATATGGAGAAAGGACTTGTGTTGTGAAGGGTTCTTGGTGATCATTGTGGAAAGTGCAATTATGGAAGAGTGGTTTGGACTGTTAGGACAGCAAGGGAAGACACTTGAGACGAAACCCAGACTATCTACGAAATGAAACAATACAAAAAGCATCTGTAGCTTCCTGTTTCTGGAGAAAAATACTGTCAAATTTGATGTAGTTTCTGAAACAGAACTGAAATGAAAAATAGCTCATTCTTGAAGCTCTGTGTGGCTGCACAACAGGCTGAAAACATCCAGCAGATCTGTGTGGAGACCTGAGAAAAACCACAACACTGAGTTGCACCCTTTGGGATCTCCAGAAAAGGGAAGTTATGTACTAGGCAAGTCCTACTTTTGATGAAGTAGTTCTTTTAAGCTGTTAGTTACCAGCTAATTGAGTGGTCTGGTAAAAAGGTGTGGTGAGGGGAAAAGAATTTTCTGTCAGCAGTAAATATGTTGGCAATACACCAAATATTGTTCTCCTGTGCACTATTCTGACCTACATCAGACAAAGTATCGATGCTTAAGTAGGTGCACACAAGTTTTTGGAAGATGAATATCCAGGACACCCAGAAAAACACATGCTTCAGAGAGTTTGACTCCATGGCCCTCATGAGACTTTACACAGAACTGCATTTGAATAAATACAACTCGACCGAACTAATTTAATTTGCTTAATGAAACTTTGAGTATATTAAAGCACTGAATGGGAAACTCTAAGCAACAATGCCTTTGCTGCTTTTTTCAGGTGCTTCAGTAGGAACCTGCGGGTGCCTGGGCACCATGGTGGCTCTTTCCCTGAAGATCTGTGTCCGCCAGTGCAATGTGGTGAAGACGATGCAGTTTGAACCCTCCACTGCAGTGTACGACGCCTGCAGAGTCATCCGGGAGCGAGTGCCAGAGGCTCAGACAGGGCAAGGTGAGCTCCTGCCTTTGGCCTTTGGCACCTCACTGGCTGAATTTCAAATGAACATGGACCCACAGGGCTTTTCACACTGTCCTGTTCCTCCGTTTGTCCGGTGGGTTTGGTAGAAGGAGATTTTTAAGTGACAGAAGGTAGTTGAGTTCTCTTCTTTCCTTCCGTACCGACAATGGTTTTCCCACAAAAGTTGGGTTTTTATTTTTGTGAGAGCAATTTTTTCGGTACCATCTTTTTAAAGCAGTGTTTGTGGCAATGCTTTCTAAGAAAATCTGGGCAGACTTTATTTTATGCGTCAGCAAAAGGAAGTGATAGCGTGAATCACAAAAGAATGGCTGGATACCTCCAGACTGTGCAAAGAGAAACGTTTGAGAATGGTTGAGAACTAAAAGCCTCACCATGTTGTGCATGCCATAGTGCTGCCACGTGGGAATCTGATGGAACTGTCTCTGCTTCATGCACAGCTCCCAACCTCCACAGCTTTTCCAAAAATCTTGTCTGAATCGCTAGGAAAACTTACCAGTAGTGGACAATGTTGCCATTGCTTAGAATTGCTTCTCCTGTGCAGGAGTCCTTGGGAAGTCGAGTTACAGAGCTCCACTTTTCAGACAAAAGCTGTGCATTTTCACCATGCTGATCCCTCAAGGCAGTGATTGTGAACAGCTGTAGAATTCAGAGGAGCTAACAAATATCCCTGAACATCATGCATGTCAAAGAAAAGCCTGGGAGCTCTCCTCAGGTTTTACAGTGGGGCTTTTCCTTTATGTGTGGTTGCAGTGCAGTTGCAAACTTCCAACAGCTTTCTGAAGCTTAGTGATGAACAGAAGTGTTTCTAAAACATCCTCTCCCCTTCTGGGGACCTGTTGAAAAGGGTGCAGTGCAGCTGATCAAACCAGGTCCTGCACAACAGCAAATGTGTTTGTCCTGCATTGTGGCTGTCACCTGAGCCCATTTCCCTCCTCCAGCACACCTTCCTGCCATTGATACTAAAGTCCAAGTTGCCAACAGCTCCTGCTGTTTCATCCCTGGGGTGCATCCCCCAGCAATGAGTATCAGAGCAGTCTGTGGTGTCTGTGTTCTGTGCAAGGCCCTGTTTGTGCTTCTGAACCTCACAACCTATTTATAGGTTTTATATATACATATATATTTTAAAATTTTACATGAGTGAGTCTGTATTGAATTTGTATCGTAAACATCATCTCTGTATGTGCAAATCACTTGACCTTTCAGGGGGATTTTTAGTCAAGGTCAGCAGGGAAAGTTTTTCTTTGCATTCAGATGTTTTTGGAAGGATTCTCCCTCTGAAATGGTGCATCTGTAAGGCAGTTACACTTCTATTGAGTAAGGTCTTTCATGCAATTGCATAAGTAATGTGTTTAAGGTAATTGCTGTTAAATGTAAGTTGTTGCTATGCCTGGCATTTAAGGATGAAATACTCTCCAAAAACTGTAGGTATTTTTACCTGACTTTCTGTTCAGAGGGTCCTAACTTGCTGGTCATTGGCTTAAACTGTAGCACTGCCAATAGAAAAAAAATGAATAGAAAAGTGAGCAGTAATTTGGTTGTGGTTGTGGAGTATGATCTGTATCAATTCTTCATGCATGTGGATGGGCCTTAATTTGACAGTCATGATCCTTCATTGCAGGTACCTGAAGTTTAGTCTTTGAAGCCTAAGCCTGGCTTTGTTTCTCTGTGGCAGTGAAAGTTCTATCATTTACTCGTGATTCTGAATGAACCAATTGACAGGGGTTTAACCTGCAGTAGATGCAAGTTTTTCCTGAGTTTGTTATGGATATAATTCTAGAAGCCTTGTTGTTTGTTTTTTTTTGAACCTAAACCTGAGTCATCTACTAAAAAGACTCCCAAGTTTATTATAAACTCATTATGTGAAAGGTTGAAAGCAAACTGTGTTTTGAAAATAGAAAAGCTGCTCGAAATAGTACACTATGGTTTAGGCCAAACTGCTGGTATTTTTGGGTAGTCACTTCTAAAGCAGGACCTGTGAGCATTTAGAGAAGGTTGTCTCAAAGGGAAGTATTTACCAATGTAATCCACAGCAGATGTGACACGTTCTTGCTTAGTGAAGCTCTTGCTCAAGTCTTGTGTAAAGCCTGGTCTACCCTCCCAAGTGCTGCTAAACTAAGTGCTTTATGAAGCATAGGGACAGATTTCTGTCCAAGTTCATTAAGAACAGAAGGTAAGTGTAATGGAGGCTTAACCCTGAAGCTGAATAGCCTTGACTAAAACCGTGTTGGCTTTATTAGGTGTGATATTTTTCAGTGGGTCTCTGTCTCTTCTGTTCCACAGCCTCTGACTATGGATTGTTCTTGTCAGACGACGATCCTCGAAAAGGTATATGGCTGGAGGCTGGAAGAACACTGGATTATTACATGCTGAGGAATGGGGTATGGTGCAAGGCTGTGGCCTCTTTCATCACCATGTTCTTAGAAAACTTGTTTCCTAAGTAGCAACAAGAATGTTTAGTGTTTGGAGGGGTAGGAGGTTCTTGAGTCTGTTCCTGAGACTGGCCCCCTCCTCTTCCTTGCTGTGCCTCAGAGGTTGGGATTTGTGCTGCATCAGGTTGTGAGCTCCTGTGGTCAGTGGTGTCTTCAGAGAATGATTAACAGAAAGTTGAAAAATAACCTTTGTAAGAAGCTTTATGTTTGAGGTGACCTTGTGTCAGAGTTGGTCTTTGTGTACTGAGATGCTGAGGTCACACTTGCTCAGTTATGGCCAGCTGGATTCCAGCCCAAAGGCACTGCAGTCCTTGTTTAATGCTGAACCAGGTTCTGCAGCACAAAGGCACTTGGGGCTGTCCTGCCCTCCCTGAGTTTTGGTCTTGCCAGCTGAGACAAGTTCTTGCCAAGTGACATTGGCAGAACTAAAAGTAGTCACTTCTCAAGTTTGTTCAATGAGCAAGTTTGCCTTAACAAATGCTGTAACAACAGGAAAGTCCAGCCTGGAGGGTGGGAAGGGAATCCTGGGTTAGGCATCTGGGGTACTGGGTTGGCTTGTGGTGGCTTCCAAAAGCATTTAGAAACATTTGTGTTTACTTCCTAGGATATATTAGAGTACAAAAAGAAACAGAGACCTCAGAAAATACGCATGTTGGATGGTTCGGTGAAAACAGTCATGGTGGATGATTCCAAAACAGTTGGGGAACTGCTGGTTACCATCTGCAGCAGGATAGGTAAGATTTTGGGACCCTCACGCTTCAGAATTTGTTTTCTGCCATGTTTTAATTGTTAGGGTGTTATGTGTATGGCTGGCTAGAAATTGGCGCACCTGTTATAAATTTAAACTCGTTGTAAGTTACTATTTAGCAAACACATTTTTTAAACCTGTTGCCCAGGTTTTATCAAAGCCCACAGAGGGTTAAATGTATCCTGAAACTTCAGTATTGAGTAGTTGAAGGCACAGAGTTGACACCAACTGACAGTGCAGTTGCCAGTTTTTTAATCATATGTTACATTCATTGCTCTCCTGCTATGTAATAGAGAATTAGAAATAAATTTATATTCAGTTTTAACTGGATAAAAGGTAAATACTGCTGATCTTGAAATGTACCTAAACTTAGGGCTCTGGGTTGTTTTAAGAGTTGATCACAGAACCATATAATTTGTGAAACAACATATAGAAGCCACCCTGAGCAGCTGGTCAAAATTCATGTCACTTATGGGCTGTCTCAGTATTTAGCTAACCAGAGACATGTTTGAAAACCAATTCATATTTAACTCTAAGCATGCATCCAACATGGATTCACTGAAATCTTAAACCCTGGTTTAAATTGCATTTTGAATTCAAGTGGCCTTAATTTGATTTCAATGACTTTGTTTGCCAAGTGAATCATCTATTTCAATTTTGAGTGTTTCTATGTTGGATTCAAATGTGCTGTAACTAATTCAATTAAAAAGTGCCTGATTTTCATGCATGTGGTCATGTAGGTGGGTGTTTAATTAGCTTGTCTGGTGTAACATGAACATGCTTTCCCACACAGTAGAAAAACCCCAAGCAGAGCAAAGAAATGAGAGCAACTTGGCACAGGAGCTGAAGGTTGTGAACTGATTTGTGATTCAGTTTCGTGTCAAATTCATGGCAAGCGTTGAGTTTTAACAGTTTAAAAAAGAAAAAAACCATATCTTTCCCATGGTTTCTGTTCCTCAGTCAGCTCTGCCAGGTCTCCTTTGCAAGGAAGCAAGTGAGCAAGCTGGGATTGCTCAGTCCTCAGGGAGCAATTGGAGGCACCCAGGAATGGGAGCTTATTATTTTGTGTCTTCATTTTGCAATTTACTGCTATTTGAAATTACAGCATGTTTTTAAACTGGCAGCTTCTCTTGGTAGATAACAACAAAAAACACCCCTAAATACCTTTCTGGAGGTGGCAAATGCAGCATGTGGCAAAGGAATGATGTATTGGAAGGCAAGGCCAGATACTGGTAGAGGTTGTAGAGGATTCTTCTCACTGCCCATTCACTGTTTTGGCATTTCATCTGGCCCCTTTGCTGTATTTGGTATTAACTAGTGGTGTTTGAATATCTCTGGAAAAAAATGTTCTTCATCCATCCTACAATATATTCAATTGTTATTGTTACAAGCACTGGATTTATTTATAATTCCAGGAATAACAAATTATGAGGAATATTCCTTAATCCAGGAAAGCATCGAAGAGAAGAAAGAGGAAAGTACAGGGACACTAAAGAAAGACAGGACACTGCTACGTGATGAAAGAAAAATGGAAAAACTGAAGGCAAAGCTTCACACAGATGATGACTGTGAGTAATGTGTTCCAGCGTCATTCTTTGATTAATATCAAGCAAGAAAACTAGACAGTTGAAATGATTCGGTGTGTCTCAGCTGATTCCAAGCTGCATTTTGCATCCTTTTATTTAGAGGGTTGTCTGTGACTCAGTGATTTTAGAATGGGGTAAATGTTTAAGTTATTGCCTCTGTGAGAGTCAGTGGGTGTTCTGAAGTGGGTTACTTTTTTGGTAGGGGTATTCCATCTTAAGTCTGAAAGGGTCATTTTTGTCCCTTCATTAAATTTGGATATTTAAATATTGATGCCTTCTGAAAGCCATCAAAAGGGAGTTTTGTCTTTGAAAGTATAAATTTTAACGGTAAAGGGAGTTTTCCAAAGAACTAAGACAGTGTTAGATTTGTTTCAAGTCATGAGAACCATTTTTTTTTTTGTTCTCCCTTAAGACACGAAGATTCACTGTACCTGCAGGAAGGTGGTTTGAAACTGTGCTCAGGAAATAAACAGAAAAATCCTTTTAGAGGTAAAAAGTGGTAAACTTATTTGGCAGTGAAACTGTAAAGGTCTAAATTTATACCACTAAAGCATTACTATAGTTGTTCCTCCAGCAATATTCATGGTGTTTTGTGCTGGAGTGGGTTCTTGTTTCCCAGCAGATGTGCTGTTTGTCAGTTCTCATTTGTGGCAAAGCTTCAACGCTGATGATTTAGGCACAGAAGCAAAAGCAGCATGTTTTGTGGAGTTTGCCCCACAGAGGAAGTGCCAAATGTGTGTGTTGAGCAGTGGGGGGTGTGCTCTGTTGCAGTGAACTGGCTGGATCACAGCAGGACCTTCAGAGAGCAGGGGGTCGATGAAAACGAGACGCTGCTGTTGAGAAGGAAGTTCTTTTATTCAGACCAGAACGTGGATTCAAGAGATCCAGTTCAGCTTAATCTGCTTTATGTTCAGGTATGGTACCTTCTGCCTTCTTTGAGGAAACTTGGGGAGGTGAATTAGGAAAAGTTTGTTGCTGAAATACTCCCATCTTCTAGAATTCCAAATCTGGGTGTGCTTTGATTTTTACTTTTTTTGTCTACCCCTCCAAAAACATGATAGTACAGAGGCTTTACTGATTCTTTTTAATCAAGTGCTTCCAACCCAATAATGGACATTCAGCCAGAAAGCCACGGGTTTTTCTGTCCTGTTCCCTTAAAGTTCATGCATGTCTTCAGTCTCAGGTTACTCCTTCTAGTTCTTCTCCCCATTCTCCTCTACTCTTCCTGTGTGATGTCAGTCTTGCAAACAGCTTTCTGTTTCTCATCTCCTTTCTCTTCTGCCTGGTCAGAGAGAGACTTATCCTTTCCCACCTTCCACCCAAGGCAGGGAAGCACACAAGGCAGGAAGGCTCCCTGTCACATGGACCATGTCATGCAAACACCCAGGCAGGTGCCCTGAGTTGTCACAGGTGCTGGATGTACACCTACAGATACTTTAGCAAAGGCAAGAGCTTCAGGCAGAAGATATCATTTAACTGAAGGTGCCCTTGTGGTTGCCTGTAATGCAGTCTGAACAAAAAGCAGGCTTTAACACTCTTTATTAAAGTTGTTTGTTTTGTTTTTAAGTTTAAAAAAAAAAAAAATTGAAAGTTTAATGGAATGCTCTGATGTTCTACTTGGAGTTGCTCTAAATTACATTTTAAAACTCTGAGGCAGAAGATAATGCTGGTAAAAGATCAGTGTATTTTCCAAGTATTTTAGAAGACTGTCACACTGAGCTGCTCTTCTGCCACTTAGATATTTATAGTTCTTTCAGGCTATTGTTATGACACACTGTGTTGATACTGACTTGTCCTTGTTTTGTCTGTGGATAGGTGAGCCTTCTGTTGCCAGCACAATAAAATCTGTCATCTTCTATGACCACCAAATTCCCACAAAAAGAGGAAAAAAGCTGTGTGCCTTCTGCTGTTGCCACATTCATAACAGTAATTTAGTTTTTATGTACTAGTTATGGAGATCATTTTCCCTCCTGTTACGAGGCAGTGAGATCAAAGCTTCCCAGTGCATGTGTAGACACACACACATATCTGTACCTGTGTGGACATACACAGAAGTGTCTGTGCATCTGTTGTATTTCATGTGCATGTCAGGAAAATGGGCGCCAAGTTCTCTTTTTGATCAGAATTATTACAATCCCAGTTTCAAAAAGTTTCCAGAGATACTCACCCTGAAATGTGTATTTTGTTAGTCATAACCACAACCAGAATGGAAGAATAAAGACATTCAGACAGCAAAGTGTGTTTGTGTTGCTGGCTGTGTTCAAGCTTTCCAGGAGTTTCAGAGGTGCAATAGTCACTTTGGATGTCCCTGACTTGTCTTTGCTTGTCTCCTCTAGGCTCGTGATGACATTCTGAATGGTTCCCATCCTGTCTCCTTTGAGAAGGCCTGTGAGTTTGGAGGCTTTCAAGCACAGATCCAGTTTGGACCTCATGTAGAACACAAACACAAACCTGGATTTTTAGAGTAAACACTTCTAACTTCTAAATTTGGGTGACCTCAAGTGTAACTAATGTTGAGTTGTCACAGATTAAACACGTTTTGTTGCTCCAAGCAGAGGTAATGAGATTCAGTGTGTTTTCTGTAGCAAAGCTCCCTGTGAAAGGAGCCCCTGTTGCACAAATCAGCTGCTGAGGGGACTTCTGGCAGTGGCTTTATTAGACAGCACAGGGCACCAGCTCCTGCCAGGGTGCCAGGGCAGTACTGGATTCTACAGGTGCCTGGTGATCTGGGAGAACTGAGGGTTTGGTCTGCCTTAGAAATTTGCTTCTGCCTGCCTTTAGTGATGCCATGTGTGGATTCAGTGCCATATCAGTGCATATCACTGTTTGATCTGCTGGAAAGGTGCAAGAGTGGAAAGGTGCCTTGTCTTTTTAACAAAGTGAATATTGCCATGTTTAGAGGTTAAATTTTGCAAACTGTTTAGTGGCATCTATCAGGGATTCAGATTCACCCCCTCTTGGTGTTGCATGAATGGAAATCTGGAACTGTGCTCCTGGTTTCAGACACAGACTGAAATCCTGCTCATAGGTGGCCCATCCTTTAGTCTTTGTGGTACTTCACTGCTCTCAGCAGGGCAAGTTTAGTTTGACTGACATTTAGATGTTCCATTTTTCAACTTATTTTAATTTTCTGACTGGTTTACCTGCAGCAGAATTAACTGAGGGCCAAAGTCTGAGCAAAGGAATGTAGGAAGGTCAAAGAAAGCTATTTACTGCACAGTCCATCAAGCCTTGCCCACATAGGAGGCTCATAAATACCTTAATTGGAAGCACAAACCAGTGGGTGTGTATTTGGTTCCTGTCCTGTTCCACTGGCAGTTCTCTCTGCTGACTCAGGCTGCCTTTGGGAGCTGGGCTGGGGTTTGCTGCACCTCAGGGAATCACTTGAAAATGGTGAATGCTTTGGAACATGCAGAGCTGTGACACTGGTTGTTTGAAACTCTTCACTTTGGGAAAATATTCTTGAAGTAGCAGGTCAGTTCTATGAACAGACATCTTTCAGTGCCAATTAGTAATCAGCTCTTCTTTGTACTGTTTGTCTGCTACTGGCTGGCCCATGAACCTTTCCTGCTGGGACTACTGATGTCTCTTAAGAATAGTGGGGACCCAGTGTAAAAGCTTCCCCGTTCTCCTGGGGTTTATTTCCCAGAACTGAAAGCAGTTACACAACAGTCTTTCCCTGGGATTTGTCCATTGTCCCTCCACTCACTTGAGTATTCCTGCAGCAAACCACTAGGATATTATCTCAGGATAGGCTGATGTTGTGGCATGGAAATGATTTCCAGAGTTAGTTGTTCCCAGCAGCTACTGCTTTTAATTTGGAAAGCAGCCATTGCAAAATGCTGCACACCATTCAGTTGCTTCAGTTTTTCTAGGATTTTCTGGTGTTCTGCTTGGTCCTTTCAGTGTGAAGATGAAACTGCTGCCTGGATGATGTTTCTACTTTGTATGCAGTGCTGAAGAGTTTGAAGTCCATCACAGGGTGAAGTCATCACACATATAGTGTTCATTATCTCTTTTTATCCCAATAGAAATGAAAGGTGGTAATAGCTGTATGAGGTGTTAATAACTGAACTGTATTCTAGAAAGAGAATGTTCCTCCTATGGAAATGATTTTGAACCAGAATTCCAAAATTTAGAACCCTGTTATGTTCTACAGGGTATTTTCTCTGCTGTTGTTTTATTTTCATTTAGGGCCTTGACTGTATTAGACTCAAACTTTGCAGGTCACCAGGTGTAACTGCTCACTGTCCTGGTGTACAATCAGCTTCGTAAAATTAAGGATTCTGATTTAGAAGTAATTCAGATTTTGTCCTCTAGAGGAAACTGTTGCAGGATTGTAAGTCCCCATTCATCGTCTCCTAATTTGAAGTGTCCATGCTTATGATTTCATGTATATTATTTAGTGGTTGTGCATTTGGCTTTAGTAGCTTTCATGACAGCCTTTTTGGGAGATCTCACGTTTTTATTTTGTGACTCTAAGCAAGCCAAGTGATCCTGGCTCATTATGAACAGTATATATAAATAGTGTAGAGAAATGCTGATCTATTTTTTTTTTCCTGCATCTCTCATATTTCAGAAAAAAACGCAATTTGTTGTTTTGGATTTTTTTTTCCCCTTTGAAAAAGAGTGAGATTTTTTTAAAGTTTCATCCAACTATTTTCCACTCTTTGGTGCATAAACATTGATTCTTTCCAAGTAGAGAAGTAGTTACATTTTATAAAACAGTATGTGAAATACATTGGAGAGGTATGCTGCAGATGCCCTGAAGGAGAAGCTGTCAGCTCATGCTGGAAACAGCACACAACAGAATGGCATAACATTTCATAAAGTTGCTTTGAAACAGCTTAGCTTAGTTTGCCATGTCTGCAATATGTTTCTGTAGAGAGACCTTTTGTGTCCTTTTTTGTCACTGATAAATTATTCTTGGCACAGAGGAAGATCACTGCCTGCACCTTGCTAAGACTTCGGTGTTGGTGGTTGGGATTTCCTTGGGGCTCCTGCCAAAGTAAATTGTGAAAGCTTTTAAACTATCATGTTGCAGATAGTCCTTCCTCGTGCCCTTCCTCGTGCAGATGAAGGTTTGCAGGGCACCTGCAGAGGTACAGGGACTAAATTTGCTGGGAATATCTAATAAATTGCAGATGGGAAGGGAGCACCTGGATCTGCACACCTTGGCTTTCTGTCTGCGAGCACATCGGCAAATAAAACCCAGAGCTCTTCGGGCTTCCCTGCCCTGTGATGTGTCTGTGGAAATAAATCCTGAGAAGAGATTTTGTTATCATTAGTGAGATGTAACTATTAGAGCATCAGAAGAAAGAGTAGCAAGGACAGTTTTTCTTTACTTTGGTTTATAATGCTAGAGCTTTATGGAAGGAACATGAGTGATCCCAGTACTGACCAGCATTTTTGAAGAGAGCACAAAATCCTAGTTTAGTCTTTTTGTTGGTTGTCTGCAGTGGCAGGGTTTTGTGTTTAAAAACACAAACAGAAAAAGCACACTAAGCCAAACAAATAATCCAGTGTTCACTCCCTCAAAATGTAAAAGCAAAGCAACACCCACAGAACAGCTGAGCAAACTTTTTGCCAGTCTTGTTTAAAACAACCCATCTTTCTCAAAACTTCTGGTTTGTATCATAGGAGTTAGCTGTGTCTTTCATCATTAACAGTGTGCTTGCTTACTGAATAAATCCAAATGAGGGGGGGATTCTCCAATCAGACTTTCTCTGTGATTCCTAATAGTCCAAAGCAGGGGGAATCCTTAGGGACTAATTATTTTAAGGGTGGAAGTTCCTTCAGATGGAAAATGAGCTGCTGAGTATATGACACAACATCAGCACAGTAGACTATTCCACCTGGGAAGGTGCAATCCAGTAAAGAACTGTGATTTGTTAAAGCAGCATGTTGATGTGTCCTCAAGTTAGGGTGGCATTTGGCTGAGATGGAGAGTTTATTTTGTTACACAGCAAAGAGGTACAGATGAGGTATTTAAAGAATCCTTCTCACTGAACCCTGTCATGGAGGACAAACTCATCTAGTTTAATTTGTATTCTGAGTACCTTTATTGTCTGAGTGCTACAGGAAATAAAACTGGTTCTTTTTGACTTTGTTTTTGAGAGAACACCCTGGTTTTAAGTGTCCACTTCAACGGCTTTTTAGTTCTTCAGTACAATAGCAGTGTTCTAACATTTCTTGGAAGACACAGAGGAGGAGCTTGGTGCCTCCCACATATCAGCAAATCCAAGTGCTCCTGGAAAGCAAAAGCAGTGTCTGAACTCCAGAGCTGGCTCCAGCTCCCATGACTCCTTCTCCCAGATTACAATAAGTGCATTTGGATTTTGGTGTGAACCCCTCTGAGCTGCTGAGACACATCAGAGAGTTTATAAAAGTGTCCCAGCTGTGGTTTGCTTCTGATAACTTTTAAAACCATGAGAGGGTCTTACATGTAACTAAAGTGGGTTTTTTTCATTATATGAGGTAACCTCTTGCTCTCACTCTGCTTTAGACAGTTTTGTTTCATTGTATAGGTATTTTGCACCCACTTTAGAAAGCTTGGGGGACTTACTGCCAGTAAAGAAGCATGGAAAGCATCCCTCCTGGAGAAGGAACCATTAACTATGGCATTTCTTTCTTTTTGTTTTTTCCCCTAGCCTAAAAGAATTCCTGCCTAAAGAATATACCAAACAAAGAGGGGCTGAAAAGAGAATATTTCAGGTAATTGTGGGGCTGAAAAACCTGCTTCAGTTTTACTGCCTTTATAAGAAAAACATGAGCTTTCTCAGGTGTATACTTGGATTATATATTTGGATTATATGGCTATCAGAAAATCAAGTGCAAAGGATCTGACTGCTTCTATTTCATTTCTTTAGCAAATCCTGAAGAAATAAAATACCTGATCCTGAACCTTTTTCCTTCACTGATGATTATCCAATATACGTTGCTAAAAAGACAGAGTGAACATGCAGTGTTGTAGGATCTTTTTGTCAGTTGTGTTGAAATGCAAAGCTGTTTGTTTGTACTGAAGTAGGTGCACATTTTAGGAAAGCCAGTTTTAATTCCATGCCTTGTTCAGTCGTGACCAGCCCCAGTGCATGGACAAGTGAGGGCACTGATGGTGGGGAGAAGATACAACAGGAAGGTAGAATAAGTGAGCTGCCTTTTGGGGAAAAAAAACCAAACAGCTCTTTCCCAAGTTATGAAATTCTGGAGTTTAGCAGGTGGTTCAGCAAATATTCCAGCTGCAATGACTATACTGGTGCTCCTTGGGATCCTGGTTGTGTTGTCTGTGCTGAACTTGGCAGATGTGAGCAGCTGTGTCCCTGGGATGCACAGGGTTCTGGGAGCTGCCCTTGCTCCTCCTTGGAAGGCTGTGGAGGTGGTGACAAGTGGAGCAGGAAGGCGTTTGCGGTGTTCTTGGTGCTCCCCCTGCTGCCATCAGTCACCAGGGAAGAGGTGGCAACAGCAGTTCAGAATCATGTCAGGGAAGGTATGGTGGGATAGAGAACCCCACAAACAGTATTTAAACAGCAAGACATTGGGCTGGGATTTTCAGCAGAATTGTCTGGGGGTGGGAGAGCAGGTGCTGAGCTGAAGTTTGAAGTCGTAAGAAGGGTGGCTGTCATTACGTACCAGTAATCATGTGTACTAATGAATAAATGTTTAAATAATAAATACACTAGTTTACAAGACACACCCAGATCAACTATTTAGAAAAATCATTGTTTCTTCCTCAGTTGCAGAATTCTTTTCATGTGATGGAAAAAGATTTTGGATAATGTTGCAACTGGCCAAAAAAGGGCTCATTGGAAGTACCTCCAAGAGATGAGAAATGGTCAAGTACAAAATGTGAGGCTCTCATGAGTCAGAAGTTTTGGGCACAAAGCAGGAATAAATAGTCTCGTTCTGGAAAAAAAAGAAAAAGTGGGTGCTGGGACATTTAAATTATTTTTAAGAACTGAGTGAAGAGGCATGAATGGTATGAAACCAAATAGTGTCAAATAGCAGGAATAGCCAGAATTTAAAACTGTGTCAGAAGTGGTTTAAATGTGCTTGATCTGAGGCACACATTGAATGGATGATGGTCAAAGAGGAGTGTTCTGTTTGCACAGGTTGTTTATGGTCTCTGATGTGAGGAATTAAAGTCTTGCTAACATTTCTACCCAGTATTTTTTTCAAATCTTCTAATTGTGCTGATTATTAACTAACCCTCCTGAAACAGGTAAAAGCTGTGGCCTTTTTTTTTTTTTTTATGTTTCCAGAAAGCCTTGATTCTGCCTAATTGCTGCTGCCCTCTCATTGCAGGAGCACAAGAACTGTGGGGAGATGACTGAGATAGAAGCCAAAGTGAAGTACGTGAAACTGGCCCGCTCCCTGCGCACCTACGGCGTCTCATTTTTCCTGGTTAAGGTAATGTGGATCTTGCTGTGCCCATTGTACCCTTGGTTATGAATGACCTCTGATTCTACCCTAAGCAAATGTTTGTTACTTCAGTCACTAAAATATTTCAGTTTCCTGGGGCAGTGAGAAGAGTTTTAAATTGTCATCCTCTGCACTTCCCTTGCTTCCCTTGGTGGGCATATTCCATGTTGCTTTTCTCCTATGGCAAGCTGCACTTGAATGGACAACAAACCTTTCCCACCTTGTTACAGGAGAAAATGAAAGGCAAAAACAAGCTGGTTCCCCGTTTGCTGGGTGTCACCAAGGACTCGGTGATGCGGGTGGATGAGAAGACCAAGGAGGTGCTGCAGGAGTGGCCGCTGACAACTGTGAAACGCTGGGCTGCCTCCCCTAAAAGCTTCACTCTGGTAATCCTCCTGTGTATATTCAGAGGGAGAGGGATTTGTGTGGCAAGGAGAAAGGCCAAGGTGGACTTTGAGCAGTTTCTGTTGTGTAACTTGTTCTCTCTCTGATTTTCTAGCATTACATAGAGTCACCGAGTCCTCAAGTGATAAATTGGCCCATATTTGCCTCTAAGGTCAAGCTGTAGTATGATGCTTCTAGACAGACCAGTTAGTCAGAAGTACTGTTTAAATCTTTTCTGTTTACATCTGGTTTGTGCCTAATTACTGAAACACTGAAGAAAACACTTTTATTCTCAGCTGTGTAAACTGTTACGGTGCTTGTTTTTCGTAATGTTCTTTGTGGTGTGCGAGATAGGAACCTAAGCGAGGTCAGATGGTTCATTCAGACATTTAATAGTTATGGAAGAAGTTTCATGAATGTGATACTTTGTTAATTACTTGGTCCAAAGGAGACTACTGCAAGATTCATTTTGGATACGAAAAGGTTGTTTAAAGTGGTAGAGCAAGAGGCAGAAGCTGGAAAATTACATTCACTTGATTCATGTGCATCTAATTTCTGATTGCATGGATGATTATGCTCTAGGATTAAATTCTGAAGGTTTTCCTCCATTCTTAAGTGACCAAGTCTGATAAAATTAGACAAAGTGTCTCTTGGGCATTTCAATTTATGAAACATGTGTGACTAAGCTGAAAAAAAGCATTCTTGTCTCCTCCCTCACTCCCATATATCCTGGTTTAGAATCTTGGAACAGTTTCATTTACTGTTGGATATAATAAAATGACTATACAAACAATTTTAAAATCTGAATGCTCTCTTATTTAGTACTGTTTCTTACTTAGCGTTTTCAAAGAGGTTTTGGGTTTTTTTTTTCCTCTTTTTCTCCAGGATTTTGGTGAATACCAGGAAAGCTATTACTCAGTACAGACCACTGAAGGAGAACAGATCTCTCAGTTAATTGCAGGTTACATTGATATCATCCTAAAGAAGGTACAGTATTAACATCTTGATATATAGCAAACAAGCTGTAAAAATCACTGTACAGCAGTGCAAAAACTCAAATATGTGCAAGCTGCAGTTCTTTCTCTCATAAAGTCTGTGTTGCATCTTTGTGTTTTGATGTTATTTATTTTTACCTGTCAGTCAGTCAGTCACTGCTTCTGGAAAAATCAAGGTTATTTAAGTGTATCAGTAGCATGGGTTGGGCTCAGTACAGCCCTCCTGGGCTTTGCTTTCCTGTCTGGAAGCTGAACTGGTGACTTTGTATATCCAGAGAAGGGTCCAGAGCTTTGACTATGGATTTTAAACTACGGTCCAAGCTGATGGATCAGGTGGGAAGAAATCACCCCCTAGAAGCAGTGTTTAAAACTGCAGCAAGGGCTGCACAATAATTGCCCAGCTGCTGAAGGCAGCAAAGCTGAGGAAGGTCTTTTTGCTCGAGAAACAAAGAGAAACCCTCAACATTATATTGCTTTAAAATACTGTGATCCGTAAAGCAAAGAATTAGACCTCATTTGTGCAGAGGGATAAAATCAGTGTTGATGAAGAGGCCTGACTGCCTTGAAATTTGGTTTTATGGAATGTGCCTGGGAGGAGGGAGGAGAGGCTGATACTCATCTCCAGCATCCAGAATATTCACAAGTAAAGAAGTGCAACAGCAGAAAAGAACCAGTTTGCCAACAAACATGGAGCTGAGTGGTCATATCCTAAACATGTTGTGTAGAAAATTGAGGTGGTTCAAATGGCACTGGTTGCTTCCTGTCAGATTTTTACTTTATTAAGGTTCAACCAACCTACCTCATTATTTACTGTAATAGATTTTAATAGGAAAGAAATGAGAAAGTTAAGTAGCTCAGGAGAATTTATTGCCTGTGTTCACGGTGTAGGGTGCAGCATCAAGTGTTGTGCCAGAAGAGGTTGAGCAGGATTGCCAGAACTCATCCCAGGATGTGCCTTTTCCTCTGGGACTGTCAGTCTCAGGTTTAATAAATGTCAAATAAATTGCAGGTTTGTATGGATGGTTTAGAACTTGATTCAAAAGTTACTTTGCTCTCTAATGCCAAATGGAAGCAGGCTTCTGTCTTGATAGAATAGGATACAGATGTGGGAATTTCCATTCCCAGGCCTTTGATTTTTTTTCTTTACCATCTGCTGAGACATTCAGTTTAAGATGAATGAATTAGGAGCAGGTTAAACAACAAACAGCCGTGGTGAGTATGAGAAGCTGCAGTTCACAGCTGTTGAGCCCACGTTATCTCAGTGATGCAATGCCTCAAGGGATGGTTTATTGCTCTCAGTGGCATAATGTTAATTGTTGCTGTGTTTTGGGCTGTTCCAGCTCATTTTTTCTGGTGTGGATTGGTAGGTACAGTTTTTCCTGCTGAAGTGTTACTGGGGCAGTGTTCTCCAATCCCTCATGTCCACCTATTTCAGTGACAGGTCATTAATCAGTTGACAGGGAACCCTGAACTTGAGTTACTTCTACAATTTTTAATTTAGATGTAATTTTTTACTTCACATTAACATGGAAGTAAGGCACAATTTTGACTAGAAAGAGGGAGTTTCAGTTTGTGCACCTGATCAAACTATAATAGTAAGAACTTCTCTCTCCAAAGTTGTGTGTGTGTGCATAGTTGTGCACAAGGAGTTCCCATTAAATGGACCCAAGGTCATAGTGGGTGCTCCTCTATTTATATCCATCTATATATTACATCCAATATATGTATTGGAAATCACAGAACAGGGTGAAAAGCAGTTTCTTTGCACCAGCTCACAGGTAGAAATAGACTGTTTTTATTAGGCACTCCCTCTGTTATTTATGGTAGTTTCCTGTTGTTTCCAGTGCTTTAGATTTCCTGCCCTTGTGTATATTTACCCCCCTTACAGCACTGAAGACAACCTGCTCAAACACTCAGGTGTGCAGGCTGTCCGGAACTTCAAAGCACCTGTGATAAAACAACTTGGGGACAGGGTTAGATGTGTTGCCTTTCCTGTGGATATGTATTTCCTGCTGGCAGGTTGCACCATGTGGTAACATTTCAGATGCTAAACATGACTTGGAGCTCCTGAGTCAGCCTGATGTTGCTGAGTTAGAAGAGAATGGGAAAAGGAGAAGGTACATGTCCTGTCTGTGCGGGCATTCGCTGCTGTTGCACATCACTTGGTCCTCAGGACGTTTTTCCCCGTGGGAAAAGACAATATCTGAGCACTTTCCTTATCCCTTTGTTAAAAAAAAAGCACCAGCAGGCTTTTTGGCTTTATGTGCTTCATCTGCCAGGGTTTGGAGCCTGATCTGTTGGCTGCTACAGAGCACCTGTTCTGAAGTGCAGGTTGTGTTGCCCCTCACTGCCCAGAGCTTGGTATTCAGCACCAGGCAAGGCTCTACAGATTCTTTGGTTAGCTTTGTGATAAATGGCAAGGGAGTGGTGGAGAGAAAGCAAAAATCCGCACATTGTTTAACTTGATTTCTTTTTTTTCCCCCTTCCTCCAGAAACAAAGCAAAGATAGATTTGGGCTTGAAGGTGATGAGGAATCAACCATGTTGGAAGAATCTGTTTCACCTAAGAAGTGAGTGTAAACAGCAGGAGGAAATGCTCTTTCTTTGAATGCCACATTTAGCTGCAGCAGCTCTTTTCAAATGAAGTAGGACAGTTATTGCTGGTAAAGAATGGTTTGCTGCAGAGTATTTCAGTAGGAGGATGTACTACCCCCAGGCAATTCAGCAGGCTCCTAGGTTCCTTCCAGGATTGAAAAGCAGGTATTTGTCCCAAAATTGTTGGTTAAGGAAACCAGCAGTTTGTGCTAACTCGACTCTTGAACAAAGGAATTCTGGCTGTAATTCAGTAAAGTGCTGGGGCGGAGATGGGGATGATGAGGCAGAGCTGAAAATGTTGTATTAATTTTTTTATCTTTGTGGAAAAATGTGGGATTTACAAGGTTTTAGTTGCTCGTGTCTGCTGGTTCCATGTTTTCCAGTAAGTGTGACTGCTGTCAGTTTAGTTGTACACTGTGTTATTGCAGTGTATTATGTGTATGTATGTATATATAACATAACATAACGTGTATCTGGTGTATTCACCAGACAAACCCATCAGGTGTTTGGTTTGGGGAAGGGTTAGGGTTTGGTTCTGATAGGGGAATATTTGGTAGGCCAGGCAGTGCTTTTGATGGGAAAGTAACTTAATACAGCAAAAAGCAGAACTGTGGGCTGGCCATGCTTGTGGAAAGGAATGTTAAATCCTTCCATGCAGTGAAAGAATAGAAACAGATTTTTGACATTATGAGCTGTAAAAAAGCCACTTCAAGTCTCCTCTTGGAACTCTGAGGATGGCAGTGTCAGCAGTGTATATGTGAAAAGTCCACTTGATTTATTAAGCATAGGGTTTATATGAGATAGACTTGTTAGATAGTTAATGTGGCCTTATGTGTAACTTCAACTTTGGATGGGTCACACATGTTCAGACGTCCTTTATTTTGACATGGCCCTTTCCAAATCACTTCCAGAATATGCTGTCAGCTAAGTGCTGTGCAGAGAAGCCCAAGACTCATAATAGATAAATACAAGATATTTTCACAGTTGAAATCACTCTTTTTCCCCCAGCAGAGTGTTATTGTTAAAGCCTGAATTTCTGTCAACGCTTCAGTCTATTAAAGCTTGAATCATATTTAAATATGAGCAGTATATCTGGCAAAGCAGCTCATGACCATGAATTGGCAGTAACTTTATTTATTATTCTTGAAAGTATCCTGCCCTCCAGCCCATTATCTGATAGACTGCCAGATTATTAACAAGTACAGTTGTGCTCATGTGTATAAAGGTGAAGGAAAGAATGTTAGTTTTCATCCTAGTTCTAGGAAGTGCTTGCAAAAGACATCTCCACAAGGTTTATGCTTTTATTTTCTATTGATCAGTCAATGATACAACTGAAACAAAGCAGTTGTTATGCCATAAACCTTATTCTGGTTCTGTCTGCCAGGTGTCTAAAAGGGTTAAAGCACTTGCCCCACGTGTACCAAAGCTGCACATTGCCTTTTCCTTGGTACCTGCTCTTTAGTTTTTATTACAAAATTCATATTCTATTATTAATAAAGAATAATAATAGTCAGAGTAATAAATCTGCCCAAAACCCTTGAATTGTTTTTCTAATATGTTGGGAAATTATTAGAAAGGGAAAGCGTAAAGTTTTCCGGCTTCTCCAAACGTTATAAAATGCAGTTTAAAATCCTAAAGGAAGAGCAGATGGCAGAACCTGATTTGCTCAGGAGCTCACTGATTGTCTGTTGGGTGGTTCTTTCTTTGTTTTTTTTGCAGGTCTACCATTTTGCAGCAGCAGTTCAACCGGACAGGAAAGGTGGAGCACGGCTCTGTGGCGCTGCCCGCTGTCATGCGCTCGGGCTCCAGCGGCCCCGAGACCTTCAACATTGGCATCATGCCCTCCCCCCAGCAGCAGGTCACAATTGGGCAGATGCACAGAGGACACATGCCCCCGCTTGTGAGCAACCTCCTGGTTCTGTGTTTGGAACTCTTTTCTGTGTTTGAAACTTGTCTGCGTTGCGAGGAGTCCGAGACAGAGCTTTATACGTATTTCTAAGAGCTTTAACTTCCTGGCTGTCCTACCAACCATAAGTTTTGAGTGTCCTTGGCATGTTTAGTGTATCACATTTCGATTTATTTCTTCATTTCCTTTAAAGCAGGCTCTTCCAGCCTTCTCTTTACTTCTAAGTGGTTAAACCGGTATTTAAGGGTAAAAAAGATGATTTAAAGACTGGCAAAAGTTAGCAGTTTTAAAGCAAAGGCTTACTTTTAGCTTATCACTAGCCCCCCAGTTTAGGTATTTTTTAGTAGGCTTGAGGCAGATAGTGTGTTTTCTCATTTACATTAAAAGGCTCTCAAAAGCCCTAAAAAGGCTTTGAGAATATAATCAATGCGTAAGATCATGACATACTACTAGAAGTGCCAAATGCCTGCCCAGCTGCTTTTTCACTCCTGTTCCTCAAGGAGAAGTGTCTGTGGGGCATATATAAGATAGAAAAGCTTTATCTGGCATAGGTCAACATAAAGACATGGAGATCACCAGTCACTTTCATGGGCATAACAGAATCAGCTCGGGGAAAAGGAATTTAATTTATTGCCAATTAAAATCCAGTTGGATGGTGAGAAACATGAAAACTAGAACACCTTCCCACCCACCCTCCTTTTTTTTTGTTTTCCACACAGACTCAAACTTCACTCATTCACTTCTGACTGTTCTACTCCCTGCTTACAAGTGGTCAACTTGTAACAGCCCCTCTCTGCCCCAGCACCTCCTCCATATCCCCCTCAGGCACTGCATTTGCAAGGGCGGTTCATGAGCTCTCTTTTCCCCTCTCTGCCATGGGAAGGTTTGCCCTCCTTGATCACACTGGTAGCTGTCCCAGGAAATCAGTAAGGATATCCTAGAGGCAAATTGAGTTTTCATTTTCCTTGAATGCAGGTCAGTAAGAAAGCTCGGTGGTGCTCTGTGTGTGTCTGTTGGTCACTGTTTGATCTGAGAAAGCTGAAAGGTGTGGAAGTACAGAGGAGTGTGAAGCACATAGGACTGTGAGAGAGCTTTGCTTTCTGCATTGCACCAGGGGAAGGCCAGATCTGAAATGGCCTGGTGTGAGTGTTGGACTGTGGTCACTCACTGTCTCTTCGTGCACGTGTCACACGTGCCTGGAGTGCCCTTTGGAGCACAGCCCAAGCCCTGTTTTGCCTTGCAGACCTCAGCCCAGCAGGCCCTGATGGGCACCATCAACACCAGCATGCACGCGGTGCAGCAGGCACAGGCCGACCTCAGCGAGGTGGACAACCTGCCTCCTCTGGGGCAGGACATGGTGAGTTCTCCTAATCCCCCAGAGACACAGTCTTAATGCTCTGGGGTGTTTCCAGATTGGTGTCCCCAGATCTAAAGAGAGATCGCTGAAGCTTTTAAAATGGGGTGAAATGCTGGGCTCTCTTTAAGGGATTCGTGCTCAGTGTTCCACCTCACTCTTATCAGGCTCCCGAGATCAGATGTAGCAGAGTTCCTTGCACAAACGTGTCTGGAATGCTATTGTTTTGTGGGCACGTGTACAGTTAAACACAAGCTGTGGGCGTTATTTACGGTGGGAGTGACTGCGTCTCACTCACGTGAAAAAGAAGAACAAAATCTGATTCTGTTGCTCCTGATCCAGATTAGGGCACGAGGACAGAGAAAAAGGGTTATTGCTTGTGGGGGACTGTCAGTCAAGAGTGTTTGGCCTTCATGGGTGCACTTAATGGCATTTACTTAAAAGGGCAGCTGTTGAAGTGTGGTAGCAAGTCTGTAGTGAAAGAATCAGCAGAAGAAAACGTTGGCTTTAATGTTTCACTTTAAGGGCTTGCTGGCTGTCCTCTGGTTCACTTCTA
This sequence comes from Lophotriccus pileatus, assembly GCA_035583135.1. Classification (NCBI taxonomy): domain Eukaryota; kingdom Metazoa; phylum Chordata; class Aves; order Passeriformes; family Tyrannidae; genus Lophotriccus; species Lophotriccus pileatus. The sequence goes on from JAWWES010000018.1 coordinate 16,986,458, forward strand.
GAAGTTCATGAAGGAATGGGGGATTTACATGGTATCCCCTCCTACAGAGCCTCGCTGCAATCCTTAATTCTTCTGTTTTGTTATTGCTCTTCAGGCATCCAGAGTATGGGTTCAGAACAAGGTTGATGAATCCAAACATGAAATACACTCTCAGGTTGATGCAATCACTGCAGGAACTGCATCTGTCGTGAACCTTACGGCAGGTAAACTTCCATGGGAGGGGTTTCCTTGCAGTCTCCTGACATTTGTCAGTGTAAATCAAGGAACTGAGGATGGGGCAGCTGCAGAAGAATTGTCAATGGAACACCCTAGTGGTGCACTGATGTGTGGAACAAACTCTGTGTCCTTCCCAACACAGTTTTTGTATCTTCAGTTTCTCTCACACACTGAAGGTACAGCCATCAATGAAAATAAAATATAACTGGCTTATTCAATAAAGGAGAGTGTTTGCAAGCTTACCACAAGACATCATTATTGACAGTTGTTAGATTATTATGTGTTTGTTGGTGATGGTTTTCCTTCAGCAAACTGTGAGTTGAAGGAGCTGTGAGTGGCTTAAACAGGACAAGATGTATTCCTTTAGGTTCTTCCAGTGTGGAAAGATAGCTGGCACTGTGGACTTCTCAGCAATTGCATTGAGTGAAGGGAAATTCTGTTAGGAGGTAGAAGAAGTGTAGAAATCACAATTTAGAGCAGTCTAATTTTTTTAAAGTGATGAATTACTTAGTTGGCATTGCTTGGCTGCCTTGAAATGTTCCTCAAGAGTGTAGCTTGTGGCAGCTGCCCCTGTTTCCCTTTTAACCACTAAAGCATTCTGATCATAGAAAACATTTGCTCTACAGGGGACCCGGTTGACACTGATTACACTGCTGTGGGATGTGCAATCACAACCATCTCTTCCAACCTCACTGAGATGTCCAAAGGTGTGAAACTGCTGGCTGCTCTCATGGATGATGAGGTGGGAAGTGGAGAAGACCTCCTGAAAGCTGCTCGAACACTGGCCAGTGCTGTCTCAGACCTGCTGAAGGCTGTGCAACCAACTTCAGGAGAGGTGAGTAGACGGAAACCCCTCACGTTCCCTCTCTGAAGTGAATGGCGGTGCATTTTTTGAGGCTGGTTGTGTTCTACACTCAGATGTCCAGTGCCACGTAATGTTCCCTGTGCAAGCAGCTCTTGTGACTGCTCCTTAATCCTTCATCTATCTCTGTGCCTTTAAGTCTTGCACCTTGATATCAGAATGTTCTGTGTTGTGTACAGAGGTTGATTTATGTAATAAATAGTTGATTAATCTGGGTACTGTGTTCTCTTTTAGAAACAAATTTCAAGTAGTACTGTGACTCAGTAAGAAGTGGAGAGATACTCATTCATGGCTCTTTTCCTTACTCTTTTTGTCTGCTTTGATATACAAAATGTGAAGTTAATTCATGTGTTGTACTTCTCCAGAAATGAGAGTAGTACTGAGCAGGATAAAATCCCTTGATTGGTGTGTTATGATTTGGAGTCTGTAGACAGTTTGCCTTAGATCTCTTCAGGTATTTATGTTTTGAAGAACATGAAATCTCCTGGTGTTTCAGATCATATTGACTGCCCATCCTTAATAATCCTTGCAGTTATGACAAAGTCTGTTCAGGTTCTTCAAAATTCTTTGTATGTTGTCTGGGAACACATCAGGTGAAACCCCTGAAATACAGATGTGCAGTTGTGCATGTGGAAAGTAAAGATTTTCCCAAAGCATTTCTGCCGTGAAATTTTTTGGGGCTGTATTGATTGCCCAGCCATGCAGGATTTCTTGGAGGAAATCTGAACTTCAAGCAAAACTCATTTTCTCTGAATTAATGTCTTTCACTGCCACCTTTTTGCAGCCTCGACAGACAGTTTTGACTGCAGCTGGAAGCATCGGACAAGCAAGTGGGGAGCTACTGAGGCAGATTGGAGAGAATGAAACAGATGAAAGGTTCCAGGTAATGAAAGGGTTGGCTGTCACTGTCTGAGCTGGGCAGCTTTCTTAATGAGGAGGTCCCTGTGTAAAGCCAGGCTTCCCAAAGTGTGCTTAGAAAATGCTGGAGCTTCTCTGGACTAATTGAGCTTAATCCATTTTGAAGTTGTTTTTAATTACACAGTCACAGAGTGCTGATTTCATAAGAACCCCTGCTTGGTTCTGTGAATCATCCAGATGCTTTCCTGCTTCATGGAGAGCTGTTTGCACTGCCTTTTTCCTCACTACAGGGAGTAGTGTTCCTGTACGTGTTTGCTGTGTCTGTCTGTATGTGTGCAAACCAAAAGCTAATACAACCTTCTGGTAGACCGAGTGGAAGAAAATCACTATATTGCAAACCAAATCTCCTTAGGATTAGTAGTATTAGCAATTATAAAATCATAATGCCTCATGACTTGACGGTGTTTGCTATTAGCAGTTTAAGACCGTTGTTCTTAAATGCCCTGTTAAAAACATGTCTGGGTTTTTTCACTCCAGGGCAAGAACAGGTTATTTTAACAGAACAGACATTAGGAAGGCTCCATCCCACTAAAAAACTCAAATATGTGGGATGTTAAGTGGGGAAATGGGAAGAAATTATTTGAACTTGTTCATTACAGGAATTAACACCTGAGCGTGTTTTAATGCCGCAGTTTCAGAGTAACTAGATTATTTGATACAAGAGAAATATGTGCTGGAATTAAGACCTGTTTTGACTAGGAAAAATTGTAGGGCTATATTTACATCATGGACAAGGAAAAACTGTGCTTGGAAAGGGCATTTTCAAAACAGAACTGCGGTTGTTTCTGCTGTTAAGCACAATTAAGTCCTTGGATTTGGTTATTAACTTGAGTCCTGTCTCTCCTCAGCAGTTTTGTCCTTGAGGTTGTCACCCTTATTGCAGATATTTATCACATGTTTAGTGGTGAACTCCAGATGGTTTTGCATTAATAGTGTGTTCTCAGGAAGTGAAGACAAGCACACTACAATTTGGGACATAGGTCTCTTCTTATGGACTCTGAGCCAATTGAAAACTTGACAGTCCCTATTCCTGCAGTGCAGTAACTTCATAGTGTAGATGGAGAAATGGCTGTACTGAGAACTGAAAGCCACTGGGGTTTTGAGCAGTAGCTGTGGCTGCTGCTTTACACAAAACATGTTGAAGTTCTCATGTAAAAGAACTTGTTTTCCCAGGATGTCCTGATGAGTTTGGCCAAAGCTGTAGCAAACGCTGCTGCCATGCTGGTGCTGAAGGCCAAGAACGTGGCCCAGGTCGCCGAGGACACGGTGCTGCAGAACAGGGTCATCGCTGCTGCCACGCAGTGTGCGCTCTCTACTTCCCAGCTGGTGGCTTGTGCCAAGGTGAGGCTGCTGGTGATCCCAGGGTGCAAAGGCGTCGTCCCACTGGATGCTGCCGTGGGTTCCCAAAAAACTGTGTCAGAACCAAGCCAGCCTGTTCTGAACGCCCCGTGCCCTCTCCCCGTGCAGGTCGTGAGTCCCACCATCAGCTCTCCAGTGTGCCAGGAGCAGCTGATTGAGGCTGGGAAGCTGGTGGACCGCTCGGTGGAGAACTGTGTGAGGGCCTGCCAGGCTGCCACAGACGACACCGAGCTGCTGAAGCAGGTCAGTGCAGCCGCCAGCATCGTGAGCCAGGCCCTGAACGACCTCCTGCAGCACGTGCGGCAGTTCGCGAGCAGGGGGGAGCCCATCGGGCGCTACGACCAGGCCACAGACACCATCATGTGTGTCACAGAGAGCATCTTCAGCTCCATGGGGGATGCTGGTAAGTGTCCCTCAGGAACAGCAGCTTCCCACTGCTCAGGGATGGGCATCTTGCAAAGAAGGGAAGTAAAAATCCTCCTCTGACATGTTACCAGTATTATCACAGAATCAGCTGGGTTGGAAAAGACCTTCGAGGTAGAGTCTAACCCTTGATCCAACCCTGCTGTGGTTCCCAGCCCATGGCACTGATGCCACATCCAGTCTGTCCTTAAACACCTCCAGGGATGGTGACTCCACCCCCTCCCTGGGCAGCCCATTCCAATGGCTGAGCACTCCCTCTGTAAACAATTTCTTCCTCATATCTAACCTAAACCTCCCCTGGCACAGCTGGAGAAGGAGCCCTCTTGTCCTGCTGCTGGTTGCCTGGGAGGTGCTCATCCAACCCATAATATTAAATCAGCAAAATGCCCACAACTGTGTGCTGGGTGGAGGGAACAGTCTGTGAAGACAATCAATGTCATGCTAAAGGATTGCTGTAGTCTGTTCTCTAGCTCTTCACAGGATTGTGTAGCAGTATCTCAGCTCCAGAAATGAAGACAGGCACCTGGGCAAATACTTCACAGTGGTGGATTTTATTATGCATAGATTTTTGTTGGAGGTTTTGAAACTTATTTCTACTTTTTTTTTCCTGTGATGCTTCTAAAATGGGCAGCTTCTAGAACCAACGCAAACTTGAGATCCCTAATGCTTAACCAAGCCAGTGTGAGTTTTTAGTAAAGAACCAGTAAATTACTTAGAGCAGTGGAATATCAATAGTTCTAAGTGCTGTGAAGGAGCAGCAGCATGGAGGGGCACTGTCAACTGGAAATCAAGGCAGTTCAAAGCAGATTTAAAGTGGGATCAGTTTATTCACCAGTTATGGTGAATAGTATGGTTTGGGTATTTTCTTTCATGTTGTATCAATGCAGGGCCAGGAAAGAAAACATTTGTCACAACTGTATTCCTGCTGTAGTCAATATGAACAAACTAATCTTTTATTGTCTTTATGGCCTTGGTTGTTACATTTAAGAGGCAAAACTTTCAGATGTTTCTGTTTTTTCAGGAAATGTGATTACAGCCATGCAGACACTTCCAGAGCATTATGGAAGGAAGTAATTAGTGAAATTCTCAGTGTATTTTGACCCTAGAATCTTTATGAGAAACACGAGCCATTAAGATTTTTCAAAAATGCACAGGAATGTTTGCTAAACCACTCTCTTCATCTTCAAATTGAGGGCTGTGGAAAAGGTTTTCTAATGCCCCGTGGGTTTCCTGAGGAATTCAGTTAATGTAGATGTGCACAGGAAACCATGTCAGGTTTTGTGTTTAGCTGTCACTCGTGATTCAGCTCCTGTGCAGAAAGATGCAGTGAAAGAGGTGATCTTGAATAACATTTCTTGTCTGTCGAGTCAAAACCAGTCCAGTATCTTGTTTTGCAATACCTATTGTTTAGTAGAAGGCACTCAGACTCCAGTCTGTGTTTCCAATTTAGCATTGCACTACTGTGGTTGCAATTTTAAAAGCAAAGAGATTCTGACCTGTGACTGCTGTATTATTGCTCAAGAAGGATATTATTTCTGTTTGATTTACTGACTTAATACTGTAGGAAAGAGCACTTAAAGGGTTGGTTTGTTTGTTTGTTTGTTTTTCAAAAAGGGATACTTGGACTGGGAGCTGAGTTAGCAAATATTACTAAAAGTTTTAATTGCAAAATTTCCTACTAGGAACAATAACAGTTGTGATAACAGCTAGAAAAATGTAATATTTTTGGCCTATGGCTGACCAGAGGAGCCTGGTCTTTTTGTTCTGATGCCCACAATTCACCTTTACACATGAGGAAAAAAAGCTGTTATTGTCTTTGTTCCCATGATTTTTTAAGAGCATTGGAAGAGCATGAGGCTTAGACCCAAATACATCCAGATTGATTTGATAACCTATGGAAAGCCAAAGGTTCCAGTCTATTGATGGAGTCAGAGTGTATGTTTTAGTGACCAAATGAATTTGTTCTAGAAAGGGTATGAATCCACTTCAGAGGCACTGTTGTTTCATCTCTCTGCTTCACCATGACCAGAACATGTCTCCAGTATCATAAATATACATCTTATTTTTGGCCAAAACTATCTTAAAGGTGCGAAGTCTCTTCTGCCAAGGTTCTTAATTTAGGTTATATTAGACAGAAGATAAATCCCCAAAAGAAAAACAGGATGAAAGATGGGTAATTTTTATTGAAGGAGTGAAATCTTGGCTGTGATTTGAAAGCAAAATTATTAGTCTTGACTGGAACAGGAGTTTCCTTGAATGGTATATTCAAAATTACATGAAAATATTAATTTGGGGGTTTTATCTTGCTATCTAGAATACAAATGCTACAATTTTTTTTCTTCAACTCCACTGTAGTGGTTTCCACCATTTATATTGTGATTTATATTGTTTATAAAACTTCTCAATTATGAACTACGTGTGAATCCCTTCCAAGTAAAAAAAAAAAAAAAACACTTCAGCAAAGGTGACTTGAGTTTTGTCTGGTGAAATGATGCCGAATTTTGAAAGCAAAAGCACCCTGTGGAGAAAAGGAGGTCCAACTGCAGTTGTGTCCCCCAGGTGAGATGGTGCGGCAGGCCCGGGTGCTGGCACAGGCCACCTCCGACCTCGTCAACGCCATGAGGTCGGACGCTGAGGCAGAAATAGACATGGAGAACTCCAAGAAGCTTCTGGCTGCTGCAAAGCTGCTGGCAGACTCCACAGCCCGCATGGTGGAAGCTGCAAAGGTACCAGGGAGAGGCGCTGTCGCTTGGCCTTGTAGGGCTGTGCACAGGGAGGAGTGGGATGTGGGGTGTTGTAGGTGGGATCTGGCTGTAGGAGAGATGGTTTCTCTTATCCTGTAAGTGTTCGGCATTTAATGACTTATCCTAGATATGTTCCAAAAAACCAATTTATTAGCTACCTGGAGTTTTTTTTCGTTTTAAAAACCCATGCTTGCACTGCTTTTCTTTCCTGTGTGCAGGGCGCTCGTAGCTCGGGCCATCCAGGGCAGTGCCACGAGCCACAACCACTGGGATGCAAAGTCTTGTACCAGTTCCAAATGGAACAGCAGAACCACAGCAGTCTCTTACAGAAAGCATTAACAGAGCAACCCTCCTCTGTCTCAGGAACAGTTTCCTCCAGCTGATTTAACCTTTCCTTTCTGTGCTGGAAACCTGTTTAAATCCACTAGGGAGAAATATATCTGCCTTTGAATTGTTTGCCAGATCCTGCACTGGAATGGTTCTTCCAGCAGCAGGGCCAGTGCTCTGCTGGGACTGCAGTCTATATGCCTGGCTGCAGAGCAGTTCCTTGGCTTCCCAGTAATTTCTCAGACTTCAAATGGGGAAAACCTACTGTGTTAAACCTTAACTTTTGGACTGCAGTTACTGCAAGGCATATTGAGTTGGGAATTTTAAAAACTGGTTGTTTTTTAACTAAACCTACTTTCCTCCAAGTCCATTATTACAGATCACAGGGGAAGCAGTTTACAAAGGCTTTTTTCCCAAGCACTCACAGTGGTGCATGAAGCAAATGTTCAACTCCCTTCCTCCAGATACCAAACATACACAGCAACAACCTTCTCCTGGCAGTAGATTTTCTGTGCTGAAGGCTTGTAATATTTTAGTGTTCCTCTAACTTTGGTTAAGACAATACAAGGAAAATGAAGGCTGATGTAGCAGACACCGTCTGGAACTAAAGCCTTGATATTCATCTACGTTTTCTTCAATAATTTTTACTGAGACTGGTAGTTTTTGCTCTGAAATCTTGTGCAGGGAGCTGCAGCCAATCCTGAAAATGAGGATCAGCAGCAGCGCCTGAGAGAAGCGGCAGAGGGACTGCGGGTGGCCACCAATGCTGCTGCACAGAACGCCATCAAGAAGAAGATTGTCAACAGATTAGAGGTTGGAAACCAGATGTTGTCGAATTTTGGTTGGCTCCCTTTTGATAACTAAGATCTGTAGATAATTTTTGGGAAGTAGAAATGCCTATTTCAGTAAAAGTGCTAAGCACACAACAATAGCACTGTAAACTCAGGGCCAAGTACAAAGTTTGGAGTTAGACATGGTAGGGTGTGATACCACAGTCCTCAGACAATGGAGCACTTTATCACTCATGCAGTGTAAAGTGTGTAAGGGTTTCACTCAGAAGGCATTAGTCAGAAAATCAGAACAGCTGAGCTGAAACTGCTTCATGCCTGATTGTATTTAGTGGGCCAGTTGGGGTTGGTATGTTGAAATACCTTGGATAAATTGTTCAATTTTTAATTTTGTAGTAGGGAGATGTTGACAATAACACTTCTAGATACTTGAGGAAGATCATCTCAATGCTTTTAGACTCAGGAATAGCAGTATTTTGGATCTCTGCATCATTTTAGTAACTTTTCTTTTGCCACAGAGCAATCTCAGTAAGAATTGGCTCCCTTGAGCCCTTGGTCAGAGGTATTGGTGTAGCAGAGTGAAGCACTGCATCTACTTTGCCTGTTTCCTCTGGCCTTTGTAAGGAGCCAATTGTTTAAACCATCTCTGCTGTTTGTATTTGACTTTTTTTGCTCAGATTGCCACTTAAGCTGTGGAAGAGTGAGAGTGTAGAATCTTTCTAATTCTTTATGGGCAAGTTGGAGATGGACAACAGTGTTCAAATCATTTTCACCTTGAGAGAAGAGCAATCCTGAGTTTCCTTAATGCAAATCAAATTCAGGGATATAATGTATTAATCTGTCAAAGTTGTTACTCTCAAAGGTACCTGTAACCTGTATCTCATCCTCTGAATGACTCAGGCTTTTACCTCTGATTTAACTGTTTCTTTTTCTCCAAAGATTGCAGCTAAACAAGCAGCAGCTGCTGCTACTCAGACCATTGCAGCCTCTCAGAATGCAGCTGTTTCGAATAAGAACACAGCAGCCCACCAGCAACTTGTGCAGAGCTGTAAGGTAAACACAGCACAACCCGCTGCCAAATAACAACCCTTGAACTCTGCCTCGTGGGGAGCTGAAGATCACCCTCTGTAATACTGCTGCAACCTCAACAAGAGAGATAAAAACCCCCAGCACTACCCATGTGCATCTGTATTTGTTGTATTATCCATACTTACTGTGTGCAGAGCTTGGAAAAGCTGAGCTGCTGTGAGGGCTGTGTAGCACTTGGCTGATACATATCTATATAGATATATATTTATATATAGATGTACCCTGCAAACACCTTACCACAAGGGTTGGCAGGCAGGTATCTACTGAGTAACAGCCAATTCACCTGCAGTAAGTGCTTTGAATAGAAGTTTTGCTGCAGAGCAGCTAGCAGAGCTCTGCTGGAAGCACTGCGTGGAGGTTGCTCAGAGATTTGTACACCGACTGTGATTCTGAGCCTTGGCCACTCAGTGTGCAAGGGGGATCTTCAGCAGCTCCGTGACCCTCAGAACAGGCTGTTCAATGGTGCATGCTGTCAAATGGGTCTGAGGTCTGTTCTGGAATAAAAGCAACCTGAATTTTCCACAGTGAGGGATGGAAGAGAACAGTGATTTATATTATCATGGAGTGAAGCTCTTATTTAACATATTGGTTATATAATTGGTTATATAACTAACAACTGATCCTGCTATTCTGATATTCCACCTCCAAGAAACTGGCACCTTAAATGTCACCAAAGAAAATAAGTTTTAAACTTCACTGTGGGGTTACCATGATTCCTGGCTTGAAGTTAAAACTGTCAGGACCACAGATTTCAAGGTAGGCCTGAAGTCAAGCACATTTCTGTAGTTTCAAAGCTACAATTCAGAGTCCGGTGAGAAGCTGTTTAAGTTATATTTGGCACATCAGCTTCTGGCTTTGACTAATAAAGGAATTTCATTTAAATAAAAAAATTTAAAAAGACAATAGAATGCAGAAGGATTCTCTTCTGCATCAAAGAGCAGTTATGTGGGGAACAAGAACAAAACCCTTAAAGAGGATGCTGTTAAAAGCCACATTAACATTCAGCAATTACTTCTTGTCATGGTGGCAATTCTAAGAAATGTTGGAGTTAAATAAGGTAGCTCAAGTACATCTCAAAATTGTGTTGGAGAGAGCTGCTATTTCAGTATGAATTTAAAAAAAAAAAAAGCAAGCTGATTCACTGTAGTGTTTGCAGTTCAATCTAATTTAGTCCTGATGCTTGTTTATTAGCAGAGAAGACCCAGTATCTACGCCTTTACGTTTGGTGGTGGTGGTAATTCAGTTCTGCACTGCTGAAATGAGTGTTAGTGTGAAATGGATGGACAAGGACCATGAATGTGGACAGTCCAGGAGTCAAGTTTCAGCAATACACTCACGCCATACTATAAACTTTGTGTTGTTGAAAGTCGAGGGAAAGTAGGCTGAGGTGTGCTTATGGATAAAAGACCATGTTTTTCTGAAAGCAGGACATTGTCTTTAAAAAAATCTGTCACCTCCACTACCGGTATTTGAACATGCAAAGGAAGGAAGGAATTAAAAATACTTGGTGCGTGTAATTCTGCATAAAAACCTTGGGTTGTGTTGTAGGGTCCTTAAACTAAAAAGTAGGTTGAATAAAGATTTCTTAAGTAGAAGGTCTCTAAGAAAATCCTATCATATATTCATTTGGTTTCATGGAGTCCTAAATGAATTCTGTGAAGGCACAAGAGTGTTTTAACTGTGAGTGCTACAGTTGTCTTTAAGGGGAGTGGGGACAGTGCTTGTTTTAGTGTCACAGCATTTTGAGGTCTTCTTTATTTACTGATATCTTTTCCCTTTGTTTGTTTTAGAATGTTGCAGACCACATTCCTCAGTTGGTGCAGGGTGTGAGAGGAAGTCAAGCTCAGGCAGAAGACCTCAGTGCCCAGCTTGCTTTAATAAACTCCAGCCAGAATTTCCTCCAGGTGAAGTGGATCAATCACTGCAGTAGACGCAGTGATAAATAAACAGTAAATTGTTACCTTTTAACAAGAAAACTGATGTTTATGGACAAGCAACATTTGTTGCTGTAGCACTTGCCTTCTGGGAAAGAGTCGGACAAAACACAATATTTGACTCTGTGCTTGTTTCTGAAACACTTAAAAAATAGAATAGAAAGACAGAATATTGAGTATCACTAACAAAACTATCGAGTTTATTGTTGACATTACAAGAAACAAACAGAAAAACCCAATTCTCTGGGTGAGATGATCGTTACTTGGCACCAGTTAGTCCTGCCTGAAACCTCATGAGAGTGTGGATGAAAGAAGCAGTTTGTTTTATTCTATTTTAAACCTTGTTTAAGGAAAACGAGCTGGTCAAACCAACTGTGTTCACTGTTGCTCTTTGAACAGCCTGGAAGTAAGATGGTGGCCTCTGCTAAAGCTGCAGTCCCCACAGTGACTGATCAAGCAGCAGCGATGCAGCTCAGTCAGTGTGCCAAGAACCTTGCCACCAGCCTAGCTGAGCTACGAACAGCCTCCCAGAAGGTGGGTAAACGCTGGTTTAATCAGCTAAAGCAGGCTGGCTTTGTGTATCCCCTGGGGGAATGGCTCGTGCTCAGGCACTGTCCTCACTGTTGCTTTTTGTGCAGTTTGCTGCAGTTTGCTCCCAGCTGGCTCCTGAATCATAATAAAGGGGAGGGAGAAGTGATAAGAAAACTGAAAAGCTCGTGCTATGATTTTCATACCAGAAAAATGAGGAGGGTGTACAGAGCAGCACATCAAGGCTCTGAGCTGCTGTTGCATTTGAGGCAGAGCAGGGACAGGGAGCAGATCTCGGGCAGCAGCCAAACCAGAGAGAACCCAGCTGTGGCACTGCTGTGACTGGGAACTGCAGCCATCATCTCTGAGACTCAGGGAAGCAGATGCTCTCTGTGTTTCACACACAGATCTCTGGACTATGTAGGGGCTTGAAAAGTAAAATCAGTGGGAAGTCTGCTCTGGGGGTGTGTGTGTGTGTGTGTGCACCCTGAGGCCCAAAAGAAGGACTATAGCGTGTAGGTGAGCACACCTGAGCTAATGTTAAATGTCCAGCTCATACAGATGGCTGTGGGCTGCCACCTCAGGGGGTTCAGGGGGACTTTAGACAGGATCCATAGTTAGAATCTTTGTCAAAGGTGAAGTCCAGACTGCAGCAGTTGTTTTCTCAGTGTGAAGGTAGGTGTACACAACCTGAGGGCATCTCATTCCCCTGGTGCCTCTTTCCAGTGTGTTCTTCTCTTCCCAGGCTAAGAACATTGTGCAGGAGTTTGCAATCCATGATGTGTAACACTTAAAGTGCCCACAGAGGCCTGTAAAGCAATGGGAGAAAGAATGTGGGAGGGGGAGGTTAATTCTGAGGCATTTACTATTTCTGATAGTTGCTTACAGCTGCTAACAGTGCCATTGATCTGATCTGTGAATAGGCTCATGAAGCTTGTGGCCCAATGGAAATCGATTCTGCCTTGAACACAGTCCAGACCCTCAAAAATGAACTGCAGGATGCGAAGATGGCAGCTGTGGAAGGACAGTTAAAACCCCTCCCAGGAGAAACTGTAATTGAGGAAGGATGTTCTTCATTTAAAAACAAACAAACAAAGTTAGCTGTTAAAAAAAACTTAAATCCTAGAGTCAAAACAAGTTGTGAGGCTTTGGGTAATGATGATGCTGATGGGATTTTGCATCAGTTCTCTTTAAAAAGAGGACATGTTACTGCTATACCAGATGCGTGTTCTGTAGTAGAATTACTCGTAGGACTGTAGGGCCTCCTTCTCTGTTGTACAAATTACAATTTAGTAGCAGTAATGTTTCAGTGTTGTCAAAAAGAAATCTGTTCAATAGTGACAAAGATGAGAACTCACTCAGTAGTTCTAAGACAGCCAGTCCTGGTAGGCTTAGAAAGTGAAATGGTTTATTTGGAAAAAAAAATCAACCAACCAACCTTCTCCTCAGATGAAGGGATTTATTTCCATTGCTAATTAAAAAATAGTTTTGTTATTCATATTATCTGATATGGTAATTTATTTTTTCCTGGACAGGGAAAAAAAGGTAGTTGGGTTTCAGAGAAACTGTGTAGGTGTTCAGTAGCTGAGGTAAAAGTTGGGGTGCTTGGGGAATGAGGAATTTTTTAGTACTACTTAAACTAGTGTGTGAAGCTTAAACTCAAAAGAATTTTGTCCTTTGCAATTTTTCACAGCTTGAGAAATGCACTCAGGACTTGGGAAGCACATCCAAAGCAGTTGGATCTTCAATGGCCCAGCTGTTAACTTGTGCTGCTCAGGGCAACGAGCACTACACAGGTAGTGTTTTATTCATCATACCTCTGTGAAACCTCTGCTTGCGGGTAAACATTTGATAAAAGGTTTTCTGATCACAGGCTGCTTGGATCTAGGAATTTCTCAATTATTCTTTTTTTAAGGCTGGTAGTAAATTGTGGCAAGTTACTAAAAATTGCTGGTGTGATTCATGTGCTTTGTAAAGGAACAGTGGCTCAGTCTGCTCCGTGTCCCTAATCAGCACAGGCTGGGACATCTGTTGTTTTGGTAAATACTGAAACTCTGGGAAGGGCAGAACTCAAATGTGTTGCAGTGTAAAGGTCAGCGCCACTGCAAACGTTGCTCTGTCCTTTCAGAAGGTTTCAAGGGCCCTTTGGATATGTTTGGAAGCAACAGGATGCAACTGCAGTGGGGATAGCTTGGTGATGTTCAGGACTGAGCCTCTTACCGGGTGTTCCCAGTTTCCGTGTCTAATGTGGCTGGGCTCTGATTCATGGATCACATTTGCATAGTGTGAGGTAAAGCCAGCAGGGAATGGGGGCGGTTTGGTTTTGTACCTTTTTAGAGACCCAAAGCACTTCATAAGGAAAACACTCCTGCAGGAGGGACAGAAGTTTGCTCTTAAGTGTTGACATGTTCTTTTTTCTCATATCTGTAAGAACTGAAAGCTGTTGATGCAAATGCTACTGTGAGATTTTTTTTTTTTTGGCTAATCTTACTGATTAAATGCATTGTGGCAATTACCACTTCATTGGATATAATCACATCAGGGCTCCATAGTTACTCTAGTTACTTCCATTTGAAGCAGATGTAATTGCATTAAGATGGCTCATGATTGTGTCACACAGTTATGTAGAAGTTAGCACAGGGTGTCCGGCAGAGGAGTTCAGATATATCAGTACAGCTGATAATGAATAGTTGAATTTAGTAGCTCTCTTATCGTCAAGTTGTAGGAAACACTACAGAGAAATAAGTTCCTTTTCAAAAATTTCAAGAATAGAAGAATGAGACCATTATTAGTTGATGGATGTCCTTTAATGTTGGCCTAACACACCACAGGAACTAATTTCATGACATCCTTTCTGTGACTTCATTCAGTTATTTTTATATGCTTGTGTTCATGGTGATGAAAGGTTATATCAAGTTGTACCATTACAAATAATCTCTCCTTTAATTTCTTGGACTTGAACTATTGCTGTGTTTATTGTCTAAAAAAAATCCAAAGCTGGGTTTTCAGAAGGGGCAGAGATGCTGTGGCTCTGAACTCACGTGCACCACTCTTGCAGACAATCACTCTCCCCCAGAGCTTGGAGTGGGAGTTTTTCCTCACCTACATGTTTTAGGTTTTCTTCTTTTTCAGTGCTTCGCTAAGGTTTAGTCACTGCTATGGAGCTGTGCCCAGAACATGGTCTTTGGTATTTGTTTTATGGCTTCACTGCAGGCATTTCTCTAAGCAAATGCTGCTGTGTGTTTCAAATGTGTTCACGTGTGAAGATTTTCTTTCAAATTCCATTTGCAGTGTTATTTTGCAATGGGATCATTGCCTGCAAATTCGTGTCATAAAATACAAGGGTTGTCTCTAAAAGGTACTAATAGAATCCTTGGTGAAATCTCAACACAGGAGTTGCTGCCAGAGAAACTGCTCAGGCTTTGAAGACTTTAGCTCAGGCAGCACGAGGGGTTGCAGCATCTACTACTGACCCTGTGGCAGCACATGCAATGCTGGATTCAGCAAGGGACGTCATGGAAGGCTCTGCTATGCTGATCCAGGAGGCCAAGCAGGCCCTGGCTGCCCCAGGGGATGCAGACAGTCAGCAGAGGTTAGCCCAGGTAAGATCCAACTTGAGCAGCTCCCTGAATTTGTTGTGAATGCAGCATTAAATAAGGGAGAGGACAACAGGCTGCAAGGAATGTCAGCTGTCAGTGCCTTTGAGCTCTCAGACAGCTAGATCACGTGTATGTTAAACAATGCAGATGGTCTCAAGTGCGGTATTTTAGTCATCTTTTAGAAAAATATACAAAGATGCAGCTAAATGCTTTTACTCACAACACGTGTGAGTAGACTGCTTGACTGCGGAGACGAAACAGCCATTAAACTGATGATTATCAAATAAAGGATCTGTATTCGTGTTACATTCAAAAAGCCAGTTCATGTTTCCTACAGATGTGGCACCACTCTTTTGAAGGCATTAGGGAGTGCCAGGTTCTTTTTTTACTGATTTGAAAAGTGCTGTAATTGGCCTGTACTGTAAACAATTTCTTATGAAGAGACTTCTGTTTTAATTGGGATTTTGTAAAAAGTAGCATGCTAAGAATTTCTGTGAGTAGCAGTTCCCCACAGGAAACTGCAGGGGCATTCCCTTATCTGCCTTTATCCCAGATGCCAGCTGAGGAGCTGCCCTGACAACATTATCCTATCAAATGGGTGAGCTGTGGGACTACAGGTCAGCAAACCAGGGAAGTCACAAGCACCCAAAAATGGTCTTACAAGAGTCCAAATGTAGGAATTGCTGGCTATGGAATCCAGGCTGTGCCTCCTATCAGTGACCTCCTAAGTGTTAATGTCTTTACTTGTGTGTTGCAGGTGGCAAAAGCAGTGTCTCACTCCTTGAATAACTGTGTGAACTGTCTGCCTGGACAAAAGGATGTGGATGTGGCCTTGAAGAGTATCGGGGAGTCCAGCAAGAAGCTCCTTGTTGATTCGGTGAGATGCCTTTTGACGTGCAAATACATTTCAGAGAACTGAAGAGCAGATCTGGGTTCCTCATGTGTCTAATCACTATTTAGTAAAAGTGCCTTAGGTATTGTTCATGTAAGCTCTGTTTAAATTTATGCACCTCTAAGCAGCTGCTCCTCTGGCTGAAATGCTGTTCTGGTTTTATGAGAAAGCTGAAGTGTGTCTGTGACTTGTGAAGGCAAAATGAAATTGTTGCCATAGGTTGGTACTAGGGTTTTTTTTGAAAACGCCAACTGTGACTTAACATTTTGAAGAGTATGAAAAGTAGAAAATTATAGGCCCTCACCCACCTAGAAGTTCAGTTGAAGGAGCATTGTGATCTATCAAAAAGTGTTTGGTCATTTTGTGCAGGACTAGATTCCTTATAGTTCTGTGTCAAAAAAGCCCTTTTTGCACTGGTAATTTGCCAGAAGGTTATATGACCTTGCTATCCTGTGAATGAAGGAGGAACTGTATTTTGATATATTTGTACAATGCCTTTTGGTAAAACCAGGGTTTTTTTAACCAAACCTGGTTTGCTAAAGAGGGTTCAGAGTCATTCTGAAGAGCTGCCAATACTTGAAAATCTTGTTCATGGAAGTGAATGATGACTTGGAGACCGGAATTCTCCAACTTTAGCCACTGAATTCATCACTTTGAATTTCATAGTTGAACTATGGCATAGCCATTGTTGTCTCTGTCCCTAGAAAATCTTACAGACTTGTCTGTCCCTTGAGAGAAACACCAGGACTCCAATTGTTGGACAGATTTCTGGTTGACAGCTGTCCCATGCAGACCTGAATCACCAGCAGTCCAGTTGCAGGGTTCAGTTCCAGCTTGCACGTGAAGCTCCCTTCTCTGTTGCTTTTTGTGTCCTTAAAGTGTGTTGAACTTTACAGTCATGAAGACATGACAGGCACTAAAATGCCACAACTTGGTCTCCTACAGCTACCTCCAAGTTCCAAGTCATTTCAAGAAGCTCAGAGTGAGCTGAACCAGGCAGCAGCAGACCTCAATCAGTCAGCAGGAGAAGTTGTCCACGCCACACGGGGCCAGAGTGGGGAACTGGCTGCGGCCTCTGGAAAATTCAGTGATGATTTTGACGAATTTCTTGATGCTGGTATTGAAATGGCTGGCCAAGCACAGGTAAGTTCTTGACTGTGCTACTCGTGCTACTTGAGACCAAGGGTTGTCTTGGCCATAGCAAGTTGCAGTGCAGGGTATTTATTGGCCATGTAGCAGCACAGCGTGCTGGTGTGAGCCTATCCAGCTAGGACAGGAGATGTTTGTTAGGAAACAGCCATCCCTGACTGGTTATCTGGAGGGAAGTGAACTCAGCATTTGCATTTTCCCCAGGATATTGGTATTTGTTCCTGTGTCCAGTCAGAAATATGACTTTGTACTCCTGTCTAGGTGGGGCAGGTAACTAATCTGAGCTGTACTATCTGAAGGTACAAAGGTGCTGAACTTCTCCAAGCTTATGGAAAGGGTTGCTTCTATTCTGGAACACAGTTTATGTGAACACTGTTCAAAATTTGTCACCTTTCTTTGCTACTTTTGAAATGCTTCAAGAGGAGAGGAAAAGGGGGAAGGAAAAAGGAGGGAGGAAAAGATACATTGATATCCCTCTGTGGTGCTGTGGACCTGCTGCAGAGTGGAGCAAACACTTGAAGAGGGCCATGGGTCTGACAGCAAGCACTTGGACTTGTGTTCAGTGACCTAAAATCTGGCAGAGTTCTGTTCTGGTGAGCTCAGTGAGGGTCAGGAGTGTTGCCCAGATTGTGGCTGGTAGTCTGGGTACTTCGTTTGATCTTACTGGGTGTAGCTGTGCTGAATTACACTGACTGGTCATTTGACAATGGTTTAGCACAACAAATGTCAGCAAATAAAAAAGGATCCTGTATCAGGAGAGATAGGATGACTTGCAGTAAAAAGAGTGTGCAGACAGTTTTTGCCCTTGTTAGTAGAAGGACCTGCAAACGTAGGAAATGATTGCCAAAGGAGAACTGGCCAGAAGATCTGGAGTGTGTCAGTCCTTTGAAGACACTTATGAAGAGTCTTAAGAGCAGATACTTTGTAGATAGAGCTGAGTAGAGAGGTCAGACAATGACTGTTGGTTATTCTCCATCAGAACTTAATCATTTGGGTTCCAGATCCGTGAAGTGAGTTAGGATCCAAATCCAGCTGGTGCTCTGAGACTGAGCAGGAGCTGGGTACCTGACTGTCCCTTTAGCTGTGGACCTCCCTGACTGTTAGAATGTTTTGTTTGAGGCAATTCAGTGATGACAAAGGTAGAAATGAGACTGTAAATGGCTGCTGGAAATGAGAATTCCGACTGCTGGTGACCCTGTGGCCCTTGGGAATTTGCTTATTCTGCTGCCATAGAGGATGATAACCATCTTAGTTGTTAATGGGTGATCTCCCAAAAGAGAATGCCTTCTGCCTGTGTCTAGTTATTTGGCCCGAACAGATGCCATACCAGTATTTTGGATGCCTAGCAAAATGTGGGGGTAAGGAGGAAGCAGAATGTAGTAAATATAAAATAAAAGCTCTTCACATCAGCTGAGTAATGCAACATTTTTACATAAAACCCTGAACAGACCGTTAGAAAGAATGGATTCACTTCAGTGATTACTGACAGAAGAATCAAATCACAGCTATTTGCTCTGAAAGTGCTCTACTTTTCTGCATATTTATGTGCAGGTTTCCCTTTTCAAGCAATGGCTCCAAATAAGTAATAGAACATCCAAGTCAGAATGTTGACCAAAGTGGGCTTATAGAAACTTGTTTTCTTGGGATAGAGGATTTTGCGGAGGGATATTTTTGTGAGAGTAACCCCAGTGAGTGCTGGAGAGCCTGTGTGGGACACAGAGGATGCTGGAACACAGAGTGTACACTGACTGCATAATGTGCAGCAGTCGTGCCAGGCAGAGACACACGAGAGTCTCGACAACAAAAGCATTGTCCAACAAGTAGTAAAGTTTCTCCATTGCTCGTTTTGAATGCAGCCACTGTTTCCCTATTTGCTGTATGGGTTTCTTTCTCTGTGATGTGAGTGAAGCTGCAGGCACCTGTTGGGGTGAACAGAGGCTTTGGTCCATCCCCCTCTCTGCACCGTGGGCTCACGTGTGTCAGTGCCTTCAGGTGGATGAACAAACTGGGTTTCCAAACCTGGTTTTAGCACATTATTGCAATTTCTACACTTAATGTTATGCTGCTGTGGCTTTCCAGACTAAAGAGGACCAGATTCAAGTCATAGGTAACCTCAAGAGCATCTCCATGGCTTCCAGCAAGCTGTTACTGGCTGCCAAGTCTCTCTCTGTTGATCCTGGAGCTCCTAATGCCAAGAACCTCTTAGCAGCAGCAGCCAGGTAAGGATGTGGTGCTTTCTTTAGGTTTCCCTGAGATATTTGCCTTTCTCTGTGATATTTATATTCTTCTGCTACTGACAGTTAACTGAGTCAGGGACCTGCAGTCCTGTTGAAATGAGAGTTGGCCAGAGGAAAGTTGCTTATGTTGGAGTAGTCCCTTAAGTGGCATAACTTGTCACCCTTGGTGGAAATAAGAACCAGCAGTTAAAGGCTTGGCCTGGTTTTTGAAAGCAACCAGTGCATTCGCCCTACTGGTTTTTTCCACCCTTCTGTGTTCTGATAAGGCAGTAGCCTCTCAATCCCTGAAACAAAAGAAATTGAATAATAGTCTTTTATAGAACATGCTTTAAAATCATGTTGAAGCTACCTATCACTAACAGTGTGCATGTATGTGTGTGAACAGGAATGCCTGAAAGGGTTAGGTGCTCCATTTATTTGATTTCTTTGGTGGAGGATACCCTTACTTTAAGGATTATAAATCCACTCCTTCAGTAAAGGATCTCCTAAAGAATTTATGCTACTTTACTTAGTCATGTTTGTTTGTTGTTTTTTTGTTTGGGTCCTTTTTTTATTTTAAGTAAGAATTCTGACATCCATCTTGTCTCCCTGGAGATAAATAGCATCTAGGAAAATTGTAGATAATCAAAGACAGGCTGTTTCCAAGGGAAGGAGCTGCATGAGCTGTTGTTACTGCCACAGATTTCTGCTTTAGGCTGGAGCATTCCTGACTGGAGTGTAGAGGAAGTTAAGTGTCCCCAGGGAAACCCAGGTGGTTGTTGGTTCCTGCCAGGCTGGTGTTCCCTCTGGAAGCAAGTGCTAGAACGAGGGAGCTGAGCCGTGCAGAGGCTGTAGATGCTCTGTGTGTGCCTGTGTGCCTAAGGCTTTTCATACCTCACATAACCCTGTGGAGTCAATATTGTACCAATTCCCAGTTTAGGATGCAAAGGAGACACTGTATTTGCCTTCTCAGGTCCTCTGGGGCAGCTTGTGATGAGCTTTCCAGGGCTCTTTTTTCTTTCCCTGCTATGATAGGATCAGGTCAAATATTGTTACTTTCTCTTTTCTCATGAAAAATGAAAAAAAGAGGCTCAGCTTCCTTATTACAATCAGATGGCCTCTCACTTTCTCTCATCACCTACAGTACTGTGATTAATTTCTTGGGGTTTGGGGGAATTTGTTTTTTATTTCTTCCCCCTTTGCTCCAGCTGTAACAGACACTCAAACTTTTCCAGTAGCTTTGTCTGCCTTGGGAAGCCAAGAAAAATTCCTTCACCTGACAGTCTCACAGGACAGCAGCAGTGGCTGAGTTCCCTGCAGGGTCCAAGTATTTGTGTGCTGTGTTTGATAAAAACTGATGTGGCTTTTAGAGTCTTAGCAGCCCTCTTCCACTCTGGGATTGGTGTTTATGAGGGGACACCTTCCTGCTTCTGCTGCTTCCACACGGCTTTAAAAGCAATGCTTGCACATGGGATGTGTTCCTGGATAGAGGTACCTGGAGTGTAGCAGTGCTATCCAGGAGACCACGTGGCATCCTCTACAAAGCTGCCAATCCTCCCTCTTTGATTGCTGATCTCCCCTGAGTCAACATGCATGGTCTCTCACATTAAAATAGCAGTGGACAAGGTACTTTTTGCACAAAGTTGCAATCAGAACTTTCCATTTTTGCCATCTGTTTGTATGTCTGTACCCAGTGACATTTTTCTGATGCATAGGAATCACTGATGTCCAGGAGGGGGACAGCAGGTCCTCCACAAGGACACCAAGGATACTGAAAAGGGTAGGAGTCTCAGTTAAAACAAGTCTGTCTGTTAGTTCACATTCTTTTTGCCCTGGAATTTAACACAAATATATGTAATAAGCACACCCTGTTTCCTTTTGTAACTCTCTATCTAGTTAATCATGTTACCAGCATGTTATCAAGTTTTCTGAAAGGGAAAATAATGTAAATGCCATTCAGTTTTCAAGGCCAGAGGAAAGCATATTCTCCATGCACTCCAACTGCACTCATTTTCCCTTCTTCTAGAAGCTGCTATTCTGAGTTGCTGGTTGTGAGTCCCAGATGAATGGAGTTACAATGAATTTTGCTTATTATCAGAGCATTCATCAGCAGGACCAATAGTGACTATTTAGTGTGTCAGGCTCAGCCTGTGTTCAAGGGGTGTGAACTCCCATAGAAACATAAATGCTTTTGCACACCTTGTTCTCTGTGAAAATAAACCCAAGGGAGAATGGCAATTATTAGTTAAAGAGAGGAAAAAAACCCAATTTGCTAACACAGCATAGAAATGTATAGCAGGATTATGTGTGTGTAATACAGTGTGTCAGACAAGACACAAGATACTTGAGACAAAACCCAGACTATCTACGAAATGAAACAATACAAAAAGCATCTGTAGCTTCCTGTTTCTGGAGAAAAATACTGTCAA